>CAJQUW010006745.1:0-40000 GCA_907163375.1 Prostheceraeus crozeri
GTAAAAGTAATAGGTTTGAAATGGTATATGTTATGATGTATTAACTTCTGTTGACATAACAAGGAATTGTTAGATGTGGGTGGGTAAAATCTTTCATATTACTTGATGGGTGTACTAATTTATGAAAAAAAAATTTATCAAGATCCTTCTCCATTGTTCGAAATTATATTTGAGAAGAACTTTTTTAATTTTGAGAAGAATTGACAAAAAAAAAGAAAAAGATATAAAACAGAAGGATAAAAAAAATACTGTAGGTGATGAGGGCGTGGATGAGTGTAATATGGAAGTGTTTGTTGATGATTTTTCGCTATATTGGCAAAATACTGTTGCAAAAAAGGATATTTCTTATAACCACTAAATATCATTTATGGAAATGAAGGGAATTTCATTGAGGAAAAAAAAAAAAAATTTCACTCATAGAAGTTTTATAAGATAGCTTATGGAAATATTAAATGGATGAAAAACAATATTTTAAGCGGAAAGTAGAAAGGGAAAGTTAGAATTTCTCTAAATCTAATATTGTAAAAGATGGGAAGGGACGTCATTCATTCTATCACACTTAGTTTCTTTCATTTCTTTCTCACTCTAGAAGATATCATGAATAACTTTATTGTAGATAAATTAATGGTTTCAAAGAAAAATGCGAAGCGATGCGCCGAATCCTATACCCTATACTACTTGTGTTTCAATATCCGAATGATATGTTTTTCCAACCAGTTCCTATAAAAGATAAAGTTAAAAATCAAAATAATAATTCTCATGTAAAAGTAATCAGGTTTAGAAATGGTATATGTTATGATGTATTAACTTCTGTAGACATACAAGAAATTGTTAGATGTGGGGGAAAATCTTACATATTACTGATGGTATAATTTATGAAAAAAATTATCAAGTTTCACCATTTCGAAATTATATTGAAAAACTTTTTAATTTGAGAAAAAGATATAAAACAGAAGGAAATACTGTAGGTGATGAGTTAATTAAATTATTGATGAATTCGCTATATGGCAAAACTGTGCAAAAAGATATAACCACTAAATATCATTTATGGAATGAGAATACGTTGAGAAAAAATTTCACTCAAGAAGTAAAAGATTATGAAAAATTAAATGATGAACAATATTTAGCGAAAGTAGAAATGGAAGATGATGAATTTCTCAAAACTAATATTGTAAAAGATGGGAAGACGTCATTCATGCCATCACACTTAGGTTCTTTCATTCTTTCTCACTCTAGAAGAATCATGAATAACTTTATTTTAGAAATTAATGGTTTCAAAGAAAAATACATTTATTATACAGATACTGATTCAATATATATTTCCAATGAGCTCTTTAATAAATTAGACGCTGCTGGATATGTTGGAGGAGAATTGTGTCAAGGGAAAAATGATTATGGAAATGGTGGAATTATTTTTGCAATGTTTATTGCACCTAAAGTAAAATACTGTATTACTGTAGATGAGCAAGGGAGACTTAGTGAAAAGAAAACATTCAAAGGTTATTCACAAAACAAAGTAAAAGTAGAGGATTTTCTAAAATTATATTCGGGGAAAACATTATCGACTACAGTTAATAAACCGTGGAAAAGATCTTTAGAAACTGGAATTAGTATTCCTGATAAAAATAATAATACTGAAGAAAAAAAATTTTCTGGTCAAATAAATATTCTTAAACGTCAAGCACCTGATGAAAATGAAATTATGTTACCTTACAAACAATAATCTGTGAGAGTAATTTAAGTGATGATGATGACACGTGGGAATAATAATTTTTTTATTACATCTAAAAATTTTATAACATCTAAAAATTTTATAACATCCAAAAATTTTATAACATCCAAAATTTTATAACATCTAAAAATTTTATAACATCTAAAAAATTTATAACAACTAAAAATTTTATAACATCTAAAAATTTGTAACATCTAAAAATTTATTACATCTAAAAACTTATTACATCTAAAAATTTTATTACATCTAAAAATTTTATTACATATGAAAATATATTTATCGAATATTTTGGTATTTTCTATTAAGTTTTATCATATTAAGTTTCATCATATAATGTTTTATCAAAAGATAATTTAAATTTATTTTCACTAACTATTGATTCTTCATCATCATCATAAATTGATTCTTCATCATCATCATAAGTTGTTTCTTCAACATCATAAATTACACTTTTTGGTATAGGATGCCCTTCCCTGATAGGATACCATTCTCTTATTGGAATATCTAACTCTAAATTACATCTTTTATCTGATAATAATATAATAGAGAAAAATATTGGTCTTTGATCTTCTTTGGAAAATTTAATAACACCACCATAATCTGAATCACTTTTAGTTTTTATTAAAGATGATAAAATTTTAAATTGATTAGATGCAAATCGTAATTTAAATTTTGTAGACCCGACACATAGTTGTCTAACAGTATCTTCAACTATACCATCATTATTATTTTCAATTGTAAGAAAATGAAATTTAGATAAATTTTTATAATTACTAATATTTTTATAGTCTTTTTTACCATTTACAAACCATTTTCAGATGTTTCAGAATCATCATTTATATTATCATCATCTATATTATCATCATTATTATCATAAGATTCTTTAAGATCGGGCAAAGCCCTAGAACCTTCAGTTCGTTTATTATGATTATGATTATGGACATTGTTAATAGTATAAGGTGTTGTCCACATATAAATTTTCTCTTGTTGAGCTAAACCATTTATATAAGATTTTAATAAATTAATATTTAAGTTGGAATATAATCCTATATACGTATCATCATCATATCTTTGGGGCATTTCTAATGTTTCTTGTTTATAAATTGTGTCTCTATAATAAACTTGACATAATAATTCTTCATTATGTTTTTTACTCTCTATGTGAATGTTATATTGATTTTGTTCATCAACAAATAATCTAATTTTTTCTTTGGAAAAAGATTTTAATTTTTTAACTAATTCTTTAACATTAATATAATTAATAATTTTAGTTTCTATCCAATCAGTATTACTAATCGGCAAAACTGCTCTAATAAAACCGAAAACATTATTATGACCTATTATAACCATATTTTCTTTATTTAATTCAACATAAGCTACATCATTATATTTACTTACAATCTCCATAAATTTAATAAATGGATCACCTGGAAAAATACAATAATTAGTTTCTATAGAAGGTAAACCTTTTGTTTGTTCTCTAAATATTTCGGCTTGTAATTGAAATAAAATATTAACATCTATACATGGATTATTATTATTATTATTATCAAAACATTTATTTTCAAATCCCGTTGATCTCGTCGAATAAAAAGAGCAGGATAATGCGGACGAATATAATTTTTTTAAATTTGATTTTTCCATTTTTTTATTTTTATTAGAAAAAATTTTATTTTTTTAATTTTTATTAGAAAAAAGTTTACTTTTTTATTGTTTTAAAAATGATGTTACCAAATGTTGGTGGAGGTGCATATATCCCGAATAATCGTGAATTAGAAATAGAGATAGAAAATTATATTATGAAAACTGGAGACGTTTTATCTGGTCCATTGCATCTTTCTATTCTTCCGCAACAAAATACAGAGTTGACAAATAAACAATATGTTGATACACAAATCAATGACTTAAGAGAAAAATATATAAACGATGTTTTGGTTCCACTGATGAATGAATTAAAGTTGCTTAAACTTAATGACAAATCATTAAACGAAAAATTATTAAAACTTGATAAAAAGGATAGAGAGCTAGAAGCAGATATAGCAAAACTTTTTAAAAAGATTTCAGAACAATCAAAAATTTTAATATTACTTTCTTTAAATTTAAAATCTGCAGTCATTAAGAATAAACATCAGATAAAAATGTTAAAGGAACAATTAGAAGATGAAATAGAAAAACTACCTGAAAGAATTTAAAAAAATTTAAAACAATTACAAGCTACATTCCAAAAAAGTGTTGATGAATTAAGTTCTAAAATTACTCAACAGATGAAAAAGATGAATAGAATAATAAATGAAGTAAACTCACTTAATGAAAAAGTTGATAAAATGAAAACTCTTAAAATCAATTTAGAAAATGAATTAAAGAAAAATTTACAAGAAAACTCTAAAGAAAACAAAGAACAGTTAGATGCTGTTAAAAGACAATTAGATGTTCTTAAAATTAAGTTAAATGCACTTAAAACGGCATTGAAGATTAATCAGCAGAAAATGCAAGTTAATAGAAAAGAAATTAAAGTACATCACACGCTGCTTGACGCAATAGATAAAGTGCAACAGTCCATTAATAAAGTTATCTCGAAGTTGTTGTCCATTCACAAACGTAAATCTTAATCGGAGCGAAGCTCCTCGAGGCTTTAGCCGAACGTAGATATTTTTCCCAAAAGTCAAATTTAAGCCTAAAAAATGCCTATAATTTATAAACACAATCTTAAACATTTTGCTTCAAATCAAAGAATTGCTCATGAACCACGTATGAATCCTGTTTATCATTATGATAATAGAGAAACAGTCGGAACACAAAAGTTCCTAGGCACCGCAGGTGTCGTTCACACGGAAGGAGCTGGCATCTTCTCTGGTATTGGAAGTATCGTTAACTTAATTAAAAATAATAAAGATTTGATTACATCTGCTGCAAAAGGAGCAGCTGCTATAGGTAGTACAGCTAGTGCAATATCAAATGCTGTCAAGTCTCAAAACGAATTAAAACAACTAGAAGCTATTCGTAAACTTAGGAATGATTCCGAAGAACTAAAAAATTTAAAAAAACTTTCAGAGGAAACAAAAAATAAAATTGTTAACATAGCTGTTGGGGAAACCTTGAGGAGCGGAGCTCCGTCTGATAGTAAACATAAGAAGAAATCAGGCGTAGCCATAAAACGTTCAATTGAAGAAATAAGAGGAAATGGCGTGAGTAGCAACCTTCGGTTTAACCAGCAAAGCTGTAGCGGAGCTGGTCTAGCAAAATTCTAAAATATATTTTTTAGTAAAATTATTTTAGTAAAATTTTTTTAGTAAAATTATTTTAGCAAAATTTTTTTAGTAAAATTATTTTAGTAAAATTATTTTAGTAAAATTATTTTAGCAAAATTTTTTTAGTAAAATTTTTTTGGTGAAATGCTGAAATTATAGTTCAGTAAAAATTTTTTTGTGTGAGAAAAAACAAAAAGTCAAATTATTTTTTATAAAAATGTCTTCGCTTATCGAAAATAAATTTAGATTAGACGATCCTCCGTTCGTCAGTTATAATCAAAAAAAGAATGACTATATAAGAATTGCTATGAATCCCGGATCTTCCAGTAGAGTAAATACTGGAAGTGATTTAATTTTTGAAGTTGATAATCAACAAAGTTATTTATATCTACCTGATTCATTTTTACACTGTGAATATTCTTTATATAGTGATGCCAGTTTTACAACACCATTACCTGATACCGATAATATTGCACTAGAGAATAATTTCTTTCCAAGATTATTTACACAAATGCGTTTAGATGTTGCAACTCAAAATATAGAAACAATAAGTGATTCTCCAGGTGTAATTGATACAATGCTTAGATTTGTAACAATTGGTGAAAATAATAAAAAGTATGAAATCGAAGGTTGGTTTCCTGATACTAATGGTGGTATAATTGTTGGTGATTTAACTCACGCTGGAACAGATGCAGCAGGAATTGCGAAAGATGTAGAAAATATTGCAAAACATTTAAATAAAACAAATAATGATGCATATAAAGAAAGACGTGAGTTTAACAAGAAAAGTAAACAGACAGTTAATTGGTCATTGTCTCCATTATTCGGATATTTAGATTATGATAAAATATCATATCAATTAAAATTTAAATTAATAATTCATCGTACAGCAAATAATGAATTAATCTTTTTTGGTAAGACTGGAAAAAAAGCATATTTAAAAATTGATAGACTTGAATGGTGGATTAAGCATATTACTCCTACTTTAGAGATTGAAACAGCTATTGCAGAAAGATTAAATACTAACAAACCAATTCCAGTAAATTTTCTAAAGCGTACTGCTAGTTCAGTAACTTTTTCCGAACAGAGATTTAACTGGCATTTTACTAGAACTGCGAATACTCCAAGATATTTATTACTAACTTTTCAAAGAAATAATTCTCCAAGTTTTGATAAGAAAAATAATCTCTTCCATATTAGTACAATTCGAAGTTTACAAGTTTCATTAAATCAAACCCGATATCCAATTGATCCATTAAGATTCGATGATACCAATAATCAATTTATGGAAGGATATGATTCTTATCGAAATCTTTGTATAGAATTTGGAGTTGAACCACAATTAACTCCTGGAGATTGGAGACATTTATATCCTGTTTTCTGTTTCGATTTAAGTGCACAATCTGAAGATATTATTAAAAATGGTTGTGATGTAACAATTAATATTGAAAAGAAAGATTCCACGTTTTCATTGATGGCTTATGGTTTATTGCTAGAAGATGTAAAATATTCAATTGAAATTCTTAATGGAAAGATGGTTAGGATAGGTTAGTAACCTGAGGACCTTTGGTCCGATCGGCTGAAGCCCAAGACTTTGTCGATTAATTAATTTTTTGATAACTTAAATTTTTTTTAGTAATTAGTAATAAAATTTGTTTGATAACTTAAAATTTTTTTAGTAATTAGTAATAAAATTTTTTTGTAACTAGAATAGATTAAAAATTCTTAACTTAAAAATTTTTCGTAACTAGAATAGATTAGAATTTTTGATAACTTAAAATTTTTTTATTAAAAATGTCGCAAGCGAAAAGTAATATGAATAATAAAACTGTTGAATTAAAATTACGTAATATTGTTGACAAAATACACCTAAAACTATTACGATTAACAAAAAAAGTATTACATAAGTAAACCAATGATAGAGAATATTCAATTACAAGAAGAAAAGAATGGCGGGATTCTCCCATTAATTCCACTAATAATAGGTGGCATAGCTGCAGCAGGAAGTGTTGCAGGTGGGACAGCTGGTATTGTCCAAGCAGTAAATAAAAATAAATCAGAGAAGGCAGCATTAGAAGAACAAAAACGACATAATAGAGAGTTAGAGAAAGTTGCTAGGGGTGAAGGAGTAGTAGATAATTTTATTAGTAAATTAAAATTAGTTGATGAAGGAAAACGAGTTCTTAAAAATA
Source organism: Prostheceraeus crozeri (assembly GCA_907163375.1). Taxonomy (NCBI): domain Eukaryota; kingdom Metazoa; phylum Platyhelminthes; order Polycladida; family Euryleptidae; genus Prostheceraeus; species Prostheceraeus crozeri. Next base: position 7,173 of record CAJQUW010006745.1, read on the forward strand.
TTCTCCACAATGTTTATGATTTAATTGAAATTAAAGAAACTAAAGATGGTTCTGGAATATATCTAAGTCCTAGTATGATTCGGTAGTAACCTCAGGACCTTTGGTCCGATCGGCTAAAGCCTCTGAACAAAGTTCTATTAGGTAAAACATTTATTTTATCTTTTAAATTTTTTTATCTTTTAAAATGAATTCTACAAATTCCGAAAATTTAATTAAATTAAAAATTTCTAATTTAGATTTATTAAATTATCTATTAAACAAAAATAAAAACTCAAATTGTCAGCATATTGGAGGTGACATACAAAAAACATTAGAAAACTTTCCTGGATTTATTTGGAGTAAATATTCGAAAGAAAAACATCTTCCTGGTCATTCATATACCGGTCCAGGAACTCGATTAGATATAAGACTAGATGAGAATAATAATCCGAAACCAGGTGAAGAACCAATAAATAGAGTAGATGCCGCAGCTTACAGGCATGATTTAGCTTATCGAAATCATGATCTAAGTTCTCGACATGCAGCTGATAAGAAGATGATTCAAGAATTAGATAGTATTCAAAATCCTACATTTAGAGAAAAAATTGAAAGAATGTTTGTTAAGAAAGCTTTACAAGCTAAAATATTATTCGGCCAGGGTTTAAATGAATCGACAGCAAAGCTGTCTGAGAGCAACGCTCGAACCTACGCGTCTGAAATGTCGAATGATCTAGGACGCTATGCGTCTGAAATGTCGAATGACCTAGGACGCTATGCGTCTGAAATTCATAAAGAATACCGAAGGCCTAAATATTTATTGAAAGTAAAAGTATTTAATAAAGATGATATTTGGAGTGCTCATCTTATCCATATGCCGAATGAAAGGGACTACAAATACGCATTGACCGTTATAGATTTATATACACGATACGCTTGGGTAAAGCCTTTAAAAAATAAAAGTGGTCTATCAGTTAAATATGCGTTTGAAGAAATCTTTAAAGAAAGTAAGAGAAAGCCAAAAAAATTGTTTGTTGATAAAGGGTCGGAATTTTATAACCGAAACGTTAAGCCACTATTTGAAACTGTTTATTCAACTGAAAACGCAGGAAAAGCTGTAGTGATAGAAAGATTCAATCGGACGTTAAAAAATAAATTATTCAAGAAATTTACTGAGCAAAGAAATCAGAAATGGTTGAAGATGTTACCAGGAGTTGTAGAAGAGTACAATAATAAAGTTCATTCTGGTATTGAAGAAACCCCAAAGAATGCTTCTGACGACCCTGACTTGATACGAAAGAAAATATTCGAGAATAATTATTCGAATGAGAGTAATCCGAATTTGCAGAAACTTAAGCCGAAATTTAAAATTGGAGATAGAGTTAGAATATTTAAATATAAGAATAAATTTGAAAAAGGCTTTGTTGGCTATTGGACTAAAGAAATATTTGAAGTTTGCAAAATAAATCAAACTTATCCGATTACTTACGAAATCAAAGATTTAGATGATGAAATTATCAGGGGCCGATTTTATCAAAATGAATTACAACGAACTGATTTTGAATTATCATTATTATTGGAACTAACGTTTCGGGAATGAAATTCCCTTGTTAGGCGTAGCCATAGAACCTACGGTTCGTTCAATTCTAACATAATATCTAGAAATGGTACTCCTTCCTGTAATTTAAATAAAACATAAAGACATAATTGACCGCAATATGTAGTTCCTGGTTTTTGAATTTGAAATGTATTATAAATTCCATTGCCAAGTAATTTTTTGACTTCGTTTGTAGGTGGAAGTCCGTATGAGTCAAAATAATAATTATCTCCGTTTTTACTAAAAATATCTGCTGACCAATGTACGCCTTTTTGGTCTAAAGTGTGAAGATTCGTTATGAAATTTACAGTTTGAACTTTGTTCCGGGAACTGAAGGTTCCTGTTGGCCTATTTTTTAGGAATTGTAATTCGTCTCTCATTAGGACATGAAAATTCTTTATTCCCAATTGATGTGCGATTTTCTTTAGATCAAAATTCGTTGTTGTCTGTGTTCCATATAATTTAAAAAACTCCTTTATGTTGCTCATTTTATAATTAAAAAATTTGTTATAGCGACCCTAGAAGACAGAAGGGAGAGGGTATTGATTTAAAACTGTTCTCTAATGATGTCTTTCCTTACTACTTAGTCAGAAGGGAGGGGGTATTGATTTAAAACTGTTCTCTAATGTTGTCTTTCCTTACTACTTAGTCAGAAGGGAGGGGGTATTGATTTAAAACTGTTCCACAATGATGACTTTCCTTGCTACTTAGTCAGAAGGGAGGGGGTATTGATTTAAAACTGTTCTCTAATGATGTCTTTCCTTACTACTCATTCGATTTTGAAATGATTTAATTTAATCTAAATTAAAACGTTACATTGTTACATTTTATTAGTAGAGTTAGTGTTTCGTACATCTTTGATCAGTAGTAATTCATTACTCATCAATATGTGAAAATTCTTTATTCCCAATTGCTTAGCAATCTCATTTAAATCGAAATTTGACGTGGTTTTGTTTGCCGTATATTTTTTGGAAGTCTCTAATGTTTCTCATTTTTATAGAAGATAAAATGTTTCTATCATATTCCCGTAAATGAGAAATTAAAAACAACGTATGGATATTTCAATTTGGTTACATCCACTTTGCATACATTCAATTTGGATACATTGAAATACATGTAAATTTGTCCACGCTGTGGACGCGTTCTAATTGGTTGAAACACTCTATTGTATTTACATGTGCAACAGGATATAACATTGCATATAAAACAGAGGGGTTTCAAGAATGATAAATTTTCTTCAGAGCGCGTCTAATGTTAACGCGTTGATTTGATTAGTTGAATGGCGCAGTATTTTAGCTGAATGGCGCACCATTATTCAAGAGAATATAATGAAATGGCATAGGTCTAACATTGAAAATAAAGTGTCTTGCGGCCGTATCGCAATAACAATAGCGGAGTTTAACATCCAAATTCCATTGAATATGTCAGCGCGGTATTGACGCTAAATGACGCACCATTGTTTGGGAGAAGAATGGAATCATTTGGAATGTCACATAATTGCTTTACACAGTGAAGACAATCTTCCGATAACGTTAGGTCGTGACTTTAAAAGTACAATAGAATTAGACACCCTACAAAGCATAGGAAAATTGTCTGCTAATTTACCTAATCTCATTGCAAATGAAACTTCGGTGCGTGAATAATTGATATGATTTTGCTTCAAGAGACTATAAAAATAAGACTTGTCATTATCACAAACAGAGAGCTGATAGTGCTTACCGATAAAAATTTTACACATAACACTGAGTGAATTGTTTCTTTTTTCATGCAACAAGAATTTGTGTAAGTTTACAATTGTATTATTCTCTCCACCATTTGGCTCTATGAAATCACTTAAAGTATCTGTAAATTCATGCCTCTCCAACTCCTCCCGTAATTTTTTCATCCTCCCTGGCAACGATTGTTTTCTTCTATCTTCAAATTGATCTTGTCTCATTTTGAGAAATATATGACGAGAGCGTTTTGACACAACCTTCACTGACAAGAAACACTGTTAAATTAAATAAGTCTTCAGCACAATTGTTTGAAATAGCCATATCGATTATTGTTGTTGTGTATTGTTTCACGGCATTGCAGCCGGAGTAGGATTTGCTGCTTATATATTCCACGTCTTACAAATGTCTAAGTGGGTGCAGCAGCTGTTTGTTCTTTCATACATTGTTTCCTTTCAAATGTTTGAGTGGGAAGTCACAGCTCTTTACACTGAAATGCCTTTTCTTCATAAATGCGAGAAGCAGATGTTCTCTACAATTGAGTGTTTATTTGAGTGCAAAGCAGTAGATAAATTGTAAGAACGCCAGGAACGGTCATGATTTAAGCGAGAAAATTGTAATTCTCAAATTTGAGATTCTCAACTTTTATGATTTTTTCGGTGTCCTGGAACGGTCATGATTTTAAGGGTGAAAATTGTAATTCACAAATTTTAAGATTTTGAAAAATTTGAAAATTGGGTATTTTTAAAAACGCTTAAATTTTCGCCCTTCGGCCACGTGAAATTTGAAGTCTACCTAAATTTTTGAAATTTTTGAAATTTTGATTTTTTGAAAAAACCCGCAAAAGTGTGACATCCGGCGCAAGCGAAGCGAAGCGTCGCGCCGGATGTCACACTATATACTACTATGGCAGGAAAACGTTAGAGTTGGAAAAGTCAGGTTTTGGATGTTTTGGGATGAGAAAAGTCGTTTTTCGGCAAGAAGGAGGTCTCGGATGGGAAAACAGAGTAAAAATTTGGACGTTTTGGCCACTTTGGGTCTAGAAACTTCTTTCCAGCTCAATCGGAGAGAAAAGTTCTGACCGCCCCCCCCCTCGGCAACGATCTTCCAACTTTGGTGTTAGAGATCGTAGAAAGTCTTGCAATAGCTCGTTTGAAAGCTGAGAGTGAGACAAATTCAGTGGAAGACACGGCTTGTTCCTATCTGCCTTCGTTTAGATGTGAGACGGCATTGAAAATTTTGGACATTGGCGAAAAAACGACAGAGTTAGAATTTTTACGAAAACGGCTCTAGCGGGTGAATCAAGCCTCGGACGGGAAAACAGAGACCAGATTCGGAATCAGCGTGCCATTCTGCATCTAGAGGGTGAGTTTCAAGTCAATCGGAGAGAAGAAGTTGAAAATTTTCTTCACACTGGTCTCAACACGGGATTTTTGCGTGAAAATGTTAAATTGTGGCCACCTTTGGCGGTAAATAGCGGAGGATTGGAAGTAAATGAAGAGCTCGGGTTTCTCTTCGGGGCAAGACCGCACATTGTTCTCTAGGATCCTATCTTTTCAGATCTGTGGAAGGTTTCGTTTCTAAGTGAGAGCATGTTGAAAATCGAGTTTTTGCGCATTTTCCAAGATTTTGGAACTTTGGAGTTTTTTCATCTCGGCTTCTGTTCATCGTAGAGAGTCGAGGGATGTCTTAAATCAAAGGAGAGAGCGAGAAGTCGTGGCTATCAAAATTTGGAGTCAATCGGAGCAGTAGAACCGGAGATAGACAGGTTTAAAGTTTTTGGATGACGGATCTTACGTCATCAGCTGATCGCCACAAACTATATAAGCGAGGAACCGACAGCGATTTTTCATTAAGAGGAGAGCGATTGTCAAAGGTAGGTCGTCTCTCTCTGAGCTCCGATGATAGCTTCAGACATTCCAAACTTCGGGTTTCTGTAAGAAACCGACTGAGAAAATTTCAATGCTGATATCAGCTAAGGCGTCAGACTTAGAGGTTCGTCAGGAGATGGCCTTCGTCTCCAGGCCATAAAAGACTCCAAAACTTTAAAGGCTTGTAACTTTGCTTCTACAAGTCCGTTTGACTTGATTCAAAAAAGGTTCGGTCGATATTGATCAGACCTATATGGACAGACTACGTATAAAATTTCATAAGTAGTGCTAAAAAGTTGAAAATCTAAATTCACTATTTTTGGAGGTTTTCTGGGGTTTTCGACCGTGCTGAAGTCAATGAAGGCATGGATAAGTGTGTACGAGCCAGTCTTCTCATGAACCAAGCAGCTTTTCACAGAAAGCGAGCAAGACACGGAGAGTTTTGCTGTAATATTTCACTGACAGGGTGATCCTTCAGGACGGCGGATGATGCCGTAGTGATAAGTGTGGCAAGGGAGTGTGTCATATCTTAAACCGAAACCGGTGGAGCGACTCATGTTGGGCATTTGACACAGTTCTCAACGTAGCACTTTGAACGCCAATCGGTTGAGTCTTAGCTATCTTGTCATGGGTGGCATCTAAACATCTCCATTGCAAAACGCTTGTGAATCACGGCTTGCTATCAAGCTGATCAACACGGCTTGCTATCAAGCTGATCAAAGCAACGACTTGGGATGTTTCCTCTTGTAAAGAACTCCACCGGTTTTCATGTCTGGCTATCAAGTCATTGACGGTGCAAGTCAAGGAGATTTTCGGTGTCATACTTCCTGTTGGTGGGCGTTTTTTCGAGTAAGCGGTGAAGTCCGTAGCGATGAGTACTGCACGGGACGTGGCCAATGGTAATCCTTGTGAAACCTCTCTGCGTCATGTTTCCAAGTGGTTGCCTTTCGTCTCAACGTTGTATTCTGACCGCCAGGCCGACATTTAGCTATCTGCTACAGGTTACCTCATAAAATTTCCATTGCACGTGTCTCCCGATAGAGGGGCATACATGGGAGAATGAACCATGAGTTCTGCTCGCCTCTATCACCGAGGCTAAATGATGAAGGGATGAAATGGGAGGGTATTCATGCGCCACACGCAACCGCACGCTCATTTCTCTCTTCGCTAGTGGAGAGGCTCTTGTGAGTATAGTCAGAAAGTATATCATGTTGCACGAAAGTTTTACTGCAACACAGGTTGATGTATAGTTAGAAAGTTTGATCATCGAAGTTTTATGAAACACAAATGTCATGTGTTAGCGTTGGTGTAGTCAAATAGTTTTACTGTGACACACGTTTGTGAAAGTTAAGTTTGATCATCGAAGTTTTATTCGTGAGTGTCGTCAAAAAGTGTATCATGGCTTGCAAAAGCAAGTGCAGTGAAATAGTTTTTACCACAACACACGCTTGTAAAAGTAAAGTTTGATCATCAAAGTTAATTCGTGAGTGTCATCAGAATGTGTATAATGGTTTGCAAAAGCAACGTTTAGTGTAGTCAAATAGTTTTACTGCGACACACGTTTGAGAAAGTAAAGTTTGATCATCGAAGTTTTATTTGTAAGTCTGGTCAGAAAGTGTATCATGGTTTGCAAAAGCAACGTTTAGTGTAGTCAAATAGTTTTACCGCGACGCACGTTTGTGAAAGTAAAGTATTAGATTACACTGAGTCATCAATACTGTCAAAGGTGTACAAGTCATATGAAGCATATTCAACCGACTGTCCATTCCTGACACTCATCATCATTTGAAATTATTTGAAGATGAAAAATTGCATTCGTTTCCCAACTTCATGGTATGTAGCAAGAGAGCTTGGTTATTCGTTGAAGGCTATAGAAAGTGTTAGAAATGTAAGTGAAAATATTGAAGCTGATGCTTTAGTTGAAAGACTAATGGATCTAGATGAGCATGCTATGAATCATCATTTGGATCGAAGATGGATAGAGTATTTTTCCATGCTGCAATGATAGTGAAAATAGGAGGATGAAATTGGTGCGATCTGAAGTGAAAAAGAAAAGAGTAGCATTTGCAACTGATTTGTCAAGTAGCTCTACCAATAAAAGTGACTTCAGAAAGAAATTGGAAGAAGAGACGTTCAAATTATTATGTGAACGGAAATTGCGTTGAATGTTTTAAAAGGGAACGGTCCCTTCTCTTTTTACCATGTTGTCATGCTGTTATGTGTTCTACGTGCTATGTACCTTTGGAAACTATGTTGTGCCCCATCTGTGATCAAGAAATTGTTTCACCAGTCAATGTATATAAATGATTTTGATGCAATCCTTGTCTAATTTAAAACAGTCATCTATGACCATGACACCACTGTATCACCGTCTCATTGAAAAGAGAAAGCATGATTATACAAGGCAGTGGATTCTTGTGTTGGAAAAACTGTTATCATCCAGTGATTGTAGAGAGATGATACATCGTTTGAGTGATGCTATCATCATTCACACAAACTGTGAAGATGTTGACTATATGCTATCATATAATTATAAACCAAAGCAGTTTACGAATACACTTTCATCACTGTTACATCATGGTCTTCTTTCATTACCTTCCTTGGAGTTATGTATTCTACACGTTGCTTATGGGAAGCCTTTTCCACTTAAGCACAATTGATGCAAAGGCATTAAACTTTACAAGCATCGTCGTACAAACAGATTGTTCATGTGTGGCTCATAACATATCAGCAAACGACACAGCTGAACTGTTTCCATTGAACTATATTACCTCACTGAATGATACATTACAGCTACCCACACATGTATCTGCTTCTGACTATCCTACTGGTACTGTGGCTGTTCTCAGTGTATTGCCATTTACTAGTGCTGTTTTCAATGTCTTCCTCTATTTCATTGCGTTTACGACGGTAATGTTTCGACGCTGCTGTCGTGTTTAAGCAAAGAACACTCTAACACCCACCTGTAAAAATGGTTAGACGTCGTTCATCTCACCGTTCACGCAGACAAAAGTGTCAATCAAGTGCAAACAAAAAATTCTGTCTCACTCTTCGTCGCTTATTAAAATTAAAGCCATCTCATCGATGTGAGGCAATGAAGCTGGCAAACAATGCCTTCATTCGTGAAATGTGCGCGGAAATACGAAAAGTGCGTTATATGACATTAAATAGCAAAAAGGCCAATGCAATTGCCAGGCATGGTAAAGTTCTTCGCACCTTGAGCAATCCAAAAACATCAATTCCTACCAAGCGCAACTATTATCACAGCGCGGTGGCTTCTTACCGCTAGGATTAGCTGATGCTCTCGCGAATAAAGCCATTAATGGATGGATACTAAGTTAAATGGCATGACTTTTCATCAAAATCAACATGGATTTCCGTTTACGCTGTAATCGCACTATGTGTATCGTAGGACCCTCCCATAGTGGGAAGACACATTTAACACTGCAATTGTTGGAGCGACGTAATGAGATTTTTGACTGCATACCGAATCGCGTTGTTTGGTGCTATGGAATTTATCAACATAACTTAGATCGTGAATTGGCTGGTAAGGGTTACTTGGTTCAACCGGGGATTATTAGCACTGCTGATATTCAACCCTATGATATTATCATTCTTGATGATTTACTTAATGAGAGTAAGAATTCACAAGAAGTAACTGCTATGTTTACCAAGGCTGCTCGTCACAAACCATGTTTTATTATTTTTATTATGCAAAATCTTTTTCCAAGTGGAAAGGAAGCACGGACTCGAAGTCTAGACACGCATTACTACATCATCTCTAAAAATCCTCGCAATAAAAGTCAAGTTGAATTCCTATCTCGACAAGTTCTTCCTCGCAAGTCAAAAGCCTTGATTGAAGTATTTGAGGCTTCTACGGAAAAACCTTATAATTATTTATTTTTGGACTTTACCCAGGAGTGTCCTGAGGATTATCGCTTACACAGTCATCTCTTTGAGAAACCCATGATCATATACAAATTGTTATGAGCGGTTTTCAACGCATGATTGCTATTCCACAAGAAGAATATATACATCTGACTACAATGCAGAGTGTTCATCAATCTTGGGCAGATCAAATGTCACAACGTAATCAGCAATATGAACAAGAAGCTGTACAAAGTAAAAATCCATATGATCGGTTGATGAAGCAGAGTTCTACCTTAGAAGAAATGAAACAATTGAAAGAAAAAATACGCAATGATCTTTCGCTTGGTTCACCCAAACCCCATCGCAATAGCGCACTGAGCTTATATCGAAGTCTCGAACCCAACTTGAAAATCACACAACGAGGTGAAGTGGTAGGTGATGATGGTCACCTAATGATGGTCACTGTCGTTCTCCTCGGCACATTATCGACGCGGACTGCGGGACATTGCCGATCGATTGGGACGTCCTGATGGAGAACGGAGACTCAGAAATGAATTATGTGATGAAGTTTCACAATTCCTCGTGCGCAAAAGAGCTTTGTTAAAGATAGTTTGTTTCTTATACAATCACCAAAAATGATCATTGTGGGATTGATTGCAAATGATGCATACAATGGTAATATATCAAAGAATCCCCTCAACTTTGAACACATTGGTTTAAATCAAATCGGATTGTATCGCGATACTGATTGCATTCCTGGTACTCCTTTTTATCCAGACTTCGCTAATGGACATTATTCTCGCTCATATCAAAATACTATGGAGACCTTTGAATACTGGAATACTGATGACACCAATGGTTTGACCTATGATGAATTTGCTAAAGGTTATACACTTTATGGATTTCATTTGACAGCAAACAATGAAGCAGGTGCTTCTTATCGTCCGGGCACTGCCACGAAGGGTCTTAAACTAGAATTCTTCTTTGAAAAAGATTTGACGAAAACAGTCAATGTACTCATCTATGGTGTGTTCGATTCCACCATTCGAATTAACAAACTACGTGACGTTTCCGCTTCTTATACAAGTTAATGAGTTGGTTATCTGATGCAGATCTAGAGAGAGTCGTTCAAGAACATGGTGATGAACGCACTGTTGCAGCATTTCGAGGTGTGTTTTCCATTAATAATATGCCCACAGTTTTACCGAAACCACCCTCATTCATTATCATGAATACTGATACAGCACACTTACCCGGCAAACACTGGAAAGTTTTGTTTATTGATAAAAACTATTGCGGTGAATTCTTTGATTCATTGGCCTTACCAAACTGTGATTATGTCACACGTTTCCAGAACCGACATTCACGAAAATGGATTCGCAATGCTTTGGCCTATCAACATCCCTTGTCTTCAACATGTGGAGCCTATGGCCTCTACTTTGTAATGCAACGACTACATTATGACTTTTTACATGACATTTGTAAACATTTTTCACATGATACCCTTGTCAATGAAAAGCGCATTCGTAACTTTTATAAAAGCCTTCAATAAATATGTACGATTAAAATTTGTTTTCTTTATTATACTTCAATGGAAAAGTAGATGATGTGATTGAATATGTTGTATTTAGTCATCAAACATGAATAGGTAGAGATAAGAAGACATTGTTCACTTGTCACATTCATGCTTATGAGTGTTGGTCTGTTGAAGGTAAGTCATTATGCGAGGATGTATGCGTTCTCTATACTTGTTCCAACTTGAGGATGTAAAATGTATAATACCATATTCATCATGAAGAGCAATGAAATCTCGTCGAATAATGAATAGACGTCCACCTAGATGGATATAGTACATTGGATGATGCATGATATGTAAAGCATCGTGGAGGTTATCCATTTGAAAAGGGGATAAACTTATTTTAACTTGCCGATGAGTATCGTAAAAGGTAATGCGTCGAGCCTTCCATGTAACGTGACACTGAGAAGAGAGCTTGGCAATCATGGTTAGTTTTAGACACATCAAAACGTTTGCTTAGTCTTCTCGTTTAAGCAAAGCATTCATAAGAAATGGACGAAGTCATGTTAAGATTCATCATCATATTATCATTTGCAATAGTGACATTAGCGGGACGAGGACTAGATGATGCAGTTCGTCTCATCAAATCACCTTTTCATGCAACAAGACCTATTGAAGATGTAATTCTTTCCGGCATAGCCGATCCTTGGCAAAATCATGCTTACAAACTTCAGATTTTACGTCAGCGAATGCGTCATGCGTGGGAAATGGTGTTAACAGATTATGGCTTTAAGCGATCGCCTGTAGGCGGCATCGATTTGATCAATCCTGTACGTCGCATTGCAATGGAATTAAAAAATAGCTGTCTGAAACGTGAAATATTTCATACCCTTGCAAATTTTAAAAGTAGAAGACCAAGATATCAAGTAATATTTGGTTGTATCAACTATCGCAATATGAAAGAAGGCAGTACAAGCATACTTAGGGGAGTGCATTATGTGAAAGGGCAATCACTCTTAACCAAATTCCTAGGACGACAGAAAGTACCTACTGTGAACAGATTGAAAGCAGCATTTCGCTATGTCATGCGACATAACGCCTAAGCAAATGACGCTTTATGTTGATACTTTAGCATGGAGTTTGCAGCAGTGTTTCCCAGTAATGCTCAACCTGAGCGATATGAAAATACAGCTGCCGAGTTTGAGACCGATTTAACACAACCGATTGACTTACATGGTGATTGGGAAGTTGCCCTGCAAGATTTGAGCTATGTGAATAATATAAGAACCATTGCAAATGCAGAGATTACATTAGGCACTGCAACAAATCAAGACTTGTACTTTTCAAAACTAGAACGAAATGATAAAGTACATACCTACAACTTGAATGAACATGCAGCAGAGTGGAATTCCATTCATACAGTAAACACCCGTCGGGGAAAGCGAGCTGTTGATGAGATTGCAAATGGCCCTACTTTAATTATCACTGCAGATACAGACATACCCACTGCTAGAAATGCTTCACCCCTGAAATGGAAACAACCTACAAATCCATCATTCCGTCATCGTTCATTCGATTGCTTGTTGTGCTGGCAAGCGGTCGGATAGCTTGCGACCGTCGCTCACATCTTGGTCGTTGCTACCTCCGCGCTCTATCTTCTGTGCAATGGTTACTGCAAGGTTTTACTACAGAAATGACGATCTTCGGCAGCTTGGTCAGCGGAAGTGTACATGTGTGTCTCGGACTGTACGAAGACGTCTGCTTTATCATAATATTTACGTTCGACATATTTCCGTTGCTATTGGATCTGTGGATCGCTCATATTATGAAGCCCTCAATCCTCCAAGGCCAGCTGTGTTGAGGAAGTGTTGTTCTCAAAATCAGCGTACAAGTCGCCGTTTGAATTCTTATCCTAATATCATCCTTACAAATGCTCGTTCGATTAGAAACAAGTTTGATGAGCTTTCCCTTTTGGTATCAAGGCATAATCCTGATATCTGCGTGATTACCGAGACCTGGCTCGATGCCTCTGTTCCCAATGAATCTCTGGATGTGGTTCATTACCAACTTATCAGGCGGGATCGTGAAGGCGGTCGTGGAGGCGGTCTGGTTTGTTACATAAGTCAGATTTATTCTGTTATCACGCTGGACATTTCGGAATTTCTTCCGCCTAAGTCTTTTCACACGGAACTCCTTTGTGTCTTCATCAAAGAAATACGCATGGTCTTATTGGCTATTTATCATCCTTATTGGAATAACGATGCAGTTCATGAGGAGGCCATGTCAAACATTACTTATATTGTGGATCATGCTTTCGTTACGTTCGGTAACGATGTTCATATTGCACTTATCGGTGATTTTAACGACCTCCGAAAGCATTATGAAACTGTCGGTGATTTGCACTCTTTATATTATATTGTTGATTTCACAACGAGAGATTCTCATATACTGGACCAAATATTTGTCAACTTTTCGATGATAACTAAGCCCACTGCATTGCCACCCCTTAATGGTTCTGACCATGTGATTATTCTTTGGCAACCCTCTGGCCCTACGGCTGCTCCAGTGACCAAGAAGGAAATAAGGAAATATTATCGAGCCAATTTCGCACGATTCTCGGCTAAAGTGTCTTCAATTGACTGGCTTGTTTTAATCGACTCATGCACTTGCATTGATGAAGCAACATCCTTATTTCAAACCTCCTTATATAAATTGTTTCATTTGTGTTTTCCTCACAAGACAGTACGTTATCGTGAGGATGAACCTGAATGGATGAAGCCCTCTTTGAAGATTCTAATTGATGCTCGAGATTCGGCATATGATAGAGGTCATTGGGGAAAGTATCGTCGTCTGGCGAATGAAGTTCGTGAACACGTCAAATTCCTGAAGAATTCTTATATTAAAGATGCTGTTGATACCGGTAATTGTAAGAGAGTTTGTAGCTCATTGCGGAACGTTGCTCGACATTCCCAGACTCAGGCATCATTCAAATTTTCAGCTGAGGAGTTCAGTGAGTACTTTTCATCTGCTTTTCATCCTGCTGATCATCTTGATACCTTAAGAGATGATCATCCCAGTGCTCCACCCGAAATCGCGTGTTCTGATGTTCACATGGAATTACAGAAACTTCGGAAGAAGTGTGATGGTTCGGATGGCATTCCTGCTTGGGTATTCCGTGACCTGTCTGATGTATTAGCTCCTGCGTTAACTGTTCTTTTCAACAGGAGTCTTCAAGATGGAATTGTCCCTTCTTGCTTGAAGGAAGCTAAAGTGACCCCTATCCCGAAAGTCTCAAAGCCAGCTACGGTCCAGGATTTCCGCCCGATTTTGATCCTCCCGGTGATTTCAAAATTGTTTGAGAGGATCATTTCTCGTAAGGTCATTTTGCCTATTGTGAAACATAAAGTCAGGGTTTCGCAGTTTGCGTTTATCCCGAGGCTTGGATCGGTTACTACTAGTGTCCTTACTTTAGTTCAACATAAGATCTTGAATTTTCGCGACTCCTCTCCTGGTTGTGTTCGTGTTTTATCTGTTGATTTGTCTAAAGCATTTGACAAACTATCTCATGCTGTCATTGTCAAAGCTTGCAAAAGATTTCAATTACCCAGCTTTGTGTTAAACTGGATTATAAGTTTTTTGTGCCAGCGATCCCAGCGTATCTTGGTTGATGCACATTTTTCTGACTGGCATGTGGTTACCAGTGGCGTTCCTCAGGGAAGCGTCCTGGGGCCAATTCTATTTGTGTTGGCAATTGATGAGTTTGCTCCAGTACATGTCAATACTTCTTTGTTTATGTATGCTGATGACTTTCTGTTTTTACATTTTATGCGAAATTCTAGTGATGATTTCTTGCAGGATGAGTGGGATCATGTTGTTTCTTGGACTTCATCTGTCAGGTTACCTATTAATGCTGCTAAGTGTCATGTAATGGATATTGTTACGAAGAAGAACATCATTACTTCACGTTTGTGCATTTCTGATGGCTGCTTTGTTGAAGCTGTTGAGTCGTTCTGTTATTTAGGAGTGACCGTGTCTCACACTTTCAAGTGAAACGAACATTTTTCTGCTGTGGTTAAGAAGGCATCAAGAAGAATTTACATCATCGTAACCTTCGTCGCTCTGACTGCAAAGTATCTCATGATCCGCTGTTACATCGCTTTCATTCGTTCGTTGTTGTTATACGCGTTTCCATCTTTCTGTAATGCTTCTAAGTATTTGCTCAATGAGTTTCTTAAAGTCGAGCGCAGAGTTTTTCGTATAATCGGCGCGCCCCATGATGTTCACAACTCTGTTATTGCTTCAGCCAATCGTGCATGTATCAACCTTTTTGACTCTGTTGTAAGGTGTGATCCACTTCTCATCCACTTCGAGAGCTGCTCTGCTTGCGTCCTGCCTCAGTTTCCGGTGTCACCACCCGTAGCGTGTCGACTCTGCGTCGACCTTTTGCAAGAACTGTTCGTTTTGGCAACTCTTTTATTAAATTTTGTACTTTATTTTATTGCTTTTCTTTTAAGTTCCAGTGTACGTATTTTCTTAGTTACCTTAGTATTTTTTTAAGTTACCTTTGAAGTAACCATTGAGCTCCTTTTTCTTCTATTGGATATTGTCATCGTATTTATGTAGCTATCACCGAATCTTTGTACAAAGTTGTAATTCAATAAAGATGATATATTATATTATTATATCACATTATTATAAATTATATTATATATTATATTAACCTACAAACCCATCATTCCGTCATCGTTTAGAGCAAACATACTATTATATGAAAGTTCAACGCCTATTGAATGTTATGAATGATTTGGCAAAGGATCTATGGTTCTGGCAGATGGATCCAAATCTACATAAAGTTACCCGCTACATGAGACCGACTACTATTTCCCATGGATTTTATGTGAGTGGACCTCTTCAAAGGATATTGAATCGTAAATCACGTTTCTTTCTACCTATCGCAAAATTTGCAGAAGTAAAAGGAGGTTGCGCCTTCCCTTTGAGAGCTCAATTGTCCATGAAAGTATCAAAGCAGATTAAGAAATATCCAAATTGGCACAGGAAAAAATTTAATATTACCCTTCTTCCCCTTGATCGCATGCATGAGCGCTTTGTGCTTTTAAATCTGGTACTGTTGATGACTTGATCAAACAGGTAAATGAAATAAATGGATTATCTATGTCCATCACTCGAGTACACAATAAAGCAAGGATTGAGTTCCGAAATGATTATGAGCGTTCACACATTGGATTTGTTCACATCACTTCTAAATTTCGTGATTTGCTCTCTTTAAAAACAGACGTCTTATGGTCATACCATGAAAGGGGGAATGTGAAAATTACATCTGAACAACAATCCGATTGTCGAATGGTCCTTTATTTCAAACGCATAGACCCTGTTTTACGTCCCAGTCTTACATGGAAGCCAAATGAAAAGTTACCAATACCTCCAAAGCATTATAGCAATGGCTATGATGTTTGTACATACTTGAACAAGGGTGTATCAAATCTACACTCATATCATTTTGACTATGATCCTAAAGAAAATACATTCTGTATCAGTGTACATGGTAAAACGGTCATTCACATTTCAAAAGAGTTAACAAAGATTTTGGGATTCAAACGTGACATATTCTATGACGAAAAGTACAGTGGCTCAACATCCTTGCTCGATATGAATATCAATCACTTTTACATTTACACTAACTTTATCCATTCAACACAAGTTGGTGCTCAAATGGTTCCCCTTTTAAGATATATTCCTATTGACAGTGGCGACTTTGGTGTGACCATGCACAGGGAGTTCCTGAACAAGGTATACCTTCCAGTCAATGTATCACGATTATCCCATTGCAAATTTGGTATCTATGATGACAGTGGTAATCCTATTCAATTCATTGGTGGTCGTACTGTCTTGACACTTCATTTTCGTCAGATAACATCAAATCACTAATGTTACGTGTGGCGCAGTCAATGTCTTTTTTTTCTTGATTAGGTGTCCGTTAGGGCCGTGGTCTCATAAAGACCGTTTGGGGCATTCTCTGGTCTCATCAATGGGCTTTTCACTCTTGAAAGTCAGCCTCGCTTATGAAAGGCTCACTCTCAACCGTTCGTAGAATGAGCTGCTTGCAGCCTTCAATCATTTGTCTCTCTTCCTCTTTTTGTTGAAACTTTCTCTCAACTTCCTTCTTCGTAGGGGTTGAGCTAGCAAGAGGTGTAAATGTTTCCTCTGTGTCGGACATGACTATGATAGTGAAATGCAAAACACTCTTCTCTACATATGAGAATGATGCATTGTGATTGATAAATGGCTGTCGTCCAATGAGAGAGCGCGAAGCAGGGAGAGAGAATCTATATGAGTGCGGTGCAATGACCATTTCCTCATAGCATCATTAAAATGGATACACCACCGAACACCTATGCCTTACTCATGCCCAATGCCCCACGCAAGAGGCAAGTGAAAACCATTTACGATGGTGAGGTCGAGCCGCTGCAGTTGGATGAGGAAATCATCATCATTTCCGACGATGAAGAGGATAGTATTGATACAATCAGGGCGGCCTTCCTGAGTGTATCTCCAAAGGACGTCATGATGGAGCGGAGTGTTGAGACTCTCCGGAGCTGGCTGGACCTCTTCTCTCCTTCTAGTCAACCCCGCAATCAAGAAGAGTTTGACTTGGTAGACGTCATGTACCGTCTTATTACAAAGCGTATTGCCTTTATTTCTTTTTAATAAATGTGTATCATGACAGTGTTGTTTTTCCTTCATATAAGCTACATGACTTCGAAATGATCATCGAGTAAACATAGTGCCGATTGGGAGCTATTGTTAGAATAAGATATCCTATCACCTAGACACTTAACACAGTTACTAGAAATCATTCAACATATGAAACATGACTTTAGATGAATCAATTGAAGCAACGTTATCAACCTAACCCTATATCTAAATTCCTCCATTTATTTCCATTTCTAGATAAATACATTGCAAAACAAAGACATGTAGTATGTAGGTTTATTTATCAAAGTTCAGTGGGACTGGTTTCAAGTCACTATAAATCCTGTAATATGCCACTCGCTTTGGTGCATCCGGCACTCTTCTGAGTCGCGTCGTATTTGGTGTGAACTCGCCCTCACTCCATACAACTTGGGTGATGTTACTTTTTCTCTTACCACTCTTCTCCTCGACATTGGCGATTTTGGGTTTATTGTCACTGTTCACATCCTCGTACCACTCGTCAATGACTTCAAATATTTTGCTAAAGATCTCTAAGGCAGGAGATGCAGCTTCCATCATGAGATAGATGAGAATGAGAAGTGTTTCAATTTTCTGACTTTTGTATGTTTTTCAACAATGAATTCCTCAAGAACCAATCAGAATGATTCTAATTTAGATGAAGACTACATTATCACTTTATCAACCTGTGTGGCAGTAAAAACTTTTGTATAACTTGATACACTTTCTGACTACGTTCACAAGAGCTCATTCACTACTAAAGAGAGAAGTCTGGTGTGTTGCATGTGGTGCAAGGCTGTCCTCCCATTTCATTCCATTTCATCATTTATTCTTCCCCTCTGCATTCCATATCCGAAGATATGTGGCGGGCTCGAGACCGCTTTAGCTGCATCAGAAGGTAGCCCTTAAGGGGGCTCATGGGACGTTCTCGGGATCGTAATCAGTCGCCTTACTTTAGACCGATTCTGCTGAGAGAGTCTTTAATTCTCTCTATGGTAGCAGCATCGACCTCTACTGCTACTAACTGACTACTTGGGGGTGGTGTATAACCCCACTGAGTCATATCATCATCATCATCGCCGCAATCAGATGCGCCTATACGAGCAAGATTGTTAAAGATCTTTTCTCGCTCTTCAGCCCGCTGAAACTCTTGAAATAGATTTCTCGGCTTCAACCGAGGCTTCTCAGGAGAGCTAGAGTGTTCGGCGGCTGCATGATTGAAATGAAATTAAATGAGAGTCGGCGGTTCATATACCCCTCTGACAAAAAGCAATGATTCAGACCTTCCTGATTTGGCCATGCATTTTACATGACAACAGCGGTTTTACCATGTATAGGCATCAGTTGTCACCGTGCTTTCAGTTTACCAACTCCCAACACAAAGACCGGCTACCCTATGACGCGAAAAGGTTTGACGTCAATGCCTGCAGTAACCGTCTCATTTTTACCAAGTTACAATGACAAACGATAGACGTTGCCAACCCTGAGTTACTGAGGCTAGACGAGATTTCACAAAGGCCTGATAGCAAGCCAGCAACCGTTTAGGTGTTAAGCTCTTGAATCCGCTACAGGCATTACTCAGAGATCTTATCCCAGCTCCAAGGCCTCGACCCACAAATCCAACTTCGAGCGGAAAGAGCGTGCGTCATGTCACTGTGTTGGTATCTGGGCCCCGATTTTGACATAAAAACCGGTGGAGTTCTTTACAAGAGGAAACATCCCAAGTCGTTGCTTTGATCAGCTTGATAGCAAGCCGTGATTCACAAGCGTTTTGCAATGGAGATGTTTAGATGCCACCCATGACAAGATAGCTAAGACTCAACCGATTGGCGTTCAAAGTGCTACGTTGAGAACTGTGTCAAATGCCCAACATGAGTCGCTCCACCGGTTTCGGTTTAAGATATGACACACTCCCTTGCCACACTTATCACTACGGCATCATCCGCCGTCCTGAAGGATCACCCTGTCAGTGAAATATTACAGCAAAACTCTCCGTGTCTTGCTCGCTTTCTGTGAAAAGCTGCTTGGTTCATGAGAAGACTGGCTCGTACACACTTATCCATGCCTTCATTGACTTCAGCACGGTCGAAAACCCCAGAAAACCTCCAAAAATAGTGAATTTAGATTTTCAACTTTTTAGCACTACTTATGAAATTTTATACGTAGTCTGTCCATATAGGTCTGATCAATATCGACCGAACCTTTTTTGAATCAAGTCAAACGGACTTGTAGAAGCAAAGTTACAAGCCTTTAAAGTTTTGGAGTCTTTTATGGCCTGGAGACGAAGGCCATCTCCTGACGAACCTCTAAGTCTGACGCCTTAGCTGATATCAGCATTGAAATTTTCTCAGTCGGTTTCTTACAGAAACCCGAAGTTTGGAATGTCCGAAGATATCATCGGAGCTCAGAGAGAGACGACCTACCTTTGACAATCGCTCTCCTCTTAATGAAAAATCGCTGTCGGTTCCTCGCTTATATAGTTTGTGGCGATCAGCTGATGACGTAAGATCCATCATCCAAAAACTTTAAACCTGTCTATCTCCGGTTCTACTGCTCCGATTGACTCCAAATTTTGATAGCCACGATTTCTCGCTCTCCCCTTTCATTTAAGACATCCCTCGACTCTCTACGATGAACAGAAGCCGAGATGAAAAAACTCCAAAGTTCCAAAATCTTGGAAAATGCGCAAAAACTCGATTTTCAACATGCTCTCATTTGGAAACGAAACCTTCCACAGATCTGAAAAGACAGGATCCTAGAGAACAATGTGCGGTCTTACCCCGAAAAGATACCCGAGCTCTTCATTTGCTTCCAATCCTCCGCTATTTACTGCCAAAGGTGGCCACAATTTAACATTTTCACGCAAAAATCCCGTGTGGAGACCAGTGTGAAGAAAATTTTCAACTTTTTGTCTCCAATTGACTTGAAACTCGCCCTCTAGATGCAGAATGGCACGCTGATTCCGAATCTGGTCTCTGTTTTCACGTCCGAGGCTTGATTCACCCGCTAGAGCCGTTTTCGTAAAAATTCTAACTCTGTCTTTTTTTCGCCAATGTCCAAAATTTTCAATGCCGTCTCACATCTAAACGAAGGCAGATAGGAACAAGCCGTGTCTTCCACTGAATTTGTCTCACTCTCAGCTGTCAAACGAGCTATTGCACGACTTTCTACGATCTCTAACACCAAAGTTGGAAGACCGTTGCCGAGGGGGGGGCGGTCAGAACTTTTCTCTCCGATTGAGCTGGAAAGAAGTTTCTAGACCCAAAGTGGCCAAAACGTCCAAATTGTCACTCTATTTTCCCATCCGAGACCTCCTTCATGCCGAAAAACGACTTTTCTCATCCCAAAACATCCAAAACCTGACTTTTCCAACTCTGACGTTTTCCTGCCATTTCTCTCTCTCAACCCAGGAAGATAGGACCAAACTGAGCTTTCCACTACATTTTTCTCACTCTTAGCTTTCAAATGAGCTATTGCAAGACTTTCTACGATCTCTAACACTAAAGTTGGAAGATCTTTGCCGAGGGGGGGCAGTCAGAACTTTTCTCTCCGATGACGCTTGAAACAGCCTTTCTAACCCAAAATTTCACGTAGATTCCCAATCTGGCCTCCGTTTTCCCATCCGAGGTCTCCTTCATGCCGAAAAACGACTTTTCTCATCCCAAAACCACCAAAACCCACCCTTTTCCAACTCTGACGTTTTCAGAGATTCCACCTCTTGCCTCTCAGGAAAACTCCTCCCTGCCTTTCTTCCTCACCCAAAATTTCATGTAGATTCCGAATCTGAACCCTAATTTCACATCCAAACCCTCCTTCATGACGATTTCCAACTTTTCTCATCCCAAAAACCACCAAAACCCACCTTTTCTCACTCTATCCTTCCCACATTCCTACCCTTCTCCCTTCCTACCCCTTGCTGGAAAACTCCTTCCTTCCTTCCAGAGGGGAGGGTAGGGAACAGTTTCCTCCTATCGGACCCATTCCTCCCAGCACATCCTTGGCCATGTCCTTCCTCTCCAGGGGGACTGAGTCAACATGATGACTCATCAATGACTCAGCAGCGATGACTCATCGCTGCACCGCACCGTGCTTGATTTTGTCAGGGGATTACTACTAATAGCATGGAAAGTCAGAATACAAATGTTGATAAGGCAGTTCCAATTACAGCGGGCGAGTCGGAACAATTTTGATATCGCAACTTTCTCATCAACTGAACCGGTAATGCTGATTGTCTCTTAAAGAAGTAAAGAAAGAAAGAAACATGTACGACAAATAAGGCATTGCATTGATTGTTTGCAATAGGCCCTAGTCATAGAGTAGGTATATTAGGTAGAGTGCTAACTCAGCATTTATTAAATCCCAAATGTGCATACACTTTCGAATTTATTAAATGAACTCGAAGGACATACAGTCGGAATTGTTTCCAGATGTGAGAATGCACATTTATGCAGTTTTGAAGAAATTTCAACGGAATTGACTGATCATGATAGCATAAAGCAAAAGGAAATGATATTATTTTGCAGATCGTCTGTGTCATGACAGCCTTGGAGAGGCAATGTTTGTAAAATAAGCAACTCGATGCCTTCATGCTGAACCTCTAGAGAATCTACTTAAGCGTGATCATAAGCAACCTGCCACTGGTAGAGCAAAATCACATAATCAAAGACGATGATTTCAATTAACTCTAGAATATGCAAATGGGTCCACATCGCTATTCAGATTCAAAAGAGGAAACATGAACTAAGTGAATCATAAAATTATGCCGGTGAAAATTAAATTAAAAACTTGAAATTTCAGCCAACAAAGCATAAATACTATCACGACTTTTTTATGAAGACTTCCATTATAATGCAATTCATGAAATTCCCTTGATAATCAGCTAGATTTCCGCCTAGTTAGGATGCCTTTCAGCAAATATTCATTCCTTTTGTTATCCAACTTGTTTCATACTACTTATATAGGAGAGTCATTTCGGTAGTATATAAATTGGCAAATTTTGACTTTTTACAAAAGTGCTCAAATAATTTTTTGGACCACGGGAACGTGATCTCCGCAAAAACCTGAATCTTCTCATATAAAAATTTTCACTGTATACTGACACTTTTTTGAGTCGACACTATACCTATATATCCCTACTCTATGGACCTTATTCACTACGTGCACTTAAGTTAAGCATTTGCTTGACTAAACAGTTAAGTCAGTCACTAACTTAACATCAAAATCATATTCAACGCCGGCACTAGGTTTCTACATTGACTAAATCCCAAGTTTCCAAGTGACTCACGCACGGCCAATGAACATCGAGAATGATCCTGTCAACTCTAGTGTGCGCAATAACTTTGATCAGTAAATCGGTATCCTCATTGCTTATGAAGATGGAGCAAAACGTTGACGTTGGAAAGGAAAATAGACCCAAGTCGCAGAAGAGAATATTCTTCACGAAAGAAGAAGAAAATGCTATAACTGAATGGTATAAAGAAAACAAGGAATTAATTGATGCTCCGCTATCATTCAAGAATGCGGACGAGAAGAAATCTTCTTGGTTCGAAGTTAGCAACAAAGTAAATGCTTTTGGTTTTTACAAGAGAACTGTAAGTGATATCAAGAAGAAACTGCAGAATATGAAGTCAAATGTCAAGAGGAAAGTTCGAGATGAAAAGAAAGAGCAGAAGAAGACCGGTCAAGGTGTCAATGCAAGTTTGTTGACGGAGGAAGAAAACGTGATGGCAGACATATTCGCCGATGATCCATCGTTTCATGTGATTCATGAAGATGAACATGGATTGCCAACAACTTTACAGCAGACCATCGATATCGACATGAATATCGACAGTGATGAGGAGCCACCTACAAAGAGAAGAAGGCTGAAGAGTGAAAAATATTCTCTACACAATTTGCAAAGAGAGGTTCTCCTACTCTAAAAAGAGAAATTACAAAGACAGATTGAGTACTACAAAAAGTTGGAGTGTCTTTTGGACTGGCAATTACATGTACAACCTGAAGTTTCATCTATTATGACACATTCCTTCGTCAACCAACTTAACCACTAACTAATAATATAACATTTGTCTGGAATGTATCGACGCTTTCTCTTCTATTTATGGATGCAACAAATAAAATTTAGAAAGGTATATGAATCTACTAATTGGGACGACAGACTCTGTATGAAGAGAAAATCTAGCTGATACCGCACAAAACAAGTCCATATAATATTCATTGTGCAAGTATACAGTGTATAGAGGGTAGACATTTGATCAAAGTTAAGGTATTGGAATATTCAGGAAAAAAACTGGTCCCTGATCATCCTTCTATGTTGAACTCCATGCAAACCATCTGTAATCAAAGGTAAATCAGCGGTTTGGTCAGTCTGTTCAACATTTACGGTGGCCGAGTCATCAGGCAAAGGAATGTTCGATCACATGGCAATGTTGTGCATTATTATACCTGTTGTGATGATTGAGCTGATTTATTGAATCTTATTTCGGAATTCGACTCTGGATTGTAGTAAGGAGTCATCAACCAACGTCGACAGGGATATCCTTTATCCCCAAGAATGACACAATCTTCGTACTCATCTTCTTGAGATTCCATGATATCCCACAAAGCGCTGCTTTTCAGAATAAAACTGTTATGGCTAGAGCCAGGCCATCGCGCAGAAACATGAATGAATCTGCAGCGAGCATCACAAACAGCCATTACGTTTATACTATGAAAACCTTTTCTGTTGACGAAAGATGTCGAATTCACATGAGGAGAAATAATTCGTATATGCGTACCATCAATACAACCTATGACTTTTGGAAACTTTGAGATGGAGTAAAAATCTGCTTTAATTGATGGAATTGAATCTTCAGTAGGGAATATGAAATGATTGTTCGCCACTTCATTGATTGATTCTACAACGCTCCAAATAGCTCTACAACAAGAAGGCTGTGAAATGTGAAGTGTATCCCCAACAACTTGCTGAAAAGATCCGCACGCCAAGAAGAGAAGACAGGCACACATTTTAATGTGCGTCGGAATGGGCCGGCCAAAAGTAGGCCAAGCAGACTTTTTAGAATCTATCATCTCAGATAATTGAATGACACACTCTTTCGAAAGACGGTAACGTGATAGGAATTCAACTCTTGTCAGTCGTTGTACAGGATCAAATATGCGCTGATATTTCTTGGTCTCTGCTATCTCCATATTTGAGTATCAACCACAATCCAAGTCATCCAATGAAAACACTGTAAACCACTGCTATGTGATTTTAGACAGCATCAGAGGAGTCTAACTTGATCAATAGAAAACTTAGCGCGCACTTCACTTAACTTAGTGTAGTTTGCGTATTGAATACCAAAGTTAGTGACCTACTTCAAAGTTAGCATATCGCGATCTTTAGTGCGTGTATTGGATACGGCGCTTTGGAGTCGCTTTTACTTAGGAAATAAATTTGTTTCACTAATAAATTGCTGAATTTCTCAAAAATTAAGGAGATGAAGCAAGACAAGTCAGGCGAAGCAATGCAACGAGGCAGAGCGGAAAAGGCATGAGCAGGCTGATACATGTTTTAATGAAAAAGGTAATATACATGTATGTATACATATTCTTTGTTGCATATTTGGTGCGCCACAGTCATGACTTGCGCTCTAACGATTTATTGGCCTACGTGTCCCATCTGTGAGTTTGATCGTGCCTACTTCGCTGGCGAAGCGAGGGTTAGGAAATCAGTGATTGTCTCATTGATCCCAAAACACCGGAGTGGAGCATTACACTCCGATACAAATATACTGACAGCTGATGAATGAAGAAGCATGAGGCCACTGTACAGTTCTAAATCCGATCATCCACTTGCTAGCATCACACTTGACTGAATCCCTGTATTAACTGATTCGCGCATCAATGTGCCAAAATGATCAATGATAGACTTGCATTCGTTATTGCATTTGCTGAGCAGTGCTCAAACTATGAAAATCACTCAATTTACAAATAGCAAGCTTTCAAAAGAAGACATGTAAGTATGACAATTATTCTTGTACATGAAAAACGAGCATTTTCTGAGCTCTCTTTTGATATACTCGACATCAAAATGAGTCAACTAGGAAAAAATTGCTGATATCGAGAAATTATCTGACAGTTGACTGACAATGTTGTATTCTTACTATTTCATCAGAAGAGTTCATGTTTCTCCAGAATCCTTGCGATGCAAGGAGTACGAATATGAAAGTTTATTCAAATAATTTTACCAATTCTTTTTCAGACTTCAAGACATGTTTTCGCTAATTATATTGTTTTGAACTTCGTTCACCTTACATTTTGTGAAATTAAATGGTCCTTTTATCATGATCAACTCTGTATCGGTTCCGGCTACAAGGCGTTTCTCCCAGGGATGCGGAGTCGGCGTCAAATGATAGGACTCCAGACTCCGACCTATAACTAGACCCGAAACAGAAGTTTGTGAACGTTTTTTCGTGCGCCTGCTAACTTTTTCAGCTATGGTCGGAGGGACAACATTATTGAGAAAACTTTTGCGCAATGATCTGAATTCTTCGAATCTGAAGGAATCGTGACGATCGGAACATTTTGAAGGAATCCGCAAGCTGAGCATGACTATTTTTCCTATCTCTGCAAGGTATTAAAAATTTCCTTTTGCCCACTTAGTAAGTTAATCCTCCATGTGCCACCGTTTTGAATCTAATTCTGTGAGTAAAGCTTCCAACCAGTTCTGACCATAGAAATCCAACTGACACTCTATAATAACAAAGGACGTGAACGGCCATGGAGATTGAAAACAATAGTGAGCCGTGAACATGCGTTGGCGTGACAGCGGTGCCTAAACGATGGCGGATTCCAATGGTTGACAATGGCAAGGTACCGACAGCTTATCAGTGTGCTTTGTAAATGTTCACTGTTATTATCATTTTGATAAACTAACTTGCAATAGATAGCCCTACGCCAGGAATCCACAACCGGCATGCTTCAGTAATTTGATCCTATATTTAAAGGTGTACCTTAATTAGAGAGAGAGAGAGAGAGAGAGAGAGAACCAACGAGTGTATGAATTTGAGTGGTTGGTTGTGTGAATTGAGTATCACTGTATCAAATTTTGTATTTCTTATCATAAGCATACACCAACGAGTTGGCGACTGTCAAGGCACACATGAAGACCTACAATGGCAATTCTCTCCTACTTGAGAACTATATGCGACGACTACAGATAAAAGAGAAAGAAATGGACGAGCTTATGGAAACAATGCGCCAAGGAATTGAAGAAAAGAATAATCTTGAAGAAAAGGTGCGACAGCTCAAGGAAGACATTCGATCGGTAGATAGACGAAATGAAGAACTGACCAACACGATAACTGCGTATGAAGACCAATTGAGTGAATATGAGAGAGAAAAGATAAACCAAAACACCAACCAAGGAAGCAACAACGACAAAATACTGAGACTATTGGAAAAGCAAAAGGAAGAAACAAAGAGTGATATGACTGTCCTAAAACATCTCATAGACGACGTCAGAATGACGATAGTTGAGAAACCCCATCAACGAGAACAACTACAACAGCCGTACCAACAACTACCACCAGCTGGAATACCAAGAAATTTCAATTATCAACAAAGAAGACCACTACCGAAGTGCTACTCTTGTGGCCGAATCGGGCATATTTCGCGTAATTGCTACACCACCAGACCACCAAGGCAGAGATGGATGGGCAGTTATAGAAACAATTATCGCGGACAAAGAAGACGTCCACAACAACATCAGTTCCATCCACAACATCAGCCATACTACCAACATCCTATCCCAAATCAATTCCAGCAGCCATACCGACAACAGCAGTTCACAACAATGAACAATCAGCCTATACCTCAACCAGGTATGATGTACCCTACCTCGAATTTTCAACCCTTGCAGCCTTTTGTTTAACATAGATGAACGAGGAGAGGAGACTGCTATATCGGGTGAAATACGTAATAAAGATAAGAAAACATTGAAAATTTACTACACTAATATAAACGGATTAAATATAAATAAACTTCATGACTCTGATATGATCAATGATTTACATGACACGGATATCATATGCTTCACTGAAACACATTTGAATGAAAATATTTCTACAAATTTATCGATAAATCGATTCAATGCTGTTGAAACGTTTTGTAAAAATAAAAATAATTTCGGAAGACAAATTAAAAGTATCAGTTTATATCATAAAGATGATATAAATGACGTAGCCATAGAAGAATTGATATCAGAAAATGGAGACCTAATAGTAATCAGAATGATCACTTCTCGATGTAAAGACTTGAAAATACTATTTCTAATTCTATGCTACCGTGAAAGCAGATAATCCAAATATGCTGACAAAAATTACTTAAATAGAATTAAAGAATATATCAAAAAGTTCAAGATGAAAAATATTATTATTTTGGGAGACCTTAATAGCAGAATTGGTCTTTTGAATGATAATCAACACATGAATCTGCCCTCTAGAAAATCAGAGGATCAAGTTACAAACAAGCAAGGTAGAGAATTAATTGAATTTTGCAACGATAACTCCCTTATAGTAGCCAATGGTAGATATGAAGAAGGAAGACATACGTATTGCAAAATTCAAAATGAGAAAAATCATAAATCAGTTATCGACTATTTGATCATATCAGAATCCATGATAGAAAAATTAAAAGCCTTTGACATCATAGGGCCTAAATTATTCACAGACCATAGACCATTAAAAATAGAATTAGATATCAACTTAAATTCATCAAGTGAGGATAAGGCTGATAAAAATGGAAATAGTAATAATAAAGTCATCAAGCCATTTAAAATGCCACAGAACTGTGATCCTTATACATATCAAGAAGATCTTGTGTTGAAAAGTACAGAACTAGTGAAAAAATTAAATGTAGGATATTTGAATTCTGAAGAAATATATAATGAATTGATTAATACAAGTAGAGATATATATCGAAAGGTTAAACCAAACACGCAAATAATATATTCAAAAGATACACGAAAACTTCGCAAGACTTATAAAATGACAGTTGAAGCATACAAAACAGAACAAACCGAAGAAAACCTAAATACCTTACTGCAAAATAAAAGACAATATAATAAAACCCTAAAATCAGAAATAAGAAATTTGCAGAAGGTAAAACTACTAGAACTTCAAAATGCAAAAATTAATAATGACTCTAAGAAATATTGGGAACTAATAAACAAAAACAAACCAAACAAAAGTAAGAAATCATTTACAAAGCTGACTGCACATGACTTTAAAATTAACCTTAAAGACAAAGATAAGCAGTTAAATCAATCTAAAATCAAAATGAAAAACGAAATTATTACTCACTCATGCGTAGGAAGTAAAGATGACTATTTGAACAAAAATATTACAATACAAGAAATTGAAGAAGCAGTTCATTCTACCAAAAATTCGAAATCTAGCGGTCCAGATCAAATTATATATGAGATATTCAAGAATAACCGAAATCAGTATCGTGTATTGGAAGTTCTTTTCAATCAAATTTTGCGAGACACAACTACTCAATGGGAAATGAGCTGGACAACTCCAATTTTCAAAAAAGGAAATAAAAATGAAACAAATTCCTATCGATATCTTAATTTATCGTCATGTGTTGAAAAGATTCTTACTAAAATATTAAACAATAGGTTAAATAAATGGACTGATAAATATAAATTAATACACGAATCTCAAACAGGATTTCGAAAAGAACACTGTACCATAGATAATATTTGGATATTACGAGAAATTATACAAATTTATAAAAATGATAAGCAACCATTATACATCTGTTTCATTGATTTGTCAAAGGCTTTTGATTCGATACCAAAGTTCCATTTAATAGATAAACTCAGAGCCATAATACCGAAGGGCGATTACCTTTCCCTAATAGAAAACATCATAAATAATAAGAAATACAAAATTCTATTTGATGGAAGGGAAAGTGAAATCTTCATGTTAGAAAATGGAATTCCACAGGGAGACAGTTTATCACCAATTTTATTTTGCATTTATATAAATGATCTGCTCTGCAAATTTGACAGAAATATGAATGATATCGATCCTGTAGAAATAATTGATTTAAAATTGGCTTCATTGATATATGCAGATGATATAGTTTTACTTAGCACTTTCCAAAACGGGTTAATCAAACAACTGAAATACATGCGAAATTTTTGTGATGAAAATGGTCTCAAAATAAATTATGATAAAACCAAAATTATGATATTTAATGAAATAGAATCTTATACCGAATTGTTGTTAAAAGATGAAGACTCTACAACATCAGTTGAAGTAGTAGAAGAATATAAATATTTAGGTGTCTGGATCGCGAAAAGTGATAGAAAGCAAATAGAAGAAATTACAAAAAAAGGGAAATCTTCATCATATATAACAGCCAAAACTCTCAAAGAATTTTCAACTGTAGACGCAAAGATATTAAATGAAGCGTTTGAAATGCTTACTTTGTCGAAAATGAAATATGGCTATGAACTATACTTTGACAAAAATTTGAATGATCTAAATAAAATAATAATGCAGTTTTATAAAAGATTTCATCATCTGCGGATCACTACACCGAATTATTGTATTATTGGTGAATTCGGCATAAAACCCATGGAATTCCATTGCTATAAATCGGCCTTAAATTATTACATTAAACTGAATAACGAAAATGATGAAAAGCTAACCACCAGATTTTTTAAGTTAATAAACAGCAACTTGAATTTGAAATCATTCCGCAACACTTGGTGTGATAGAATAATGAAATTGATGCGAAAGATTCAATTATTGCAACTCAAGGAATGTGATTCCTTTGATAAAAAAACAAAAAATGTCATCAATAAAGTTTTATTGGAATATTTTAGAAAAGAATGGATAGATAGTGCAAAAAATAGTAACAAGGGATTAAGATATTTGGAATTATGTAGATTTCATTGCGAAGTGAAACAATATTTATGCTTAATTGGTGATAAAATCAAATTTGATAATATACTTAATTTACGTACAGGCAATCATACTCTCGCAGCAGAAACTGGCACGTATCAGAATCGAAGCACTCATAATGATTTTGCTTGTAAATTTTGTGATAAAAATGAAACAGAAGACATTTTTCATTTCATATCAATCTGTCCTCAATACAGAGCTGAAAGACTTGCACTGATTCCATTCTTAATAGATTGTGAGCGATCAGATTTCTATGAAACCATGAATGTTTTAAAGGCAGGACAAGCTTGTGCAATTGATGAATTTATTGACAAGGCGATGTACATCAGGAACAACATACAGCGCTAGGTTCCACATTTCAAGCTATTGATCTGCTGCTACGTTGAATTTATCTATGTTGATCAAATACAGGTTTTCCAGTTCGACAATGCGACTATCAGATTAAAGAATATGTTTTAAGATGCAACAACGGTATTTCTGTTAATCAGCAGCGTTTTCAATTGAATGATATTGTTTTTAATCGGTAGTGATAATAAGTGAGTTTATTAATGGATTTATAAGTTTAATGAGCGGCAACCTGAAATCATAAACGGCTTTTCATATTCAATTATATTTTATTTAACAGGTAAGTCAATACAAAAAGTTTTGATAATTTTTTTAATTCGAAAAGGTAAAATATGTCAAAAGGAAAAGTTTGATAATTATTTTAATTCATTCATAAAGGTAATACAGTAAGTCATTAAAAACTTTTTTTACGAAAAGGTAAGTCAATACACAAAACAAGTACCGTAATATTCATTGATGGTTTTGTAAGACATCCTCGCGATTAATTAGTCTAGGGATCAATCTGCCCATACGTCTGGAAGACCTTCCCATCTTATTTGCAGTGATGGCACTCATGTTTTGGGAGGCGAGTTGCAGTAAGGTCAAATTCCGCTGCTGTCCAGTGTAGTTGTGTAACTGCTCACGAATCTCAGCTACTTCTCTCTTGAAAGCCGCTTTCCACATGGAAAACGCGTTCTCTGCGATATTGAGAAATGGAGAGTAGGGCGGTAAGTACCTAATAGAGTGTTCCTCTCGCAAACTGACTTCACGGGCTCTATTGTGGCACGGAGCATTATCCATGACGAATACACGAGGTCCAGCCCCAGCCGCAACGGACGCTTCTTCCAGCCAGGAGCTAAATCTCTTACAGGAGGTTCCGCCTTCGTAGAATTCATGATGGACGACACCTTCATTAGAGACCGCCAAGATGAGAGTAAAATTCCGCCCGCGCTGTCCATGAACAATCCTGACAGCTCGCTGTCCCCGTCTGGCACGACCTCGTGTGCGACTGATCCATAAATTAAAGCCGGATTCGTCCACAAAAATAAATGTTGACGGATGGTTTGCGTTGATCGTGTGCAGATACCAGTTCGCATACTCGGCCCTTTCCACTTTGACGTCATGGCTATTGCGGTTGACTTGAACATTCTCCATTTTCTTTAAGAAGATAAGACGATTTCTCAGACATGTGCTGAGAGTTTGAATTGAGACAGATGGCTTGTCCGGCATCCGCGCTTGTAGATCAGCTTTGATTTGGGCTAACGTGAATTCCGGTTGGGATTCAACAATCTCTACCACAGTATTTGTCATATCTTCGTCCATCTTTTGGTGTCGTCTTCCTCCTCTGGGACGCTCAATGACTCCTTCAAGTATATAACGATGTAATATTGAATACGCAATACCCCGTTTTACACCGAGAACTCGAGCGGCTTCAATATAATCATCTCCGTCTTCGTGAGCCTTAATGATTCTGCGTTTAACATCAGAAGGTATTCGCTGGCGCTCCATATTGATAAGTTAATTTAGCAGATGTGAAGACATCTATACAGGGCTTTGGATCAAACCGAATAGATATCATTTATTCTTCACGTGAAATACCGCTCGCTAATCTGATAGAGACACAATTGAACTATTTTGCTGCAGTTTATTTATTGTTGTCGCTCTCAATTGTGAAATGACGTAATATTTTATCTTTTAACGTTTTAGAAATTAAAGTGCCGCTCTTGATTCGGTAGTTGCCGTTGTCGTGTGGGAAAACCTGTACTTCTGGGAAAGATTTCTATGTATTGCGTATATACTAAATATCGGACAAGCTGATATTATTGACGAGTTTATTGACAAAGCATAATGCTTCAGAAGCAATAGATAATGTCTATTTCTTCACAGATATCTTCATACATCTATTTCAACTTGTCCATCTTGCAAATTAATCAATGTACACACACATTCCTTGTAGTGGTGAAATGGTCTTTTGACACGATTTCTATGAAATTCCTGAACCGAAGATTTGTGATTCACCGATTAATTCATCAATGAAGTAATGTGGATATTCCAAAGGTACCCATTGATTAATCTGCTTAAGTAAGACGCGAAAGATAAAATAAAGCCTTTCATGTCAGATATTCATCAACATGCACATTTTGTCGTCATAATCAGTTATTGTTTTCGATACCGTTTTTATGGAATTCTTTTCGCACCTAATATGGAACAAATAAAGTACCAGCTAACAACATACTTGGATTGAGACAATATCAGAAGCAATAGCGACTGATT
>CAJQUW010006745.1:47500-106853 GCA_907163375.1 Prostheceraeus crozeri
CCCTTGAGGAGCTCCACTAGTAACATGAGAGAAGGAGCTGTAACTATCTTGAAATTTCACACGCTGAAATCGACTTTCTAAGTATGAGTACATGATCTTAACAAAACCATTTGGAAAATGTAATTTCAAAAGTTTTTCGAGGAGCAACTTATGACAAATAGTATCAAAAGCTTTTGATATATCATAGTTCAGCAATAAACATGCACAAACATCATCAATATCTAGAAGGGCAGTAATATAGTCGTGTACAGAAACGAGGCAGCAAGTAGTATTAGATTTTGGTCTGTAAGCAAATTGAAAATGAGGAACATGACGGTAAAACATAATACGGATATCATTAAGCAACGTGAGTTCAAGCAATTTTGCTGGGACACTCAACAAAGTTATAGGTCTTAGTTGCTCAATAGTTGGATTAGAAATTTTCGGAACAGGTGAAACAGTACACATTTTAAAAATTCTAGGCACATATCTTTGAATGATGCTACAGTTGATGATATTGCACAATGGTTCACTAAGAAATGGTGGAGCGAGTTTGTAGAAGATGTTTTGTATACCATCTGACCCAGTGGCTTTCGACGTTGATAGCTTCTCAAGATATTGAAATATAACAAATGGCTCAGAAAGAAGACACCAACTCTCATCATCAACAATAGAGGAGATATCAAAAACTTCTCTCTGCTTGAATACAGAAACAAACTGGTTATTAATGGCATCAGCAATATCTGCTGAATTATCAAAATGTCTAGTAATCGATGAAAGAGGGTCTTTAATGTTCTTCCCGTTTATGTCACTAACAATATTCCAAATATTTCGTTTAGACGAGTTGCATCTATCTACCCAATTCTTTTTACATTTTTCAATTAGAACTTTACACTTCTCACGCAAAACATTGTAGGCTTGAAAGTTCCCTGATCTGTAAGCAGACCATCTACGATTTATCAAATCTTTTAATTGCGGAGTCATCCAAGGTTTGTCAGGATTCGATAATGTAACTAAAGTACACGGGATAGAGGATATACAGTTTGTAAACACACGATAAAAAATATCAACTCTGGTATCAAGATTCTGTTCAAAATTTATCTCACGAAAAGCACCATTGTTGAGAGATTGATAGAAAACGGCTAATGATGACGGGCTTAAGTCATAAACTGGAAGTGTACGCAAATTATCAGAGTAATTCTTGGAACAACTCGGACGGAGAAAAACTTGCCCATGTCATAGCAGGACCAACAATTGCATCATTATATGATGAGCTAAGGGAATTGCTCATAAGAATTCTGTCCAAGAAGGAGTCACCTCGGGTAGGAGCAAACCCTTTGTCTGTGAGATCATGAAATCTCTCGAGAGAACCGGTTTCAAGATGGTTGAAATCACCAAATACTAGGATTTCAATATTCGGATAATAAGAAGTCCACTGATCAAGTTCGTCTATCAAAACATCAGAAATATCATTTTGTAGATGGACGGGTAAATTAGGAGGAGAATAGATAGAAACAAGGACAAATCGTTAGTTTCTAAATGTAAAATGTAGAATGATGGATTCGACGGTATCACAAATGCGAATAGACTTGGAGATTAAGGTTGGTCCTTTTATTATGATCAACTCTGTATCGGTTCCGGCTACAAGGCGCTTCTCCTAGGGATGCGGAGTCGGAGTCGGAATCCTATCAAATGATAGGACTCCAGACTCCGACCTATAACTAGACCCGAAATATAATACAAACAAATTATTTATTCTCGTGCATATAGCTGTCACTGTCTTGATGTCAACTTTCTCCATCAAAAAAAGTACAGAGACAGCAGTACATGCAAAGCCTGTAATAGTTGAGGAATGAACCGTGGTAGTGAAAAAAGGATTGTCTTTTCACTCGGTGATTTAGTAGAGAAGACAAGCCTTCCTAGCCTCGATCACACCGACGCGCCAAAGGTCACATCAGAGACAAAAATGAAATACTAGTTTGTTTTAGAACATTACGTCTTACTCTCACGTTAATCGTGCGTGATAGCTCCTCTAAAGCGCATATCAAAATCGAAGGTATACTCATATTTTTTGGAGAAAGATGTGGGATTTTCGTGCCTAGTAGAGACTGGAGAAAAAACGTGTGAAGCACACATCAACAAGATGGGAGGAGCCGAGTCGCATGCATCCAACTGAAAGCGACATTTGATGAACTTTCATCGAAAATGATTGATAATTGATGCAGCAATGATCACTAAAAATAGGTTCAGGTAAGCCTATGATGAATTATGATGCAGGTTACCAGTTAAATTTTCAGAAAAGGCTTTATATACTTGACACCCGGAGTCGGAGTCGGAGTCCTATCAAAATGATAGGACTCCGCATCCCTGGTTCTCCTGAAGGTTGATCCAGTCATCACTCAATTGATGTGTGATCATCTGCAGTAGAAGAGCCTTCCCATAATGATCATCGTTTAAATGAAGAATTGGAAGTCGGCTTGCTTTTCAATTAAGTCGTCGTTCTTTTCATCTAGTTTCTTGGCTTTCGAGTTCTACTGCTTTGCATGAACATTATATATACTCTCATCCTCAAATTCAATCATTGCAATGTTGATTATGGTAATAAAGATGTGTATTGGCTTCAAAATGACACCTTACCTGTTAATTTTTGTTGGATAACTAGAAAGTTATTGTACTTCAGAATTTAGTCATATTTCCTATGCCGCACCCTTTTATAATGATGATAATAATTGCTTAATTTGCATGTTATGAAGCATACGGTCATGTCATTACAGTTTACACAGTGAAAAGTAACATTTGTTCTATAAGAAAACACAAACACGTAATGAAAGAGCAGCCATATCGAGATGCTTTGGATTCTCTTTCCTGCATTAATTCCTTTATCGACTGGAATATCTTGTCGACTCGAAGGAGTTCAAACGATGATATGAACATAATGCTTTCTTTGCAAAACTCACACCTAGGCCATCACAAAACTCAACACATTTCTTTTTGTGAGGTATGTCAAATATTCTGCACAAACGATCTTCAAATTAGATTAGATTCATCATACGGCATTTTTTGATGTTACACCAAGCAGGATATCCGTAGCTCGCAACTGATCTTATCATAGTGCAGTCCACACTCCATAGCACGGTCCTAGGTGCTTTCACTTGACGCAGAGAATACAGCATGTAGCTCTTGTGAATTTTCGATAGGATGCTGCACGTATGAGTATTCCATGACAAACGGAATAAATTGTAAGACCTAACAATTTAGTTGAAGAGACAACTTGAATAACCGAGTGGAGATCTTTCAATGGAGATAACGATAATGATCTTTTAGTCTGAAATTTCATTAGTCTCGTTTTACGCCGTTGAACGTCAATCCTTGTGATTGCGATCAAGAAACATTGTGATCATGTTCTTCAAATAAGTGGTCATCTTCAACAAAATGTAACAGACACATGGCAGCGGTAAGTTTGATCAATATGCTGTTTTGGTATTGGCGTAATAGACTGTCCACTGCTTATGCGAATAAAATCGGAGAAAACACACCTCCATGAGGAACACCACTGGCAGCCTGGTGACAACCAGAGAATGAGTTTCCGTCTATTACTATTTGCATTCTATTCATCAAGTAAGAATCAATCCAATGAATGAAATCCTTCGGAGCATCATATGGAGCAAGAGATGACAGAATGTTTCTGTGTGGCAATTTGTCGAATACCCTGGAGTAATGTACGAAATGGGATTTTCGCAGATGACACTAATTAAAACCTCGAAAAGGTCGCGTCTTACAGATGGCCACGAGCACGGATTACTGGTATATGCGCTGACAACTTATACTCCGAGGTATGAATCGATTATATTAAAGCAAGTCAATGAAACAAAAATAACTTAAATTACGAACTTTATTCCGGGAATTCAGTCACTCATCGATCGCAGTGCTTGTCATTGATCATCGATCATTGATTTTAGTGTATTAGTGCTTTATTTGTCAATCAGTGTTTTCTCATATCAAACAAATATAATCATATTGATAATGCTATATTGATTGCTTTTTCTGCTTTTGCCTTCAATTATGAATGAGGGGGTCGCAATGGTTCAGCATTATTCAGTGAGCAGCGCCAAGATGGGGGTCGCAGAATAAAAATTGTGAGAACCTCGGGCACAGACAGTATGTAAACACAGGAATAAATTGCGAAACTTTACTTTTTTAAAAAATAAATCAAATATCTCTATAGACCTCAGGAAGACATTCTTCGCAAACACTGAATGTAAAAGTATTTTCTGTATGCTGAAATGTTTAGAATTGGCACTTTACCTGAATAACTGCTGTATGGTTTATTCATAATTCCACAAAAAGCGTAGTGATAATTTTACGGCATTACAAAAACAAGCAAAAAATAGAAATTACAAAGGTATGAGAACCTGTGAAGTCTAATTATATAATAAATTGGACTACAGTAACCTAATCATAAACTGAAAGCTCACTGCATGCATGACTCATAATTAAAAGAAGAAATAGAAAAATCAATTAAGCATCCTTTATTGCTTAAGCTTATTATTTTAAGCTTTATCAATCACGAGCAAGCTGTGATGAATAAGATCCTCAGTATACTGATCAATGGTTCCATTGAAATTTAATTTCCAAAACTCTTCTTCAAATAAAGAAAGAAAAATTTTAACAAATATTAGTTAGCAATGTCATCATTTGCTCAACATTACCATTGTTGCTTTGATTGGCACGAACGGCACTGCTTTTGAAGAGTAAAACAGAATTTACGATTAAATTAAAGCACGACATGTTTAAAAAATCGAAGAATCTTGGAGACGAAGGAATGCACAAAACGGAAATTTCTTAGTTTAGATCATTATGAAGTCCAGTGCGCGTAAATGCAGTTACTGCTTAGAGATGTATACCTTGATATAGAGTTTACCTGATATAAATGCATAATGCACATTTAAAGGCTTGCTGAACCAGAATTTTAGGTTAAGGGAAAAAATAAAACTAACAATCTATTTATTTTTTAAAACCAGAGACACGACCTTGGTAGAAGGTATAACAAAATTATTATCATACGGGGCACAAATCGTCACTGCATGGTAAACTAGGCCTATATCGGTCACGAAATAGGACAATGTAGAAATTATGATATTGATTATCGTCTAGACATCACACACCGTACAAGGGAAGAGGCTAAAACTACAAAAACAGAATCTGCCAAATAAAGCGTCACTGAATCACAATTTAGTTATGCATGAAGGCAATCGTGACAATATCTAGCGAGTAATCGATTACAATAAACAAATTAAATGTAAATCCTATACGCAGTCAGATTTCCTGGTAGGCTGCTTTCTACTTATATACCAAAAATGACACTACATAAGAAAAAAATCAATGTACAAAAAGTGATAGTTTATTAATGATTTTAAGCTAAGCTTGTAAACTGCTAAGTTACACGATGGTACAGCCCTTCAGAGATACTTTTTCAAAATATTTTGCCATGTAGAGGTTAGCCTGCCAGCCACCCTTCCAATATTCCATCGTCTGCTCCCTTTCGCATTTCGTGCATAGTTTCACACAGGCCTATACAGAGATTTATGCTTAACAATGCTTACTTTAAATCATGTCAATGTATTCAACAAGAAGTAACAAAAATATTGGAATATTTTTATTGGGCATCGAAGAATGGACAAAGGCGATAAACGGATGAAGTATCGTTTTTTCAGCTTTACTTGTATGAGGGAAAAGGAGGGAATGCATTTGGCTTCATCGATTTTCAGCGATTGAGGAGTAGAGTTCAGAGTCACTTCGTTTGCCGAATCTGAAACAAAAGAAAAGACTGATAGAACTCTGCAAAAACATCCTAAAAACGATCGTATTTAAAAGTTGCAACAGCTCTGGAAATTATCCAATATCCTCGATTTTGACATTAGAGTCATCAAGTTTCAGAGGGTTCACTAAGATTTGCAATAAATTCTTCGGGTATTCAAGATTCAAGAAATACAACTTTTAGTACACTACTGGCATGTCGTCTAAGTTAGTGCATAAGTTTAGATTTTTTTAATGCTGCTCTTTTAGCTTAATAATAGTACACACGTATGATAATCTCAATTTTTTTGCCGAGTTTGGCTGCATGTTTTTAGCTGATGGTGAGAGGTGCGAACCAGGCCTCGTTATGTCTACTGATATTGGAGGAAATGGCAGCTATTCAGGTTTGCTCCCATTCCTCACGTGAGGCAAGCAGTGGATAGACAGCATGATTATTGCTCACGTATCGGAATATTTTGCAATATAACGTGTACATCAGGAGAAGTGATATGAGATAACATCAAATACTTACAATGTTGTGTATTTATAAAAAGCGACAGCAAATTTTGTCAATTTATTTGATTGACTCAACGCTGTCTGGTCCGTGATTCTACGTATTTTGAGAACGTCAGTGAATGTCGCTATTTTGTATTTATCTCCAAAAAGGAAAATTATCATTCTACTACTTTCAATGCAGTGAGTAGTGTGATTGAAAAACAGATAGCAATTCTGATTAGACAGATAGAAAACAGATTAAAATTCAGATAAAATAGAAAATATTTTGAAATGCGAAGTTGTATTCGAAACTCTGACCATTTCGGGCATTTGTGGCTATTTAGCAGATTTCTTAGTGCAGTGGATTGAAAGGAATAGTAGTTCATTAATGCAACATTTGGCA
This sequence comes from Prostheceraeus crozeri, assembly GCA_907163375.1. Lineage (NCBI taxonomy): Eukaryota > Metazoa > Platyhelminthes > Polycladida > Euryleptidae > Prostheceraeus > Prostheceraeus crozeri. Next base: position 54,174 of record CAJQUW010006745.1, read on the forward strand.
AGCAATACCATCTGCAATATTCTCTGAGCAAATGAAGAAGAATATAAAGAATTTGATCGATAACATTTCCTAGATCCCGTCGATTTGGACAGTCTTATCTCTCTCTCTCTCTCTCTCGCTTCTCTCAAAATGAAAAATTCAAAGGTTTTGTTTCAAAAGAAATAGTCTGAATCAAACACAAGTAGGACCTACAGATGAAGTCATACAAAATCTTTCGTGTGGTTGAAAGTCAATCAAATGTCAGCACAATTTCGAATTGCGATCGCGTAGGGCCAGCTGAGTGTCATCAGTGCATAACAATAGCACGAAGGCATAAAGTGGTATCAGTACGAGGAGACATGTATGCATATCCAATCCATTTAGACCTGTGCTTCTAACCATTTGATTTCCATTTATCACATACTAAAATCATTTTATCATGAATATAGTAGCTACATCATCCCAGTTCAGCACACCTTGAAATGTCGTGGAGAAAGGTCCAGGGGAATTATTTCAAATATATAGTCGCCAAGATGTCATTATCAAGTCACTGTAACACATACACTACGGCCTACTTATCAATAGTGCTTGCTCTAAGTATCTTTAGCATTGATGGGTGATGTTGTTGATTGTTTTTCACCAGCAGTGCAAATTGCGCAAGTTGGCAGAAAAGTCTGTCTCTCTCATTAACTATATTTCAAGATAAATGCGGATAAAAGTAAGCAAATTCGAGTTTCAGTTAACCACTTCAGTGATTGCCAGTGCTGAAATATCAATCTGAACAATATAGCGAATCTGAACATTCTTGGAATTAATTTTCAAGCAAACTGCAATGTCACCACTCATGTTAGCGAATTAATCGGACATCTGAAATCCTCTCTCTACGTCTTAAAAGATCTTCGAATACAGCACGTCCCCAAAAACACACCAACCGAGTGTTTGACTCGATAATCCTTTCCAGATTTCGATACGGCATTTCTGTTTATGGAAGTGATGAAGGGGCCATTACGCGGATTGACAATTTTCTAAGAAGTTGCCATAGTCATCACTTTACTTCTCACCAGTATTCAGCTCGAGATCTTTTACTACATGAGGACACATTATTTAATAATCAAGAACCCCTCCATCCTTTACATTCAAACACTACAAAAATACAAGGAAGAATGTAGCACACGACGTAGCTTTCATTTTTATGGACCAAGGACGAATACTATTAAGTTCCACAATTCCATTTGTAATCGAGCATTGCCTCTACCTCTACCGCCTATTACATTGTGCACCGTTTCTTGAAATTATCCTTCAAATCATTATTCAAAGCGGCTGACAGAACCAACAGTCTATATACTTGAAATAACCGCCACAACGCTTGAGGAAAATTTATATTTTTGTTACTTTTTTGTTTTGTATAGGGATTAATGTTTAAAGACACAACTATTTGGGTATACAGTAAATAGGGTCTTTTCATTTCTGAATTCACGGCTGTTTTGCTCGGGGATTCCAATTTTGGCCTAAGTTTGGTTCATCGTAATGAGCACTACGAAGTTTTTGTAGTTGGCTTGACAGCAGTGAGGGCACCTTGATGCTGATTAAGTACTACATCTATAAACAATTATTTTCTTATACAGTTTTAGTTCTAGTTTTAAGCAGTACTCGATCTCAAATGGAGTTTCTGCAAGCACCCGCATACTCAGCATAAATGAATTTTGTAAGAATCATGTGTTCGCTAGCCTATCGATCGTAAAAGTATTTCATATCTTAAATATGTTAAATTACACTACGCGTTTTGCTGCTCAGTTCTAATTAACTGATAAAGATGAATTTGGGTAGGAATTGATGAAAATCAGCATCTTTGCGCTTCATTGGGAACTCTTGCTTATCACAAATACACTGGCCGCCAAAAACGCGGCCGGTTCCAATCCTGATGTATGGCTTTCATTATACAGTACATATTTTCTCCAGAGGCCTTGCAGTAAGATGTACATGCTTGACCAGTAAGGTTTGGAACATATTGGAGAAGTTCAATCTAAGAGCACACAAGATTACTTGTGGGATGAATTGTGAGTGTGGAAAGTTCACTCAGCGTTCGGCCCGAGAATAGGACGTGCTCGACTGTACTTTGTTTCATGTGAGCGATATACAACCCATCAGTTGATGTCTAGTTGATGTCCATGTTTAATTCTCAGTACATTTTCATCATCTGATTTTTTTTACTTTTTGTCGTTTTATGTGTCTATTTTATGCTATCTATGCATCTATGCTATGCAATAAAAACGAAGACGATGGTGTTTAGCAGGAGAGAGGAGACAATCCGCATATCATTGGGCACTGTTCTGGTGGAGCAGGTTGATGCCTTCTTTGATGCCTGGTGGACCTTGATGTCCTCTTTTCTTATAATAGGGACACTTGGAAAGCTGTAAGAGAGAGAATGGGGTACGTGCACTAGGCAAACTCAGTAAACTCTGGAAAAGCCGGCACACACCTCTGCAAATGAAGTTTAGACTTCTAACCGCCATCATAATTCCAACAGCGTTTTAATGATCGGACTGCTGGATCCTGAACAGTAAAAAAAGAGAAAAGCTGAGAACATTCAATATGAACTGTCTACGACAAGTACTGAACATACGATGGAAAGACAGAATTCCAAACATACAAGTGAGAGAAATAGCATGAGGATGGAGAAGTATAGTGGATGTCATCGAAGACCAACAAAGAAGACGGTTCGGCCATGTGAAAAGAATGCACGATGAGCGATGGCCCAAGATGATGTTGCACGGAAGAGTGCAGGGGTCGACCTCGTATCACCTGGTGGGAGCAATTTAGATCAGCCAACAGCTATATCACGACATCGCGAAAGATGGATATCATATACAGACGCTCAATGTGGCACTCAACCTGACACACCGTCAATCAGGACTTAAGTCAAGTCAAGTCAAGTCATGGTCCATTTGTCTTTATCCATTTTCATTTCAAACAAATATGCGCTTTCTTTCTTACATAATTAACCTGATAATGCATGAAACTAGCGTCTGCGATCATAGTCTCCATCAAAAAGCAATGCAGGAGCTTGAAATGATGGATTTGATTTTTATTTAAAATTCGACACACTGATGACTGGAACAATCCTAAGTCTTCGATCCAATGATGTGTTGATGTTATACGATCTTGCCATCACTTGCTTGACATCACAGTCAATAATTTGGAAATTAGATGCAAAACTCTTGAGAAGGAGTTACAAAACAGCGTTGCCAATAAAGAGGAAATGTGGACTGAATTTGAAGTTGAATTAGAGCTCAAAAGCAAAGAGAGAGAGAGAGAGAGAGAAATGTAATCGTGTCTGGAATTATTCTAAAATCAAATGGTCGGTCGAAGAGAGGGCGGAAGATGACCATGCAGGATAAATGCAAACAAGGAACTCTGTCCATTTTTGGGGCTTGCCGACGACGCTTTCAGATTTCCTCGAACCAATCTTGTGAAGGCTACAATGATGTCTTCTGATTTACGTGAAGAGCTAATACAAAAAAGCAGAAACCTTTATAAATAAACGGCATTAAAAACTGTATTTATAAACCCAGACCGAACACCAGATTTGATTTACAAGGGAAGAGTTGTTGAAAGAAACTCGCTCAGGAATTTTCAAGACGATTTTTAACAAATATCTTAACCAAAAAGGAGAGATTGATTGTAATGTTGTCAAGATTCCCGGTTACCATCATTTTCGATGTGATTGTCATTTACGCCGTGGAGGTGGTGTATGTGTATGAACTCATCCCTCTTCAATAGTAGAGGAACTTTTCCCTGATTTTTATTTGAGCGATCTAAAAGAATACTTGCTTGTATTCATTTACCTCTTGATTTTTCTCTATCATGAAAAGTGGCGGTTGATGAATATATTATATCAAACTCTGACAATTTGATGACAACCTTGTGAATGAGCTTGCTCAACAAGGTGCATATTGAATATTTTTTGATGAGTTCTTCTAAAAGTTTGAGTTATGATGTAACAGTCTGTGCACCTTTGTCTACTTCCGATCACAAATGTGTAGATACGTATCCTAGATCATATGCGAGTTTCAACTGTGATATTTTCAAACGTTTGTTTGATCTATGTGGGAGTGAAATCGAATATTGTGTGTTTTTGTTATCTATGATTGATAGGACACCGTTTTACCTTTCCGAAGCAGATGTCAACTAAAGATGTGACTCCTTTCATGATCTTTAGCTGATATTGTAGAAGAATGTATCCCTCTGAGGTTTGTTCCTATATCTGAGTCAGGTAAACATTGGATGACTACATTTGTAAAATTTTGAATACAACAACTGTGGGATGCTTACAGAATGAGAAGCTTTTCTTTGTACCAACATTGGAAGGAGAAGACAAAATCCGACATTATCACTGCTAAACAGCATTGGGGTTCCAAAGCAAGTCACAACGCCAGACAAATGCGGAAGGTTGCAAACACTTACATGGGAACAAAATCGAAGGATTATTTTTTTTCTAATCAGTGATTGCGAATATGTCTCAAGTTCCCTAAGCAAATCAAGTTCTCTAATCAGTAATTAGAGCTCTCTCTCTCTCTCATTTTCTCTTTCCTCTCTCTCTTTTTGGACATTTTTCGAGGACACGGGAACAAGTTTCCCTTTCTTCTCTGTTCTCTCTCTCTCTCATTTTCTCTTTCCTCTCTCTTTTTAAACATTTTTCGAGGACACGGGAACAAGTTTCCCTCTTTTCTCTTTCCTCTCTCTCTTTTTAGACATTTTTCGAGGACACGGGAACAAGTTTCCCTTTCTTCTCTGTTCTCTCTCTCTCATTTTCTCTTTCCTCTCTCTTTTTAAACATTTTTCGAGGACACGGGAACAAGTTTCCCTCTTTTCTCTTTCCTCTCTCTTTTTAAACATTTTTTGAGGACACGGGAACATGTTTCCCTCTTTTCTCTGTTCTCTCTCGCTTTCTCTTTCCTCTCTCTCTTCTTAAACATTTTCGAGGACACGTGAACATGCTTCCCTCTTTTCTCTTTCCTCACCTCTCTCTCTCTCTTAAATCATCATCGCAATTCAAATTGGAAACTTAAATTTTAATCCAGATGAATCTGCATGCTTCAGGTATGTTCTAAACATTGGCAAGAGAATTCTTGCATTTATGATCTGGATTGGTAAATGTCCCTTCAATGCATTTGACATTTGCTTCACACTGATGGTCCTGATCAACCTGTGTTGACGCCATTTCCTGATATTTACTGCGAATGCTCTCAGTACTCTTTGCGTGACAGATCGAAACCAATAAGTCTGAGCGACGCCGGGAAATTATTCCATCAGGTTCCATAGAAATTCGGTTATCATGTCATGAACCGTTTTCAAATCAGTTTCCGCAAAGAGCTAATATTGGCGCCCTGAGATTCAACAGCTCATTGCATTTCCTGGTGCAGAGATCTAACAAAAAACTATTGCTATTTTGAGCTTCTCCACAACAATGGTGGAGTTAAGTATAACTCTGGCCCAATAAAGCTATTTGTTTCCAAAAAGGGAGTGGCAGTAATTAAAGCTGTATGGCATGAATGGGTTTCATGACGACATCAGTATTTACTATTTAACGTAAAGACAGCAATTATCTGGCGGTAGATGTGAAAAAGGGCTGAGAATCATAAAATCTAATTTAAGTAAAACGCTATAGAATCAGTCATGTCGTACGTCACTCGTTTTGCTGCATTTGCTCTGGATGTTGAAAATATTCAAAATTTTCTTTCAACCCTCGGCGCAGTGCAACTCGAATTCTATCTTGGAGAGATCTTGGTCAGCTGATCAAATTGTAGGACTACACAACAGACTGTATTGCACACATCTACCCTGGATTTGTAAAAAAAGTTGCAAATTCAAAGTGCACGTAATTTAGAATTTAGATGAACTTTTTAAGTTTCTATCAAAATTACAGTAATTGCATCCAAATGAATGAATGCACCAAATCTATTTTAAAAGTTGACGGAGGGAAAACCAAAATAATCTTTCCATAGAGTAAATATATGCAGGTAGAGTGTCGACTCAAAAAAGTATACAGCGAAAATTTTTATATGGAAAGATTCACTTTTTTGTGGAGATTGCGTTCCTGTAGTCCAAACAATTATTTGAGCAGTTTTGAAAATGCTAAATTTTTGCCAATTTATATACTGCCAACATGACTCCCCGTTATAAGCAGCATAAAACAAGTTGGATATCAAGAAGGAATGAATATTTGATAACAAGCATTCTTACTAAGCAAAATGCAGCCAATTGTGAAAGGAATTTCATGAACCGCAATAATGGAAGTCTTCATGAAAAAGTCGAGATCTTATTTTGCTTTTTTTGATTGAAATTAATTGTTTTTCATTCTATTTTCATCGGCATGAATCTATGATTCACTAAATTCATGTTTCACTTCTTGAATTTGAATGGTGATGTGGAACCATTTACATCTTTCAAAGTTAATTGAAATCATTGTCTTTGATTCTGTTACTTTGCTCTACCAGTGACAGGTTGCTTATGATATGATCACGCTTAAGAAAATTCTCTTGAGGTTGAGCATGAAAGTAACAGCAGGTCATCGAGTTACAAACATTACCTCACCAAGGCTGTCATGACACTGAGAATCTCTAAAGTATCATCATTTCTTATGCATACTATCAATATCACTAAATCCCGTGGTAATGTGAAATAAACTGCAAAAGCTTGCATATCTTACATTTGGTAACAATTCCAACTGCATCCCCTTCGAGTTCATTTAATAAAATCGAAAGTGTATATACATTGGGGATTTAATAAATGAGGAGTTGCCTCTCTACCTAATATACTTACTTTATGAATCCTTCAATTTTGTGACTTGGGATCCACTATTTGTAGCGCAAAACTGGCTCATAGAGTCAGTATATAGTAGGTAGAATACCGGTTCAAAATATGTCAATATGCGGTGAAAAATTTTATATCAAAATATTCAGTTTTTTGCGTAGATTGCGTTCCTGCGGTTTTAAAAAATACTTAATCAATTATTCCTGTATTTACATACTAGCGATTCAACACCTATATATAAGTAGTATGACACTTATAAGATATCAAGGGAATGGAAATTTGTAGGCAGGTATCTTCATTGAACGGAAATTCAACTGATTAATAAGGAAATTTCGTGAACCGCATGGTAATACAAGTCTTGATGGAAAAGTCGAGATCTTACTGTGCTTCTTGGCTGAAATTTCAAGTTTGTATTTCAATTCTAATCAGCATGATTTTATGATTCACTAAATTTATGTTTCATTTCTTGAATCTGAATAGAAATGTGAACCGTTTTACATCTTTTAAAGCTAATTATAATCATCGTGATTGATTCTGATGCCTTGCTCTTTCAGTGGCAGGTATACTTTGTCATATGATCACGACTAAGAAAACACTCTTATTTCTAAGGCTGAGGATTTTAAATTAGTCACCCATCGAATTGCTAATTTAATAAATATCCCACTCCAAGGCTTTCGTGACGCGGAGGATTTGTAATGTAATCCTCTTCCTTCTGTTTTGTTATCATGATCACTCAAATCCGCGTATTGCGTCTGAATCAGCTAGGACACGGAACTTCTTGTGCAAAAACAGTACGGATAAACACAATCAGAACTATAAAATTTGAAGCACATGTCCGTTTATGGGTTATATTTCAAGTTGTCGCAGTTCGTGCTCTGTTGTTCATTTTGTGCTGCTTTCAACTTTTTAGACTCCTATTAATAAGAGTGAGCACTAAAGTAATGGCAAGCCGACGAATGCTGAATTAACAGACATTACCTCTGCAAGGTTGTCATGACACGGAGGATTACTCCTTCTGCATTGATATCATGATCAGTCAATTCCGTGGTAATTTCTTCAAAACTGTAGCAATTTGCATATCTCACATTAAGTACTGGTCACAAATCGAAACTGCATGCACATTTGAGATTTAATTAATGCTGAGTTGCTACTATACACTGCAAATCGCTCATTACCAATCACATGCGAAGGATGCATACCAAGATTTTTTTAACATAGTTCTATATCTATTTGCATGATTTTCGTATGATATTTCAAGTGTGGTATGCTTTACATGCGAAAGCCATGCCAGCACAATGTTAAAAGAAAGTATCAATGATGTCTAAATTATGTTGATTTAAAGCCTTTTGTCAATAAAGATCACACTAATGTTGAATGGCACTTACTACTGTTTTGTAAGTATTGAGACAATGACATTCAAGAGTCAAACTTCCAATTCCAATACGGCATTTCATAAATAATCAATAAATATTCTATCATCAACAATTATGCATTATGTAATTTTGAAATCAAGCATATTATCAATCCGAAGTAAAAACACATTATATTTCATGAACGCAAAAAATAGTTATGTTTGAGATGTATGTGTCAACGTGGTTGCACAATCGATATCGTTTGAATGAATCAATGTTAATCAACTTGGTTCACTAAGTAGAGTTAACCAAGCGTCCTGTAAATATTACTAGGCAAGTAGCAACGACGACATGCTCGTAGAGCATAAAATTCACAATAAATCTAATCTAGTTAAATACCACACTGTCACAGAGAAATATTCACGACTGTCATTACTGAAAAAAGTTATTTGACAGTAGTATGTAATATACATTTTCTGCTATGTGACTTAAAGCTCTACATACGAGAGACGTATTAACGAGGACGAATTTGCATCGGGTCTCGTATATAAAAGATGCCAACAACTCGTATTTTATTGTAGAACAGCCAATCACAGATAGATTAGTTCGTATCGCTACATACCGATCACATACAAAAGTAAGTGAGATTTCGTGCGAAATACATACCAGATCTCTGTAAACATATGAGGATCTCGTATCAAATGTTAGTTTCAAATTGTATGTGAATTTGGGATATGTTTGTATGTAATTTTCGTATCCAGTGATTTACAGTGTACCAGTTTACTTGCGTACTCTATGATATTGTCATGATCAGTGTTGCTATAATTCATAATGATGCCTACATGGATATATTCGTGGATGAATGAACATGCTAGTGACAACTTCATTTGTACTTTGTGAATGGTCTTTAAGTGATTTGAATTTTTTAGATGCTTAATTTTGAAAGAAAATGACAAATATCCTCGATTTTCAAAAAGCACTTATAAGAACATAACTTTATAAGAACTTATTTGTAAGAATAGGTCATCCCTCCCCTCCCCCGATATGGATAGGGTCAAGGCATACCAAAAGTATGTTTTCTCTGGTTAAAGTGCAATTCAGGATAATATTTCATTGATTTAACAGGAATGAGACGAAAAGTCTTCCTGACATATCGATGCACTTCTGTGTCTTATGGATGGAGTTCTTGCATGAACTTAGCCTATATTTGGGGAAGGCACTATGATATTTACCAAATCATCCGAAAAAAAGTCTGGCGAAAGCAGATTATTCACTTGAAAAGAAATGGCAAGAAGGCGACCAAACTCATTTCTTGAAAATGAAATTCTAATTGCATAACATGAATTGAAATAAAAACAAATGTCATTTTTCATGGCCGCGCCGCTTCTCTTAGTGAATTTGCAAAGAATTTTTCTCTTTGTAAATTCACAAAGAGAAGCGGCGTCGCCATGAAAAATTACATTTGTTTTTATTTCAATATTGTTCAGATGTGCGCAAACTAAGCAGTTATAACATGAATTGTCTCTAAATCGAACAATAAGCAAGATGTTATTCATAGACGTACAAGTCATGAAGAGAGCTACCTAGTAAACATGCAATATGTTGCCTTCTACGTGCCTAGAATGACGATTCTTGCAATTTAGAGAAGTCAAGTACGGTACAAGCCTTCATTCATGGTATGAAGTCAATCATCACAAGTTCTTAAAGAACTATTGTTATCTCTAATAAATTTCTAGTGTTCTCATGGTACATGTAGCATTTTAGAAACCTACTATACACCGGCTTTACATGGCCATCAGTAAAGACTAATTGGCAGCATGCACTGTGGTGTCGGACTGTAGAAATTGTTTTCAGAGTTAACATTAAAATGGGAAAGGTTACAAACAATGTGTTATTTAAACAAAAATCAGTAAGATTCTTGGTTCTCTCTAGGTTTTCTTGGTTCTCCAGGCTTCTTTGTTCTCATTACATAGTCGACAAAAAATGATTGAACAATCTAGGACAGGGCTTTTCAAACTTAATACACGTGTGGGCAAGGAAATAAGGCCGCGAGCTCCTGTTCACATTAATAAACTTTTTCACTATCTTTCTTTATTAGACGCATCTTAAAAGAAGTGGATGATAAATTATCTTGATATTTATTGAAAGCATATCCCAAATTCATTCATAGAAATATGCTTTATAAAAGCAGATGAAAAGCAGGCTACTTACAAATGAATGGGATGGATGTGCCTGCATTTTGCAGGCCAGCCACTTCGTGTCAAGTGAGGTTAGGGCTAAGCGATTGACTCACAAAGGTAAGTACTTCCAAACATAGAGAGAAGGCGTACTCGAAAGCTGCGCAAATTTGGACAAAACTGATTGAATGGCAGACTAGCTTTGGTTTGGAAAAACTGATCACTTTGTAAGTCACACAATTCAAGCAATAAAGCATCAAATGCTGCTGACATAATTGCCGTTAGCGGAGCATTGAATGTATTGAAACTTTCTCAATGTGCTGGAAATCTAGGAATCGCTTGCCAAAGTCTTTAATCTTGGTATCAAGGGCTTCAACAAAGCAATAGAAATATGAAATCCAAATTTACAGTTCAAACTTGAATATATGTAGGAAAGTACAAAATCATTTTTCAACACGACTCTGTCCTGCGTGTAACTTATTCTCGAATATACCGCCATCATCCCGAATTTGGATTTTTTGACATTTATGACCGAAAAATTGCCTCAAAGTTATATCCCATGAACAAAATGATATTCACTTAATTATCTGCTAAACTTGCCCAGTAAATGTGAAACAGTATTTTTCTGAAATTTTTGCTTGTTTCGGATGAAGTTACCGAATGGAGTTTAATTGCTTATAAGATATTCATTAGTTTTATATTAGTATTCCAGTCTCAAGCATGCATAAACGAGGTTGAAAATGAGACTTTCACAGAATGATTTACACCCTAAGGCTCCTACGAAACTGCGCATCTGTCGAATTCTTCCCGGTTCCCCTTGCTGTCGGACAGGATCAAGGGAAGCTCATGCAATCCATTGGGCAGCAGCTTGAAATTTTCGGTGAAGCTAACATTTTTCTGTGTTTCATCTGATTAAGGAACAACTAATAAGTCTAGAGCCGTCATTTTTGGCATGTCTGTGAAGCCAAGCACATGTAGATTTAGCAAGCACGCCAATATTGACAAACACAACATTCTTTGCATGACAAGTTGTTGTTGGTGTAACACACGCACATGTTAGGAAACAAAAAAAGATTTTTGACATTAAAATAATACCACTTTCAATAGATGGCGAAACAGCGGATTTTGCACATTCTAATTTATTATCATAGATTTGTTGAACTGAAACTAAAAATAGTAAAATTCCTATAATTCATCTGATTTTAATAAAGTCATCAGACACGAATAACAACTAGTCGGCTAAAATAGTGCAATAGACCTTGAAAATTTCACATTGACCTTGAGTCAAGAGTTCATGGAGAGTGCTGCTATTTTCATGTTGAAAGTCATCTTCTTTTTGCCAATTTAACTGGGATTTGACACAAAGAAAAGGGCCAAAGTCTCATTTTCGGCCTCGCTCCCTGAAGAAACTCGCTCTAGCTGCTGAACTAATTCTTGCATCTCCCTCTTTGATTGCGCGTTTTCACATACTCTCAATTGTGAGTCAGGTGTGCATTGATTGATGCATTGAGAATCATCGTTATTCGAGATTATAGAGAGATCAGGCATAGAGATCTCAGCAGTTGAGCGTGATATTTGCAATATTGTTTGCCATCTATAGCCTTGAATTGAATTCAATTGTAAGCAGAGTAAGAAAATCTCTTTATTTTCAGTCTAGTTACGATTATCAAGTAATAACGGCTGCCTCGTTTAGGTGAATATATACATGTAGATAATTTGAAAACTTTGGAGGAAATAGATCGAGAACCGACATCTGTAATTATACAGGTCATGCAATCGATATTACGCCTGTGAGGATTGTAGATCAATTTCAAAGCATGAATAGTTCACGCTGGTACTCGACCTCAGCTGCGACTACAACTTCTGTATGATCGAGGTCGAGATCAAATTGTTTAAACTTGCCTAAGTTGCATGCCTACTGGGCAAATTGGAATAGCTTTGCGGCAAATAAGCGAATAGTTTATTATAATTTTCAGATGTTTTCATAGAAATCATTTTTGCTGGTCAACCATTTTGCTGAGTTATAATAGCGGTAATTTCTTTTCAAGCTCTTCAATTTAGACGATTTTAGATAGTAAAACAAGCAAGCGATTAAAAAAATGACTAATTACGTTAACTTGCTTACATTGGTTTCTTCTAATCTTCAGAGGTAAAGATTCACGCATTAGAAATTACGAGGTCAGGTATGTGATGTAAGTAAAGAACAGAACCATTAACAGCTTTCAAAGACCGCACCACGGGATCTATTTGGGAGCAAATAAGTCGTGAGAGCGTTTGATTACTTCCTGTCAGGATTGTTTCTCGTTGGGTTCCCGGCCCCTAGGCCTACAGTTCTCATGACTGAGGGAGGCACCCCTGTAACTGGCTGTGTGTCCCTGCTGAGACGCCGGAGTCAGGCTAGTGAGCACATCCTTCTGATAATGTGGAAGATTGCTGACAGGGTTCTTCTCGTTGGAAATCAGCATGACACAGGTGCAAACGAACCGGGGTTAAGGAATTTTATGGGGACTTTCTTTTACGAGCAGCTATGTCAAGGATGGAGCCGTCCCACATTTCACGGGCCAGGCCGTTAACCGGCCTGATGAGTTGAATCGCGGCCGGCTTTTAATAGACGATCACTTTTTTATACTTTTATATGACCGGATGATTTTTTAAATTGTCAATTGCCGCCTGCGTCGGTGTTATATTAACAAACCCTCAATTGCTAAGCAAGATAATGAAATACACATCACTTTATTAATAGTACAGGAACCATTGAAAATGGCTCTATTAACCAGGGTTTCGGAGCCGTGATCCAGCTATCACGGCTCCGGCTACGACCCAAGACCATTCGACACTGATAGAAGTCTCTGATTTAGTCCCTACCACTACCACTCTTAGCGCTTAATCAGAGACGAAGACAAAGTATTTCATTCCTCCAGAGTGAGGCATTATTGATCAAATAGAGGTATTTTAGTCAATGAAAGTATTTTCAAAAGCTTTAATCTGTACGCTGTTGGACATGCAGGTGCACTGATAAGACCAGGAACCGAGTAGAACTCGGCAGACGGGAAGATTCGTAGCAGCCATGGATGGGGTGTACTGCATGTTTTTCTACAAGAGCCTTTCGCCCGACAGCCGCGTTTTCGGCTGGAACAAATCTCAAAGAAGTCCGCGATCTCCTTTAAAGTCCAAATAAATGATTCGCTGCAGGCTGTGTATTGAGAGGAGATGATGGCCAGCAGGTTTTGGGAGGTCTACAACGTTAACCTACAATGATGACACACTTGCATTCGTTTCAGCTACACTGTCAAATGTCACTTTATTTCATACACTCATTCTTAATACATATTAATGATACATCATTACATATCGCTGAATTCTTAATACATATAAAACTGGAAGGCGGAGCTGTGGTATTTCCTGTCGGCACCGTCATCGGCTCCGACGCCCGACTCCGAAACCCTGCGATTAACCATGCATCAATTACTTAATTAACTATTGACATAGTAGTTATATACATGCATGTTATAGTATCACGTGCGCGTGGGTTGAGTGGTATTGGTGACTGTAATTACTTGGTAATATTGTCTTCACGCATGAGATTGCGATGTCAAGTGTGTTATCCGATACTTATTTAATCCCACACGTTTGTGAAGGTGGAGCTGTCCCCCGCGGATCGAGCAGTTTAAGTCACTGATTAAATTACAACTGAGCGAGATAATGCATCTTATGACTTCAAGCGTGATCATCCCAGCGGGATTTGACATATTGTTAAATATCCAATTATTTTCCACTAGATGGATCTAATGTAGAAATGTCCTGAATAAATTAGTAAGACAGGCGAATATATTATGAAATATGTGTGATTGCATCAAAAACCTGTGAATTTCACCATGAAATTAAACAGCTAATTTGATGCCTGGTGGATTGGGCTGTACGGCTGCTATTCTGGGCACCATTTCGCACCTTCGTTTGCCTCTTTTAACTTACCCTTGATAGCCTTGATGGCTCCCATTGGAAGGCTGGCTTTGTAGCTCCATTGAATACATAGAAATTGGCAACAATAAAATCTCTAGAATGGAAGTTCAGCTTCATGCAATGCACAATGACGGCATATAAACACATTTTCGCTTAGATACACCTGTCAACGTCTGTGTCATTGGGTTAGAATCAGTCGCGTGTAAATCCAAGCTTTTCATTTGTCCATTCATACCCCAACTTACGAGCATAGTTCCACGAATGTGCCGCGACCTTGAGTCAATTTCCTTTCAGTCAACTTCAGATAAACAATTTTAACAGATCTGGCGAAAGAAAGGTTTATATATTTCGACTAAGTGAATTGATTTTTGATAGAAATGTATTTCTTTAGCGGTTAAAGTGTGCAGATGCTCTGAAAGAGACTGCGTATGAGGTTCCTTAAACACATATCTACTCGTGTGACCCTCAACACGTCGTAGTCAATAGTTGGTGTTGAAACTGCAATTCAGGACGAATGACCATTACGCTGTACTTCGATGCGCGTGCTGCTCGTGATAACACTTTCATATTATTACTCTAAACAAAGTGATACCACAGATAGCTATTTGAGAACAACTACAAGCAACTGCTCGTGAAACTTATTAGGGTATGGGCGATGAAAAATAATTCTTGAGGACTGCATTATGCCCAGCAACTCATTATTTAAGGGAAACATGTATACAGACAGGTGAAGATAGACATTCAAATTTGAATTATTTAGAGAGAATTATAAACTATTTGCATGAAATTGTTTGCGCAGAATTATGCTAATTTGGGAACATGAAATCACACCGCGTACGAATATCGTAGATATCACACTGTAGAAGTGATTATCTGTAGAATCGCAGACAAATGCACACACTATACTACTTACATTCAAATTCAGACTCGCAAGTTACATTCAAAGACACGCTAACAGGCTATATAAAGACCGCCACGAGCCTGCATAATGAGGATTTTACTTCATGTTTATAGAACATGGTAAATTTTACGAGTGAAGCAGATTTTACAATGCAACGAGATGCTTCAATGGATCATTACTTAATTTTTCAATGAATCTATTAACTCACCTCAGTCGACCCATCTTTCGGTAGTTACGATGTATTTGTTGCATCAGTGATTTGAGCATATGTTCGCCTCCGTAGAACCTTCTGACGTAACTTCGAGATTTTTTCTGCGTTAAATGTGGCACATTTTCTTCTTCCGTGTCGTAGGTTCGAACTCTCACAGTTTGGAACCAGGTACAGAGGATAATAAAACATAGAAAAAATTGTACGTGTCGACTAACCTGTCCAAAGTCCCTGTTTGAAAGATATAATTGTCTCATCATTCAGCTGTTTTGATGCAGTACGCCTCCACCGAACTGATGCAAAGGAACTGTGATTTTCGAGTTAGTTCATGAAGATTATAACAACAAGAGCCGTATTCATTTTCACTAATGTATTCTAAAAATACCGATTTCTGATTGGTTATGACAATTAGGAGCAGTGATTGGCACATTAAACTCATTACCGACTTAAAATAGCAAACTAGGCTCATACAAGCGGTGGCCAAGTGTTCCTATCAATCTGATTTCAAATGAAAAAGACAATCTAATCAGCACATGAGAAATGCATTCAAAGATAATCCTATTATATATATATATCCATCTTTCTCTCTCTGTCTATGTATTCACATATCAGAGAACACACATCTTCTCAAAAATTTTAATAAAACTGTTTACATCACATCATTCATTGCTGTAAGATTTTCTCTTGAGGACTAGCGATTTTTGTAGCTACTATATGGAGAGAGAGAGAGAGTTAGCAAGTGAGTGAGTGTGTATGAGAGAGAGAGAGAGAGAGAAAGTGAGTGAGTGAGTGAGTGAGAGAGACAGAGAGAGAAAGTGAGTGAGTGAGTGAGTGAGTGAGTGAGTGAGAGAGACAGAGAGAGAAAGTGAGTGAGTGAGAGAGAGAAAGAGAGAGTAAGTGAGTAAGTGAGTGAGTGAGTGAGAGAGAGAGAGAGAGAGAGATGATCCATGTGATTTACTAAATGCGACAAGTTAAAGCAAGGGCCGGCGCTTAATTGCAAATTCATATTCACATTTTGGATCATATTCTTGTCAATCTATTACAGATACGAACGAAGTAATGGCGGAAGAAGAAGTAGTGAATTCCCAACCTACATCTCCAGGGAACCAATTTAACATCGGATTCATCCCGGACTCCGAAGATATGTGTGTCTGTGGAAGAGACAATCTGAACGAGGATGTTTTGCAGTGTAAGGAGTGTAAGAAGAACATCCATATCTCCTGTACTAAACTTCCGCCTTACGAACTTTGCAAATATGTAAAAAAGAATTTATACAAGAGGAAGTATGCGTGCGAGGTGTGCATTAGTGTACTGCACCAAAATGAATACAAGCACTTTACAAACACCATGCAAACAGACATACAAGTACACACTGACGAATTGCTAAACGTCGTAAGACTGTTGAAAGAAGTGGAAGAATACAAGGAAAAGACCAAGAAGCTCAATGACATTTTGCAGCAAAGAGACGAAAGGATCCTCGAGCTTCTACAAGAAGCAAACGGTGCGAATGAAGAATTGAAGAAAGCAAGAAAAGAAAAAACGGACATGCTAAAATCGTGCCATATATATGAGGAAGAATTGAAAAAAACACGAAGAAATAGTAAAGGAACTGAAGAAAACAGTAGAAGATCTGAAAGCTAATGAACACAGGTGGAAAGACGACGACGCCGACATGTTGTACAACATGTACTCAAAGAAAGAAATAGACGACTTGATCGAAAATCTGACGAGGAAGATCAGCGAGGTCAACAGAAAAGTGGAGCAGCCATTTGAACAGCGCCATCCTTACAAAAGCAATGCGCAATACCAACGACCAGCGCAACTTAGATACCCAAACCAGCAAAGACCACCAATAAGATGCTTTGTATGCAGAAAAGTAGGGCACATTGCTCGAAATTGCTGGAATAACGGCTCACAAAGGCAACCTCAGAGAAGGAGATACTGGCCTAACCAGGGAAGATCACACAATAGCAACCGACAACATTACGATAGCTATCAGCCAAATCGAAGAAGTTGGTCAAATGCCACCATCTACTGGCAAGATTACCATCATCAGGGGCCTACGATGGGCAATTTTCAAAGATATCCCGACCGATATTACATGAACCCAGGAAGCGACGAAAGAAGTCAACCAACATTCATGCCAACATACATCAACAGAGACAACATGTCGAACATTCAAACACAGTCAATACAACAGTTACCTCAGGCTCCGAATCACACCTCGCACGCGTATCTTTGATGAAATAAAAGAAGGAGAGGAGGAGGAAAATAGCGATGATAAACAGAAAGGAAGGAAAAATAAGAAAACATTAAAAATCTTTTATGTGAATATCAACGGATTAACGAACAAAAAGATTAATGATTCTGACTTGCTAAAGGATGCTAGTAAATCTGATATCATATGCTTTGCTGAAACACACCTGAGGAATGTATGGGACTTACCTGTGATACCAGGCTATGATGCCTACCATAATGTAGTGAACAGAACTAATTTTCTCGGGAGAAATATTAAAGGAGTTTCAGCGTTTAGTAATTCTGTGCAGAGTAATCTAAAATTTGAAAATGAGCTTATTATAAATGAAAATGGTAATCTTCTAATACTAAAAATTTCTGGTAATAGTTGGAGAAATATCAAAGAAATTTTCTTAATTGTCTGCTACAAAGAAACCAGAGAATCGAAATACAAAGATGATGATTATTTTGATCGAATTAGATATCATATATCTAATCTTAAAATGAAAAACATTATCTTAACAGGGGACTTGAATGGACGAATTTTTTGGACGTCTATTATCTGATAATGAAGAATTTAATTTAGATCGCAGAAAATCAGACGACCATGTAGTAAATGGTCAAGGCAAAAAGATAATCGAATTTTGCAATGAAACATCATTGATAGTAGCCAATGGTAGAATGGAACCTGGCAAGTTTACTTTTGTTTCAATGCAAAATAATGTTGTTAGAAAATCAGTCATTGATTATTTGTTACTATCAAAATCTATTATTCCATTTATAAAAGCCTTTCACATTGCTGAACCAACACTATATACAGATCACATTCCATTACATTTAGAATTAGATGTTTGCGTACTCGACAATTCTCCCACTGTAAAAGTTTATGAACCAAAAAGAATGAATAATGCCGCAACAAAAAAGAAACCCTATAAGTGGACATCGAGAAATGAATCAGAATTTGATAAGGTAGCTTATGAAACTAGATGCCAAGAACTCTTGAATAAGATACAATTGGAAGCTCTTTCAAGCACAGATGTATATAACGAAATGGAACTACATAAGGACATTGCAATAAATAAGTTGAAATTCCCTGGAGTAACAACTAAATACTCCAAAGTCACCAGAGAAAGTAGAAATATTTATAAAAAAGCGATTGATAATTGGAAAGAAAACAAAAGCGAGGAAAATTTAGAAAAACTTTTAGAACTGAAATATAAGTTGAACAAGAACATTAGAAGAGAAAAGCAAAAGCTTAAGTCAGAAAAGCTTACTGAACTACACAGGGCTAAGACTGAAAATGACTACAAAAAATATTGGCAACTAATTAGGAAAAGTCAGCAGAACACAAAGAAACCAAATAAACCAAAGATAACAGCTAATGATTTCAAAACGCAAATCGAAAAAGTAGATTTAGCATCGGACATTGACGTACCAAAATCAACTAATTTGTCTCATTTTTCTTTCAAAGGAAGTTTCCGATCACAAGAATTGTCAAATATCGAATTACTAAATGATGACATAACTAATAATGAAATAGAAGATTGCCTAAAAAATATGAAAAATTCTAAATCTAGTGGCCCGGACGGCCTTGTTTATGAAATGTTCAAAAGTAATAAGGAGGATTTTATAAACATCTCATTACACATATTCAACAGCTTGCTGAAAAATAATGAAAAGATCCCTTGGGGATATAGCTGGATCACTCCAATTTTCAAAAGTGGGAATAGAGATAATGTAACAAACTATAGATATATCAATTTATCATCCTGTTTGGAAAAACTATTAACAAAAATCGTAAATGAAAGACTAAACGACTGGTTAGATCATAACAACATAATTCACTATGCACAGACGGGATTCAGGAAAGGGCACTCGACACTAGATAATATATAGATAGTTTATAACACGAGAAATCCAAAAGATATATAACAACGCAAAGCGCCCACTATACATGTGCTTCATAGATTTATCGAAGGCATTCGATTCGATACCAAAAGACTTGCTGAAGGAAAAACTAAACGCAATACTCCCAAATAGCAAAATTTCATTTTTGATAGAAAAAATCATAGACAGCAAAACATATAAAGTTTTATATGAAGGTCAAGAAACTGACACGTTCGCACTTAAAAACGGAATTCCACAAGGCGACAGCCTCTCACCGACTCTCTTCTGCTTGTACAAGAATGATCTTCTGGAGTCATTTGACAACAGTATTGTTTCACTTGATCTAGCTATAATAGATGACATCAAAATACCAGCCATAATATATGCAGATGATATACTACTTTTCAGCGAGTCACAGATCGGTCTAACTAAGCAAATAGAGATGGTACATGAATTTTGCGCCATGAATAAATTGGTTATAAATTTTGATAAAACAAAAGTAATGATCAAAAACTTAAATACAAAATTTAGTCACCTTAATATAAAATTAGACAAGTCAATTAAAACAATCCAAATTGTGGAAGAGCATAAATACTTAGGATTGTGGTTAGCAAAGAACGATAGGAAACATTTAGCATCATTAGAAGAAAAAGGCAAAAAATCGTCTTTCATGACCGGTAAGTCTCTCAGAGAATTTGGAAATGTAAATGGGACAATACTAGTTAATTCGTTTGAAACGTTGACTCTATCTACTATGAAATATGGCGGTGAATTTCCTTATAACTGCAATCTCAAGATTTAAAATAGAATACAAATGCAGTTTTATAAGAAATTCTGTTTCTTGTAAGGGTCAACTGCTGGCTATTGTATAGTTGGTGAGTTCTGAATTAAGCCATTGGAATTCCATTTTTATAAATCTGCAATAAGACTTTGGTTAAATATCATAAGTGGAAACCAAACAAGTCTGATGACAAAAGTGTACAAAGCCATCACAAAGCAGTTAGACAGCAGAATGTTTTCGAACACTTGGTCCTACAATATAAGAAAGTTATTGCAGAAATTGAATTTAGGAGATCTTTGGAATAATCAAACTAATTATGACAAAAGCCCATTCATCCGCATTGTCAATGAAAGACTAAAGTGTTATTTCCGAGAAGAATGGATCAATAATGCCAAGCATAGTCATAAGGGATTAAGATATCTTGAGTTATGCGGTTTTGACAATAATATTAAATCTTATCTAAATATCAAAATTCAATTAAATCAAGAAATATTGATCATGCTGAAAATCAGAACAGGCAATCACAGGCTAACTGCTGAAATAGGCAGATATGGTAATAGATATCTACATGAAGAATGCGTCTGTCCATATTGTGTGGATAAGATTGACGATATTTTCCATTTATTTATTGAGTGTCAAAAGTACAATGACCATCGCGAAAGAATACTGCCAGAATTCTTAAATCTTGATAGAATGCAGTTCCATCGATTATTTGATACCGATAAACCCTGTAGAATAAAGTCTATTGCCTCGTTCATCAAAGAAGTAAATTGTAACAGAGAAATTGTTACCATCTAAGACAATAGAAATCGGACGACCGCCAACAACTGTATGCATTGCACTCGATGCCAATAAATAAACAATAACAATCGCCGCGAAATGGACAATTTTGCTGCACGAAATGGAAACGTGCACATAGAAATCTAATCTTGCCCGAAATACCAAACACGTCTACAGTGTAGACTGTCGTCGTCATGCGCTTCAATAGAAGGTGCATTGATACATAGCATGCGTACCTGTTAGGTTGAGATATCGACAGCGATGACTATGACACATATCGGCCTAAATTCTAACCCTGTTATTGTGTAGCTTCAATTGTACGTGTAGCTCTATGCACTCGTACAACGGTCGATTTTCACCTAGCAGTGACATCACGCTGCTGATTGTTACTCAGATAAGTGCGTTACTGCAACACCATCAGCTGAATCAGTCCATGTGATTTACTAAATGCGACAAGTCAAAGCAAGGCAAATTGCAAATTGCAAATTCATATTCACATTTTGGATCATATTCTTGTCAATCTATTACAGGTGAGATACAGCTATTGCTTATGAATAATTATGACTGCCTCTATAGTCTCCATTTCTTGTCATGTGGTTTATCATGACATAGTAGTATCAAATGTTTTTGCATGCTAACTTTTTTCTGCTGGCCCTTGCAACACTTGATAATAATAATAAAAGTTTGCGATGTGATGTCGATCAAGTTGAGTGTAGACTACCTGTTGTTGACGGTCGTAATAATATCAACTCTAATCATAATTATCGATGTTAAAAAGTCACAGATCTCGCATTCGTTGGTGACCTCCTCTCCTTCTATATTTCAAATGTACATACTGTATAGACACCATTAGTTGATTTTTCTGGTATTTCATTTTCCATTGACTTTTATGGTCATGCCGTTTCAACTATACTGTACATAGCTCATTTCATGTCATGGTGTCTGGTATCATTTCATCCATAATCGTATCATTGTAGAACTGGTTTTTCAGCATCCTGACCATTGACATTATGGTGTTGGTACTTCCTCATTTGTTCATTCATTTGTACATTCCTCGTATACTGTACCACCGGGTATTTCATAGCGAAATAAAACCCTTGAATTTTGAATTTATTTATTTATTTATTTGGAGAGAGAGAGAGAGACGAGGGAGAGACCCCGTCGGGCTACCCGCTCTGACTGATTGAAAAAAATAACGTTGTTCGGAGAAGCTTTCGGGACTAACCTTCTTCAGCTCCGAACAAAGGCAAAAGAGTGCCCAGGAGATCAGACTCGGTCTTAAATAGGTTGCTGACCAGAGGTCAATTATTTTAACAACGATTTCAGATTCTTATTATTCTTAAACGCTATGTTCGTATTGGTTGAAAAGTTGCATTTGGTCTTGATCATGTTATAGATTCTGTAGGAACACTGGCTGAATGGTAGAATTAAGTTAGTTTCATTGTTCCTGGCCTGAACCATAGAGTTCAATCCATGTTCGCCGTATGTACGTAAAGTCTTGATCCAGTGTGATTCTTGCTTAATTCTCTTATTATCAATAGGACAATGTTCAATGGCATAGAATGAGAAATCGATCAGAGCACAATCGGAATTAAAATGCTTGGCCATCGGTGATCGGTTTGGGTCACCGCTTCTGACGTTACTAACGTGCTCTTTAATTCTACAAACAATTGTACGTGATGTTTCGCCTACATGAATTTTGGAACATCTTTTGCATTTTATTATATAAATGACACCAGTGATATCACAGGCGATTCTATGAATTATTGGGTATTTGACTTTATTGTGAGGGTTATCAATAACTTTAACATTATCAGAAAAACTGCAGTAGCAATGAGAATTTTTGCAGGGGAAGTATCCCGTATCCCAATTCGTGAATTGATTAGTGAGAAGAGAGAGAGCTAGATAGATGGATAGATAAATGGATATCTATCAGAGATCCCCACGCCGACCAATGACTGCCGACAGTATGAGAAGTGCGAAAACGAGATTATTGATTGGAAGACCGGTTTCGATCTTAGATCTTTATCAATTCCAAACGTCTTACTCGACAGAGATCAGAACAAGAAGTGAAAAATGCGATCACTTACATCGTCAAACACAAAACAGAATAGATGTCACCGATTGACAGACAATAGACTGCTTAAATTTCTATGCATAGTAAAAGAAGACAAAGTTCTTACGTCATTCTGGAGTTCACGTTTACAAAGTTGAATGACACGCTGACTACAATCGCTATATGGCACGACAAGATGCAAGTTAGAGGACTTGTTCAGTTCAAGGTTCAGACCTTGTGGGTGCAACGTTTGAAGCCTCTTGATCCACTTGTTCTCTTTCAGCAACGCCGAGACTCGTCAGGACAGTGCTCCAAGGCAGTAAAAGTAAAATCGGACAATGTACAAGAACTATTAAAATGTTTTGACACAGATGAACTATACAGTGATTTTATATTACAAATGTGCTCCGAAATACGTCTCTTCAGAGTTCTTGACGTTTGACCAACATAGCCAACTTTACAATTTGTACACAAAATGAAATAAATTACATTTACAGATGAGCAGGTAAGTCTATGTACAATGGCAAAAGGGTTATTGTTAAAATTATTTATAACTGAAGTAGCAAAAGTGCCAAAGGAGCATACATAGCAGGAACATGGAAAAAATCCTGTACTCCAATTCTCAGGAGATTGTCCTGTCAGAGCAAAAACACGACGAACTGCGTCTCTGATTGCACTTCTAGTGTAGCCTTGTTTTTTCCAACAAGTCTGTACAACATGCTTGGTATGCTTAAAATCACTATACAAAGAACTATGAGTGGACCAACGATAAACTTGTCCAAAAAGAATTGAGCGGAATACATACTTTGGATGATACGACAAAGGATGATACACTCTACTGTTCGATATCGTGCGGTCGTGTTTCGCGTGTCTCTGCTGCTTATTATAGCTGGTTTTGTGTTTTTCGCGATAACTCCGGTCTCCGTGCTCCGTTTTTCTTCGTTCTTTCAACATCCGGTGTGTCCTCGGTTCCTTGTATTGCAGTCATCGTCTAGTGCTCAGATTTTCAGCTGATCATATTCTTAAAAGGAATTTTACTTCACTGCCTCGTCTGATTTGTGTTCATCTGTACTTCTCTCTACGTTCCTGGCGTGCTGTTTTGTGTTGTGTCGGTCAATACATGAAACTACGTCATAAGCTCTGCATGCACAGATTTTCAGAATTCTCTGATTCGGACAGATTGATTAATCAGATCAGTAACGTGTGCAGTGGTGTAGGGGCATAAGAGCGTACACTTAGCCTCGAAGGTACCTGCTTCAAATCGAGTTTTGTTGTTCACTCTAACACATCGTCCAGTATTTTTGCTATGTCTTCGAAATCGCCTGTTCCCCTTGACTCTGTCCGACGAATGTCTCAAACCCAGATAAACAAGCTAAATAAGGATCAGCTTGCTTTTGCCTTAAAGGATGCGATCTCTGCTTTGAACAACAGTAAGTCTCAGGAGACATCATCGAATCAAGTGAAGTCACTTACACGAGCTGATTTGATGGAAATCCTAGATTCAAAACTGACTGAGCTTATAACACAAATTGATTCAAAAATTTCTGGTCTGGTAGAGAATCAGCGAAGAATACATTCAAAATGTGATAATATCGAAGCTGAACTCCTTAAATTAAAGCAGTCACATTTAACATCTTCGAATAACTTCGACGAAGAAAGGATGTTGAATGAAATCATGCAAAGACAGGACAAAAGACATAACCTTATCGTATCCGGTCTGCCTGAAAAGGTGACTGGGTCGTTAAGTGATAGAAATGATAGTGATATAGAGGATTTCAAGCGAATAATGGTAGAAATAGGTCTTATTTCGTCTGATATTGGTCCATTTGAAGCCACGATTATTACTTGTTCGATGTTCCGATCTGACCATGAAATATAACATCTTAAGAAAATCGCGTAATCTAAATAAGAGTCAGCTGTTTAGAAAGGTATATATAAATTCTGACTTGACTAGACTGCAAAATGAAAAAGAAAAAGAATTACGCCTGGAACTCAAACAAAGACGGGAGATGGGCGAAGATGTTATAGTATCGAAAGGGAAAGTTACACCAAGAGAAGACAGGCTGAGAAATTTTCCCTAAGTGTTTTACCAGGTTTGAAGAAGTCGAAATCTATTTATTATCCTCAATATCCGTCTATTTTATGTTCCAACGTTCGTTCTGTTGTGACTAAGTTTGATGATGTTCGAACTACCTTGTTGATGAAAGAAGTTGACGTTTTTGTTTGCACTGAAACCTGGCTCTCGGCAGATAAGCACGGCGAAGAATTGTTTTCTATCGATGGGTATAGGTGCATACGAGACGATCGAAGGAATCGTATTGGAGGCGGCGTCGCGATTTGGATAAAGGACCACGTTCAATTTATAAGACATACATTCCCTGTATTGATGAATGTCGAACACATTTTCATTTGTTTACCATCTTGTAAAGTGATCATCTTCGGTATGTATATTCCACCTATTTGTGCCTCTCGTGACTCGTCTCTGATAAATGAGTTTATTACTTCATGTCTCGATGAGTTCCTGAATTCATGCTCGAACTTTGACGTTATTTTGTGTGGCGACCTAAACCGATTTGATGTGGGTGATATCTGTAATTCTTTCAATCTTGTGAATCTGAATAATAATCCGACATATGGGAATGCAGAGTTAGACTATATTCTTATGTCTGAAGAGCTATCTAATAGTTATGAAGTAATGGAATACTCACCATTCGACATTTCCAAGACCCCACATATCTCTCTTTTGGCTACTCCGCGTGCAAAATATCCTGAATCACATTGTATCATCCGTCAGGTGTTTGATATGCGAGAATCCAATATGCGTAAGTTTTCTATGATAGTACAAAATACTGATTGGAGTTTCGTTGACGATGATTGCTTTTCGCTCGATGATAAATGTCTTCAATTTCATTCACGTTTGCAAGATGCGGTTTATCAAAGTATACCCATTTCATACATTCAATGTACTGCGAACGACAAGCCGTGGGTTACCGCTGTTATTAAAGACCTCATCAATAAGCGTTGGGAGGCATATCGTTGCAAGGATTTTGTTAAATACAACCATCTAAAATTCAAAGTCAGAACAGAAATTGTTAAGGCAAAGCTCCTTTGGACGAAGAAGATCAGCACCAACAATCTATGGAAAGCCGTTAACACTCAACTTCGCACGAAATCTTCAACTCCCATCATGTCACTGGTGTCAAATTATAATTCAATTCAAGACGGAGTAGACTCAATCAATTCTGCATTGAGCTCAGTTTTTCTTCCTCAGCAACTCGATGGAATTCTTACTGATGACTACTGTCCAGATGAGGATTTTCAGGACGAACGAAATCTGACAATTTCTGCGGAGTTTGTTTACAAACTCATTGATAAGTGCTCAAGTCATAAGGCCACTCGTGACTTACCTATCCGAATATTCAAATACGTGGGCCCCATCATAAGTGAACCTCTCAGTAAATTGTTTCAGGAATCCATTCAGCATTGCACTGTTCCAAGGTTTTGGAAGGTTTCAGTTGTTTGTCCGGTCCCGAAGGTATCTTCACCGACGATTAATGACATTCGACCAATCAGTCTGCTATGTTTTCCTGCTAAATTACTTGAAAGTGTTGCTCTGGTGTTTTTAAAATCAAATCTGCTTAGACATTATGATAAACCTCAATTTGGATTTCGAGCAAAATCGTCAACACTTTGTGCACTGGTCTCACTGAATGAACATCTTACGCGGTATCTTGATAGTGCAGAAACTTGCGGAGTCTTGATATTATCATATGATTATTCGAAGGCTTTTGATCAGTTGAGGTCAGATATAATCATACAACGATTAATTGATTGCGGTTTTCCTAGGAAATATGTACAATGGATACAAAGTTATCTAAGTGAGCGGAGACAGATGGTTCGTATTGGATTGACAACAAGCTATGATTGTCCCGTAACGTCTGGCATCCCACAAGGTTCCTTACTTGGACCATACCTTTATGCCTTTGCAACATCGACATATAAAGCAGCAACACAAACCAGTCACGTGATACGATACGCGGATGATACTACTTTGTGTTTGCCTATTTACGAATCACAACCCAACGATCACATCAAGGTAGAGCACGATCATATGTTGAAGTAGTCGAATGAAATGTCATTGACCATTAACTCAAATAAATGCAAGGGGCTTTTGATAAGAAAGCGGAATTTCGGAAGCAGGGTTGTTGACAGTTTGCCGGATATTGCAATTGTGGACAAGTTGAACATTTTGGGTGTAACCTTTAACGAGCGAGCGACGTGGAGTGACCATATCGATAGCATTATCCGAACAGCTTCCCGAAGACTATATCCCATTCGAATTCTCAAGCCTTCCATATCATGTGATCAGTTAAAAACGGTATATAATGCAACAGTCCGCTCCTTGCTTGAGTATTGTGCTCCGCTGTTTCTGGGCTTATCCAGCACTGATGCTACCCGTCTTGAACGTATTCAGAGACGATTCCACAAGATAATTTGCGCCGACAAGGATTGTCCTGGTACATGTATCCCCTCTCTAGATCAGAGACGAGACTTACTATCCAGTCGATTTCTAAAAGTGATCATGAAACCAGACCATATTTTGAATAATTTATTGCCTGAAATGTCTGACGGAGGTCGGTTTCTCCTTCCAGCTCGGAGAACTTGCCGCCGCAGCAACTCATTTATTTTGAAGGCTTGCAGCGGTTATAATCGTGTTCATCATCGCTAGTTTGACTGTTTTCTAAATTTGCTTTTTGCTGTGTCTTTTCTTGACATTCTACTTTTTTATGCTGAAACATTGTCTGATTGATTGTATTACTTCTGTAAATTTTGTCGATTACCATTCCAAGAGAAAATATACGCTTATTATTATTATTATTATTATTAAAGGTGACAAAATCGCATGAGCATTCGAAGCTTTAAAACCGATTCTATACAATATACAGTTATTACATTTGTACAGTTCAAGATCTAAAAATCTAATACTGTCTTTGTTGAAACACATTTCAACTTTAATACTTGGAAATATACTATTTACATATTTACAAAAATTATACAAAGTATTTACATCATTTTTCCAGACAAAAAATACATCGTCAATATACCTTATCCAGTTTGATGGAGGAACATTGAATTCAAAAACTCTCTCTTCCCAATAAGTCAGAAAAATGTTAGTGTATGATGGACCGAACGCGCAGCCCATCGCCGTACCTTGAACTTGCACAAACAATTCGTTACGAAAAGAAAATGTGTTGCTTGTTAAAATGATGCGAAGCATAGTTAACAAAGTTAGATCCGGCCTTTTCGGGTCCGGAAAAGCCAAAAAAGCCTTACTAACAGCTTCAATACCATCACAGGTAGGTATATTGGTGTACAAAGAAGCAATGTCCAGCGTCACAAAAAGTGCAGAGTCTTTAACTTTAATGTCACGAATCAGGGAAATCACATGAAGAGAATCACGGACATAAGCACGACCACTGTGAGCGATCGGGACCAGAAAATATTCAAGCAGTGTAGCACAAGTCCTCGAAACACTGATGCAATCGGAGACAATGGGTCTCCCAGGTGGCATCGAAGGAAAAAACCAACTCTCTTTATGTACTTTTGGTAACATGTAAAATTTTCGAGGCTTACTAAAATCTGCAGGTTTCAGAGCTAACAACTCACGTCTAGAGAGGAAACCCTTCTGATAAATAGATGATAACAAGGTTACAAGACGTCGACGGGTATGAGCATCAACATTTTCATTGATAGGAGCATAAAAACGTTCATCACTTAACTGTCTAAAACCTTCAGCCTCATACTGACTTGATGGCAAAATGGCCCAGCCACTGCCTTTATCGGCAGTTGTTACAACAATAGATGGGTCTGACCTTAATCGACTAAGCTCAGCTCTGACATTATCGGATAAATTATCCTTCGGAAAACAAGCAGAACAGTTTCTTAATAAAAAAGTAACGGCTCTCCTGATCTCATTACACTTTAAGACCACATACTCAGGAATTAGCTCCTTAGGTGGAAAACGTCCGCTCGTAAATTTAAAACGACAAGAATTGCTTAATTCAAACTTGACAAAACGCCATTGATATTTACGAATAAAATCATTCACGCCTGCCAAAATCTCCTTATGGCAACAACGACCAACCGGAACAGGTACAAATCTACCAGTATTACGTAATAAAGTAGCAGTAGCTTCGTTCGTAGCAAAATTACGATCAGTACAAAAATAATTATAATTATCGTCAAAACGATCATTAAAACTTAAGCTGTTCAAACAACTAGCTACACTTCGTACAAAAAATGCTTTAAAGCACCAAAAATAGCTTCTCTTTCAGACGAATCCCAAACTCCATCCTTAACTTCAAAATTATCTGGAGTTAGAACTAAAACACAACCAGCAGGCATTCTACTAGAAATCAGTTCATGAAGCTCTTGAATGTTTTTTCTAGAAACTTCATCGGCATTGAGTGGAATGCTATTGAGCAACACCGACAGCTGAGCGTTTGGAAAAATTCTTTTAGCATTGTAAATTACCGCTCGGAAGACAGTAAAACTAGTCAATGGTTTATTCTTTCCATCCAACATAGATAGACAGATAGTGAAATGTGTGACATTCGAATGAGCGTTCCTGATGGATTGTAAAGATTGCTTAAAGAAACTGAGACGACCCCTATTGGTCGAAAAAACAGAGCAATCGACAACCTCAAGTCCGCTCAAATTCGAATCTCCTAAAACAATTAAAGATTTAGAAGCATCTATCGGATTTTCTTTACAGGAGGCAACACTTTCACAAGATGTGGATGAGCACTTCACATCAACCAGCTTCTTTGATGAAATTTCTTCAGCTTTGGATTAGATGACACTGCACTACTGCCCACAGAAACAGAACAGCAGACACTTGATGAGAATTTTTGCAGGGGAAGTATCCCGTATCCCAATTCGTGAATTGATTAGTGAGAAGAGAGAGATAGATAGATAGATAGATAGATAGATAGATAGATAGCGTGACACCTCGAGAGTAGATAGTCGTCCCATCTGTCTACTAGGCCTCCCTCCTCATTTTGGGGCGGTGTCCACCACTGTTTGGTGTGGGGTTGGCTGAGCCACACGTGAGTTCATCTCTCGGTTGTTATCCATGTCCTTTCCTTTATCGGCGTTGCCTCTTTTGTTACCTATAGTATGGTATCTTGGACTTGGTTAACTTTGAGTGTTCTTTTATTTTGTGTTAACTGCTTTTGTCTATTCAGTTCGCAATTGTAATGCGTTTTTAATGATTTTTGTACACTCTTGAGTTATTTGTAATTGCATGCCTCTCCTAGTGAGAAAATAAAGCTTTACCTAGAGAGAGAGAGTGAGTGAGTGAGTGTGAGAGAGAATAGATGTATATACAAATATATACAAAAAAACACAGTGTAAATAAGTTATAAGGAGTGATTTTTGAGCGTAACGAATTTTCTCTTTCGCTCGCTCATGGCTGATTCGCCCATAATCGCCCTTTCGCTCTCTCTCTCTCTCTCCGCTCACTTCCTCATAATCATCGTTTTCCCGCTCACCGCTCAAAATTGTAGAGAAATACCGAAATTGTATAAATATGCATGCATAGTATATGCATACTGGGGTGGGAAAGGCCTCGGATATACGTAGCTGGATTGAGGAGTGGCGTCCCCAAGCCATCGAAATAGTTACACGAGTATGGACCATTAGTCGACTGTTACCTCCACGTGGTCCCCCCGGATAACGCTAACAACACCGGCTCACTGCCGCAGTAAGGGCGCCAGTCTAAAATAACCTTTGCCAGGGCAGATAGAGCTCGCTAGCTTGGCAGGCAGTCCATCTAGGAGAAGAAAAACTCAGACTTAAAACCAAACAATTCTCCGCCGATGCCTGGTCTCAAGCCCAGGATGAGAAAGGAGGAGGGTTTGCGCCATGAAGGACATCCGGTAGTTAAAACCCTAGCCAAAGTAAATATGAAAATACACATTTACATGTATATATTACATGCAGATTACATTGTGCCTAATTAATTGACATAATAGAATTCATTGATGATAAATTTTGATTTAATTACTGGCATTTATCATTTTCAGTTTAGTATATTGTTTTTACCTTATAGATTGACTGTACTAAAAGTCTAAAATAGACTTCTTCCAAATATCATCGGAAGAGCTAAGAGCAATTCAAAACTACAAAGTGATCCCAAATGAGTGTGCTGCTCCAAAGCATAAGCTTTTAGTTCTGGACCATAGGTCAACAGCGGTTGCGAAGCCAGCAGATGAATTAGGAGTTAGCAGAAATAAGAGTGAATACCTCTCCGCCACTGCGAACGACGAAGAAATCGAAGTGGATGGAACCCCGCGTCCGTAGGTTAAGAAGTTCAAATATCTCGGTTCACTCGACAGAACTCGTTAGACGAAACATCATCTTGCGAGTAGGACATTAAATATCGCATGCAAACAGGATGAAAAAGTTGGAGGCAAGTGACAAGAGATATTTACGACAAAGGAGTTCCTCTCAAGCTGAAATCAAAGATCTACCAGGCCATGATGCGACCGGCAGTGACCTATGGAGGAAATTATTGGGCATCGAGGAAGAAGGATGCACAAAGGATGATGTTGACCGAAATGAAGATGCTCAGGCGATGTCAAGGTTTGACCCTCCGGGAGCGAGACAAGAATGAAGAGATTCGGCTCAAGAAGAGAGTCCCAGCCATCATGGAGTATACAGATTCATGTCAACCAATATCTAACAGACGAAGAAGAGCTCGTCCACTCTTGTCATGGTAAAAGTCATAGGACAGGATTTGTAGCGAAAAGGCATAACCCATAATCTGGCCCTAGATCAAATGGAAGAGGATGATGCAGCCCACCCTGGAGTAATTTGGGATTAGAGAACGGTAAAGGTGAGCAAAGGTGATCAGTGTATGCATAAAGCTAATTATGTGTTTTACATTAAATGAATTCTTTCTAGACGTAAAGGAGAAATCCTATTAGAGTTTCCTTTAGTTGAAAATTGAAGCACACGATGAAGACAGTGCAGACCATCATGTACTGCCAATGTATTAAAATTGTTATTACACAAAATTACTTGAAACAGTCTATTGTGATGATAGCGCAACCACAGAATTCCCTTTAAATGCATAGAAATAAACTGAAATATAAACAAACTATTAACAAGAAGCTCGGCCAAATCGAACCTAACTGGTGAAACCTTTCGTTATTATTGCTTCAAAGGATTGCTGTCAACATTTTCTCTTGAATATTTGCAATCAATCACTGTGTGTGCGGCAAAGCATTTTCATCCAAAATTCGCCCTGTAGTACATGCATAATGTTGATTGTATGACTAATATTGATAATAACAATGATTTTATGAGTTGTGTCACAACAATGGATGCCGTTAAGCACTTGCGTGCAGTGATATACGAAGAAGGTACATCAGGCCAAGACATGAGGGTAAAGGCTCATGCGGGATGGAAAAATAGGAGATCGATGTCTGGAGTCCTCTGTAACAAGAAGGTGCCGCCACGACTGAAGGTGCAAGATTTCCACACAAAGTCGACCGGCTATGTTATACCACGCTGAGCTCTGGGCCTCGAGAAAACTGACCTAACTGCGATGGAGGTGTCCAAAATGTGGAAGCTGAGGTGGTCAATGGGTAAAACAAAGAGTACTTATGGGTTATCTCCACCAGGTTTTCAAATTTGTCTAAAATCTGTAAAATTGAATCAATCGTCATCAAACTTCAGGTAAGCTTACTTATGCATACGTGCAAAAATTTATGCAAATTAGACAAGTACTTTTTGCATTAGACACGATAACGTGAATTGTAGCGATGTCAGCAGCTTGATCTGACTTCGTCTGTTGGACGCATTATTGTTACTTGTGTGTGCATTGCTCTCTCTCTCCCTCTTTGTCTCATCCACTGATAGTTAAAATCTTCCTACGAATTTTGAAATCTCGCCCATCGAATTTGAAATCTGCCTTGCCACACCTTTTTTAAAGTTAAACTTGCTAATGTAGGGATGTGGAATCAATTCAGATTCCATTCAAATTTTGGCATCAATTCAGAATATCTTCACTTACGTGTGTCTAAAGTTTTATGACGATCAATTCATTTCTACGGTTTTAAGACAAATTTAAAAATGTGGGGAGTAGATAACCCATAAGTACCAAACAAAGGAAGATAGGATACGTAACAGCCATATCCGCTACATGCTTAAAGTACCCCTGACAAGCAAAGAAGCAGAGACCCGTCGATGGAGACGTTTTGGACATCTGCTCAGAAGAGCAGAGGATAATATCTGCAAAGCAGCTTGTAAGCGAGAATCTGTGCCTCGTAGAAAAGGAGGGCCAGACTGTCCTCCAAGCTGGAGAACTGTGGTGGCGCACATTTTAATGGGGGCATTATCAAAGAGACAGTGTAACAGTTATAACGCACTGCCATTCAAAGATGAAATCATGACGGTCAAATAATCAAATTTCGATCGGATAGAGCGCGCATTTTATAGAGAGATGCTGTTCGAAAAAGAACCGGACTAGTCTTCACAGTCACACTAGTATTCTTTGTAATCGGAAATCTAAAAGTCTGTCGTTGTAAGCGTCACACTAAAAGAGAAGACCTCATCTTTTTCTCTCTGGTATCGCGCTCGTTCACCGCTGATAAATCATAACGAAATAGGGCCGAATATCTGTCAGCATTTCTCAAATGTTTCGATCATTGAAATAGGTTTGTGGAATTACTCGTAGAGTCGACGACAAGTGTTTATTGATAGGAATTTCAGCTGCTTAGTCAGTCACCGGCCTATATCAATACCTCTCTCTACCCCAAAATATTTCCCAGTGACCTTAAGGCCGAAAGAGGTAGTGATAATAACAAATCCACTGAATATCTAAATGTTAAAATCAACATTGTTTTAGATTGTTTACACACGTCAGTATATGATAGAGTGGACTACTTTCCTTTACTTGCGGTGTTGTTCACTTTTCCAGATAGCATCATCCCCCGAACACTGGTATTCATGTATTCGCGAGCCAAATAATAAGAATCTCCAAGAATCTAACTTTTTCAAACAAGAAGCACAAGAATGCTGGTACAACACCGGATTTTCGCTCTTGATCTTATCCCTGGAGAACACTTATGTTACATTTGGAGGGTTTGTTTGTAGATAGAAAAGTTTTTAGAGAGTTTATATGCGTATATGTGACGGGTCCTCTTGCTGCCAAAAGATTTGGTTTAGAAAAGTATTTTATCATTTTATTTATTAAAATCGCGAGGGAGTGCAATCTGAACCGCGAGAGGTAACTGACTCCTGTCGCTTATATAGTTAACGTTTAACCAATGAAAAACAAGCAATTAGGAGCCAGCCTCGCATAGATGTGCTAATAAGTAAAATGCATATCATATACATGTGTGACTCAATGAAAGAAAGAGGAAACATGAAAGCGAGAATTTGTTAAATTTTTACAACAAATGCTGCCTAACTTATCAGATCTGTCAGAATTTCTTCTAGTGCATCTGCTTCCGCTTCCTGAGTTAGCGGCATTTTCAATGTTATGAAGAGATGGAGTTAAAAAATTAATCCACTTGTGAATTCATGCATCCAAATCCGTCTCAAGAAAAGGATTTCATGTCTACAAATTTGGCTATTTTTATCTCACCAAAACTTCATTCATTGGAATGCATGTTTGACTTGTTATTCATACGTTGCAGAAAGTCCAAATTTAGTTTGCATTGTGTTTTTCAGCCAGTATGGAGAGGCCTTCCTAATCGCTCATTCAGTTTGGTCGGCCTGGTGGGCGATATGTTCGAGGTAAAGGGCCGAAACATTGCTTTACGCAGACACATGGTTGCTTCCAACTATGAAAATAATAGCTTTTCAGTTTTGTGCATATCTTCATTTGAAATTTCGACTAGTCATTGCTGAGCTGCATTTTAGTCTTTGGATGGTGAAAGTAGAACCTTAGTTCCGATTCTATCTCGGCCACTGTATGCAATGGTAGAGACATGTGGAAATAACCGTGTCCATCACATATTTATCATGATAGGAAAACCTCAGCCCCCAAAGTTGACAGACAATTATGCCTACGTAAAATCGGATGAAAAAGCACTTACACGCAAACCAAAGGGAAGCGACTCTGACAAAGGCAAGAATAAACAAGAGAGTTTCATAAAAAATCCGAGACAGGAAATGAAATGAAGCGCCAATGTCTCAGGTATGTCATGTCTGAGTCCAAAGAAGCAGCTAGAAAGCAAGTGCGTAAAAAACTTCTTCTTGCAATGGGAGCGAAAGGGAGAAAGTCGAAGAAATTGTCGGTTGCTGAACAGCTTGCAAAGCATAGGAGAGAAGAAAACGAAGAGCTAGAAAGGAAAGAGGAGGAGCTGAAATACTCATCGAAAAAGAAGAACAAAAAGCAGACGAGGAAAAAGAAATTGGTGAAAAAGGTCTCTATTTCAACGAGTAAATTGCCAAAAAAACAAGGAAAAGCGAAATTTAAAGAATCTCTCATTAAAAAACATCTCATGGGGGTGAAGACTTAATGAATCGTTGGAAATTGTGGAGCGTTGATTGTACTGTAAATATAACTTTTAAAATGAAGACTGTACATACGAATAAAAGTTCCGAATGCGAACCGTCTCCCTTTGGCCAAGTGATTGGCCAAGCGCGCGCAATGCGTAAGGAAAGTTGTATTAGGGAACACACGAGCTAGCGTTGTCACATTGAAGATTGAACATCTGCCAAGTCAATCGTACCTATCTTTGACTCAATATTTCACCGTTATAAATTCATTAAATGGAAATATTATTTGCATCGTTCAACTCCTCACGATCTAAAATGACACCGACTGGTTACGGTGTCAATTAGTTTGTTCGATAGAATTCAGGCTTGAATTTGCATTACGTTCAATTGAAAATTGATCTTTCTGCCCATCGGTACTAATTCTTGGCCGGACCATCAGTGTCAAAAAAATGTCATCTCAAGATCCAAGCCTGCAGAAAATGCAATTTATCTCTGTGGTACATGTATCTTAAAGTTTTCATAGTATTAATCTCGTTTATGCGCTCTGTACTTCCATTAAACTAATCTTTTAGGATTCCTATTAAGGTATTTGCTTGAATTTGTATATTTCTTCCGTCCACAGATCTCTGTAATTTTTCACTTTGACCTATT
This sequence comes from Prostheceraeus crozeri, assembly GCA_907163375.1. Classification (NCBI taxonomy): domain Eukaryota; kingdom Metazoa; phylum Platyhelminthes; order Polycladida; family Euryleptidae; genus Prostheceraeus; species Prostheceraeus crozeri. The sequence continues at coordinate 90,470 of CAJQUW010006745.1, forward strand.
TGATATAATTGTCTCATGTTGACAACAGCTGGGCACAGAGAATTGATGAAGCTTTCGAGACGTTGACCTTCATCACTGGGCTTTGCTACTTAGGAATGATGCTTTCATTTCGGATTGATTTTGGATTAGTTACGACTATTTAGAAATCGACGAACATTGGCGAGAGAAAGATGAAGTTTGAGTATTTTTTCTCATGGTGAAAACATGCGCAAACAGTCATGGAACATCACTTGTAAGCTGTTCATGCTCTTTTAGAAATCGTGGGAACGTATGTATGGATGGTGACATAGGTTGTTCTGGGTTTCCTCCTACGCGGCCTACGCGGCATGGACTTCACAAATGGGCCATAGAAGGCGAAGGCGAACTTTCTTGCCGGTAATTGTAAATGATCGATTGTCTCTCACACCTGCTGTTTACGTTCCCGGTCCACATCTTATTAGATAAGAAAAACTGACCACTATATCAAATTTTCCATTGCAACAGGCTACATGATGCCCATCTGTCTCGGGTCTCGTCCTTATCATGGCAACGCTGGATAGAAGAGAAAGATGAGATTTCCAGAGATAATGGGTCAATGCTTTCAATGTTTCAAGAATCCTGTCATTGAAGTTGGTATACAATATTGCTACTCAACTCAACGGAACCAAATAAAAGAGAAAATAGGCATTGCGTTTTCTTGTAAAAATGCCTTGACCGCGCATTATAAAAGAATTAGAAAATTTGGGAATAAGCCAAGTGTTTATATTGATAAAAAATATAAAAAATGTAAAAGATGTACGAATTAGACAAATTATAGTAATCTCCTATATTATGCCGGTAATTTATCTAATTATATTATTACTATAGGAGATTACTATAATTTGTCTAATTCGTGCATCTTTTATATTTTTTATATTTTCTATCAATATAAACACTTGGCCTATTCCCAATTTTTTAATTCTTTTATTGCGTTTTCTCCACTATCTTTGCTAATTTTCTTGTAACATCACCACATGGAAATGGTTCGGTGAGAAAAGAGCACCTTGTTTTTCAAACCTGTGCTCTCTAGTTGTTGCAATTTCTGGGACAACTTGATTGTGATACAAAGATTTTCTTCAGTTGTAATGATGTGATGACTAAAATTTGCTAACAAACCGATAAAATTCTCTATAACATTGCGGAAAGGGATGTTAGTGGTGGCATTCTTCATGGACTCTCAGTGTTTTAACATCACAATGACAGAAAGCATAATTTGACTGATCTCTTGGGTGGCATCCTCATAGTCAACCTCATAATCAGTCGTTGCATAAAGTCAAAATAAGAATTAATGATGAGAATATCTTTGGTCAAGATTTGATCCCGCAGGACTCACTTGTCTGATTCACTCCAAACAACTCGATTCCATTGAGAGTGCCAGGGGCAATGTCGCATCGCCCACTTGTGGTTGGCGGTCAATTCGATCTCTAATGGTCTCTGTCGGTTTTTGAAGTGCTCACTTTTCAGGCGACGTCTCACTGTTATGGCAGAAACCGTCGGCTGTCGAAGTGAGCTCCTCAACTCGACTGAAGGCAGAGAAGTATCGTTTCTTACCAAGCGAATAATCTATTCGACCTGTTCGAAAACTTGCCTTTCTTTTCCGAGCGAATCCAACTTTTCTGGAAAGGAAGAAAAAACTAGTTTTCTACCTGTTGACGGTAGTCTTTGGGACGCCTACTTTTCGGCAAACTAGCCGTTCGGAGTATTCGGACTGTCCTTCTGACAAAAAAGAAGAAACTGTGCCCCTCAAAAAAACACTTTCACAAGCTTCGAATCAGTCACCATGACATATGATGAATTCAAAACCGAATGGAAATTTTGTTTACATCTTACCTGGGTCAGCACTTTGATCTAGCTATACATGTGTCTAGACACCAAAGATATTGAAAGCCTGAAAATGACCTTGATAGCGCCAGAAGATGTAAACAATCTTTCAACAATCAACAAAAGCAGAAAATTATGCAATTTTTTTGGGATATCATAACCCCTCAAAGTACACCGATCGCGCAGAGCAATACATCAAAAGAATGCTAAGGGAAAGTCCTTTCACCTTGTGTTTGATTCATTATCATGCTCACATGTTATCACATTGAAAATTTGAGATTTCTAAAAGTGGCGATTTTCACATTTTGACCTTTGTCCACCTTAAACAATGACGGATACGTACAATGGCTCATTGAAAAGCTGACAACATAAGCTGTTGAATGGTGTATGTCTTATCAATGTAAAATGCGATTGAAAAGCAGGAGAATCGATTGAAGTTTGATACGATTTAGGTGGCCCTTTTTCTATGATAAACTCTGCATTTCAAGCTGAATTGAAATTGCTTCCTAGAGAAACAGACCACACTTGTACTATTGACATCAATTAGCCAACATTATCTTCGTCCCCTCAGTGTTTTCGCCTTGCACCTCTGCCAACCCAAGATTCAAAATGAATATGCGTTCCATGCCGATACATCGAAGCTTGTGGATTCCAAGAAAGGCCCACTAGTTTATATTAAGTTTGCACTTACGCTACATCTCTGCTAAGATTTAAATTGAACCTGGTACACATCTATGTATGGTAACCCATTATCGACAAGAGTAATTTTAGCCGCTTGCTAAATGAATAATCAACATGGTAAAAAATGCAATTGATTACATTTATAACGCAACTCTAATTTTCGAATCCTATTTATACACTAATCTGTTCACACCCTGATTATCGGCAGCACGTACGGTATCGAAATAGGCAACTTAATAGTCCAACATTTGTATGGGGAGATAAACGTTTAATCTACATTGCTATTTTGCCTAAATTCAATAATTTTCTGCTCTTTGATGAACACATTAAAGCTGTTGTCAATAATGCAAATTGAAAATGCTATAATTATGTTACATCCTTTACATTCCTTTATGGTTTATGAATGATTTAAGTGAGCAAATTAATATTCATCAGGATATGATGCTACAGCACCTCTGGCATTCAAATACCCAGTTGCTTGAATTTGCTTAAAATCAGCATTTCATGGTGCAACTTTAATTATTAGTACTGGCGCCATTTCGGGGGAGTGCAAGCGACAATTTTGCATTCATTACAAATTGAACTGTCTTTCCATTAAGCTATTTTCGTCACTCTTTTTCTCCCAAAAGATGAACCGGAGTAATTAAAACCTGATGCAAATCTATATTAGAGTAATCTTTGCTGCTAATGAGTAATGTTCTAAAAAATACAATTGGTTCATTTAAAACATGGCTATTTACTACCATCAATTATGGAGTTTTCTTGTGAATTTGGATCCCACAGAATTAAATATTTTGTTTAACTGCTTCGGTTTGCCAGAGGTGTGATTAATACGAAATTGACGGCACATAGAGGAACCTATTAAGTGGGCAAAAAGGAATTCCTTATAGCTTACAGAGATAAGAAAAAAGTCGTGCGTCGTTTGCGGATTAATGTGAGTTCCAGCAAAGTGCTTTGATTGCCAAAATTCCTTCAGATTCGAAGAATTCAGATTATTGCGCACAAGTTTTCTCCACAATGTTGTCCCTTCCGATCATTATTAAAAAAAGTAGCAGGCGTACGAAAATTAGTTCACTTGATGATTTACTTGAGATCTACTTTACTTGAAGGTGAGTGAGGTACTGTAGAGCTTAAGTTTGGCTCTATTGCGTTTTCCTCAAAGATGCGCAGAAGTTGTGGCTCGATGTGTGTTTGAAAGTTTGAAATGTCGCTGAATAGGCTGTATTTTCAAACTTGTGAAGGCTGTGTAGGACAGAGTATTGGATTGATTTTGATGTAACTTTACTTGAAGGTGAGTGAGGTACTGCAGAGCTTAAGTTTGGCTCTATTGCGTTTTCTGCAAAGATGTGTGGAAGTTTTGGATCGATGTGTTCTTTTTGTCGCGATGTTATTTATTTTTGGCTCTATATGTAAAAAATCATTAACCTGACAATGTATAGTGCATACATTGAATCGAAGCAAGGCATCGATGTGTGGTTGGGTGTGTGCGAAGTGATATCACAGCACGCACGCATCTCTCACTGGCTCTGGTGTCCTCTGCTGACAGCTTATTGTTTGCCATTTCTAAAAGTAAGCGATACACGAATTATCCATTCGAGCGCGCGCAGATGAATCTAATTCTGTGTTGGATCCTGTTATTTCTATAAATAGATTTGTAAATGCTAATCACAATTTATCACCTCTGTGCAGTGAACTTCATAAAAAGCGGACCACCTGAATTGTGCTTAATAGATCAATCCTTGGAGCTTTCCAAGTCCAAGCATATCGCACAATACTGCATTGTGTATCATGATTAATAGACCATATTTTCTTTCAAATAAGCTATCATACTACAATAACAGCACACGTATAGCATGCAAGGTGCGTTTTGACATTGGATTTACAGATCAGAATCGATTTTTAGCTCAATATCGGTATTTCGCTATCCTATCCAGTCATCTGAGTGATATAGTCCGGCAGCCAGAACGAGTTTCTGCAGGGAACGAGGCCGAAAGTGAGACTTTCACAGAGTGATGTACACCCTATGTCTACTATTAATCGGCACGTCTGCTGAGTTCTAGTGATGTCATCTTTTTGTCAGACAGGATCAAAGAAAAGCACATGTAAATCCAATGGGACGCAGATTGCAGTTTTTGGATAAAAAAATGAAATTTTCTATGTTTTCTCTGATTAAACGAAAAGTACTAAGTCCAGAGTCATAACTTTTGACATGGAATGTCTTCAGGTCATTTCCTCTCTTTTTCATGCACCCCTGTCTAAAAAGCTAAACACATATAAATTTGGCAAGCTTCTTAATGTCGTCAAGCACAAGCATTTTGAGCAACTTTATTCACATTCAAGCACATTCTCACATACATTGCCGATCAGAAGCATGATGATAGCACATACACATCATAGGAAATGACCTGAAGACATTCCATGTCAAAAATTATGACTCTGGACTTAGTACTTTTCGTTTAATCAGAGAAAACATAGAAAATTTCATTTTTTTATCCAAAAACTGCAATCTGCATCCCATTGGATTTACATGTGTTTTTCTTTGATCCTGTCTGACAAAAAGATGACATCACTAGAACTCGGCAGACGTGCCGATTCATAGTAGACATAGGGTGTACATCACTCTGCGAAAGTCTCACTTTCGGCCTCGTTCCCTGCAGAAACTCGTTCTGGCTGCCAGACTAATAATTGTTGGCATGAGGGTAAAGCGGGTGCAATGACCAATTGGGACGAGCGTATCGTTTTTACCATACATGTAGGAGCTATTTTTCATTTACAACCAAAGTATACTTTGCTTACTACATTCTAAAGCACATTTGCTTAAGAATTTAGCAACTTTTGCATGTTTGAGAAATTTGCCCTCAGTATAGAATGTTTTTGCCATATGTAGCTGATATGACCATCAACAAGCTACGCGTTTTGTGATAGTCACATTAACCCTCGCCCCACTGAGGTATTTTTCTGAACTCGATCTCCAAAACTATCATACCAAATTCGACAAGCCACAAAGCAATCGAAAGGGCATTAACAGGGGATTCAGAAAAACAGCATTATTTTTTTTCAGGTCATCCTGGGTTGAGGTGAAGGTAAAAAACTCCAATTTTCACCAAATTTCCAATAGATCACTATTTGAAATGGAAAATGACAGCAAAAACTAATAAACCATACACTAGTCGAAAGATCTGGTCAAGGTCGTTAACAAAATGATGATTACTAATCGTTATGACATTATATCGATGTCATTAGATAAAGTCAAAGGTTAGATAACTTATAGTTCAATTCAATTCGCACTACAATTCACTTTCTGAAATGTCTGAAGAAACAATCCAAGTCGGTGAACATTGATCGAGACAATGAGGCTAGAAGAAACACGATAATGAAAATTGACAATAGTTTCTGAGAAGATGCAGAATTAAAAATACAAAAGTAATTTTAAAAATCACGTTAAGAGGCAAATAGTTTCAAATTCAAAAAATTTTCATTCGTGAATATCTTCATATTGATTGGAAAAATGCTGTTATGTAATTTCAACGATAGAGTAGGTATATTAGGTAGAGTGGTAACTCCGCATTTATTAAATTCCAAATGTGTATGCACTTTCGATGTTATTAAATGAACTCAAGGGAGATACAGTTGGTATTGTCACCAAATGTGAGATGTGCATATTTATGCAGTTTTGAAGAAATTACAACGGAATTGACTGATCATGATAGCATAAAGCAGAAGGAAATGATATTATTTTACAGATCGTCCGTGTCTGACAGCCCTGGTTCGTTAAATTGGCAACCCGATGACCTGCGCTATTGCTTTCCTGCTGAACCTCAAGAGAATCTTCTTAAGCGTGATTAGGCAACCTGCCACTGGCACAGCAAAATCACATAATCAAAGACAATGACTTCATTTAACTTTGAAAGATAGTTCCACATCAGTATTCAGATTCAAGAAATGAAACATGAATTTATTGAATCATAAAATCATGCCGGTGAAAATTGAATTAAAAACTTGAAATTTCAGCCAAGAAAGCACGGGTATAATATCATTACTTTTTCATGAAGACTTCCATTATTATACGGAGCATGTAATTCCCTTGATAATCAGCTTAATTTCCGCTTATTTGGGATGATTATTAGCAAACATTCATTCCTTTTGATATCCAACTAGCTTTATATTACCTACGACGTGGAGTCATCTCGGTAGTATTTAAATTGTCAAAAATTGGACTTTTTTAAAACTGCTAAAATAATTTTTTGGACCACGGGAACGTAATCAACGCAAAAAACTGAATCTTTTGAAATTTTCACTGTATACAGGTGCTTTAATGAGTCGACACTCTACCTATGTATCCCTACTCTATGTAAGACATATTTCATCAAGAATGCTTGGTTTAAAAGATGTTCAAAAAATTCGCTAGGAGTGGCGAAAAACACCTCCCTACACAGTGGGGGCGAGGGTTGCGCAAAGAGTGAAAAGTCGCATATTTCAACAGTTTCACATCACCTTCACTACCAGGCTTAACCTGCGGCTACAGAACTTGATTGTAGTAAAATAGTCGCCCATCACTTCGAATTGGCGTGAACTCGACTTGAGAAAGAGGAATTGAAGAAGAAATAAGAGAAATGATAATAATCATTCTCAATTCAAAATCCTCTTCTAAATCCTCGTCTTCATTAAATAGAACGTATTGTAGCTATAATAAATTGTGTGAGTATCATTTTGTGATCAGCACAGTCTATTTGTGTATCTGAAGCTATAACATCGGTTGTCATGAAGTTTTAATTATTTTAAACTGCAAGTCAGGCAAGCTAGTGGATGCGAGGAAAATCCCGTTTATGTCTACTCTGCGAGATGTCTGTCTTAAAAGCACAATCAAAATCATAAAAATGACACCATTCTCATTTTGAGTCACTACATGATGCAGAGCTGATTATAAAAAACGGATCACCAAAATTTCTTTGAAATTCAATCAATTCTAACTCCTTCCAATCATGTCACACAACAACGTGCCGTATATCAGTCGAGAGCTCAGCTTTAAAATGAGTTATGATAGATTTGCATTCGCTGAGCAGTGCTCAAAACATGGAAATCGCTCAATTCGCAATAAGAAAACAGGTGAGTATGATAATGAATCAGACGCGGAGAGAACCATCATTGTCTGAGCTGTCTTTTGAAACGCTGGTCATCAAAGTTGGTGAATAAAGAAAAAATTAGTGATATAGTGATGTTATCACAAAATCATGAATGACTCTTCTGATTGAAAATGATATACTCCAAGTTTCCCTTCAATAATGTTCATTTTTGGATCTTCATAATCCTTGCGATGTGAGGAGTGCTAATATGTTAGTTTTATTAAGATAAGTTCAAACTTAACTTCTTTTTCAAACTTCTTCAACATTATTCCTCATTATCGCAAAAGTACACAAATATACAAGGTAAACAATCAAAGTTACTGTGAGAGAACAAAGGCATACATTCGCGGATGGCTTTGTTTTGAACTTTCTTTGAGCTTGCATGGAGTTTGCGTACTTTTGCGGTAATGAGAGACAATGCTGACGAAGTTGGAAAAGAACTATTGAACTGATTTGAATAAAAATTACACAATCGCACACCTAACATTGCAAGGATTCTGAAGATAGCAAACAAGAGCATTTTGTTGAACAATAGAGAATGCAACATTTTCAATCAAAAGTCATGATTTTGTGATAACTTCATGATCGCTAATCTTTTACTAGTTCACCGATTTCGATGACCAGCATATCAAAAGACAGCTCAGACAATTCTGGTTCTCCCTGTCCTTGATTCATTATCCTGCGCACAAGTCTTCTTGTGGAAAAATTGCGATTTGTTAATTGAGCGATTTTCATGTTTTGAGCACTGGTCAGCAAATACAATATCGGATGCAAATCCATCATTAGCTCATTTTAAAGCTGAAAATACTAGCTCTCGACTGATGTATGGCACGTTGGTGTGCGACACGATTGGAAGGCATGAGAATCGATTGAATTTCAACGAAATTTTGATGGTCCGTTATCAGGTCTGTAGATCATTGCGTTATTAAGTGCACCAAGCTCGGAAGCAGCTGGATCTACATAAACAAATGAAATTTTGTAATGCTTGAACCTCCGAAGCTTGCAAGACGAGTGGAGTTATACATTTAGCTTAAGAATTGTCGTTTTACTGATGTTCAATCTACAAATCAAGAATATTGAGAAACTTGAGCGTAAAATTAGGAAGGAAACGTCAGTAGCTCGTCGCACTATGATAACCAGGGTTTCGGAGCCGTGGTCCAGCTACCACGGCTCCGGCTCTGGCTCTCTACCACAGCTCCGGGCGGCTCCGGCTCCGAAGCAAGACCCTTCGACATATTGTCGAGCCCCCAACACGAAACCGAACAAGAGACTTTCACAGATTGACGTAGCACCGATGGCTACTGCGAAACTGCACATCTGTCAAGGTCTATCTGGTACCTCTTCTTGTCAGACAAGATCACAGGAAGTACATACGTATATATCTAATGAGAGCAGACTGAGGTTTTCGGTAAAATGATATTTGTCTGTGTTTTCAGTGATTAAGTGAGAAGTACTACGGCGTGTAGAACCATCTCTAGGTCACGCAGTTCATACTGTTCAAGAAGCTAATGACATTTAGATTTATCAAATCACTATTTTGTCGCAAAACACAACATCTTCATTAAGTTTTAGCTGAACCTTTTTAAGTCTTTCAATACATTTTCGCACATATTATTTGACCGGAGGTATAAACACATGCAAGATAGAAAAATGACTACCATTTTAAAATTATGACTAATATGACTTACCTAATGATTCCCGCTTAAAACTTTTTATGAAGCATGAGTCGCAGAGGAATCCATGAAAATTATCACTTTTTATATGGGACTGATAGAAAAGTCTCGGATTTGGTCCCTACCACCACCGCTCTTAGCGCTTAATCAGAAGCGAGAACAAATACTTCATTTTTCGAGAATGAGGCATCACTGATTAAAAAGAGGCAATTTAGTCAGACACATCGACTCGGCAGACGGGAAGATTCGTAGCAGAGCCAGCCATGGACAGGTTGTACTGCAATCTCTAAAAGTCAAATTTTCAGCCTCGTTCCCTGCAGAAACAGGTGCTGCTGGTCGGAAGAGATGATTCAACCACTTAGCTGTCAGGGCTAATATATTCATCAATCAATTGAAACACATTTCCACATTGAACTGAAATTCTTTTTATATCAGAAGTACTTCTCCAGAAGTATTTTAATGTTTCATCTAGGTATTTATTAAGAATGAGACACCTACACAATAACCGTGCACTTTTAAGGGAATATTGATTTAGAATCAATAATGTGCTTTAATAACAAGTATGTAAGCAGTATGTGTGTAACAAGTTATGTGAGCCTTTCGCCCGACTGATAGCTGGAACACAATCATAAAGAAGTCCGCGATCTCCTTTAAAGTCCAAATAAATGATTCGCAGTAGGCCATGTATTGAGAGAGATGACAGTCAGTAAGTTTTGTGAGGTCTACAACGATGACCTACAATGATGACACACTTGCATTCGTTTCAGCTACACTGTCAAATATCACTTTATCTCGCAAAGTGACTGAATTCTTAATACATATAAAACTTGAAGCCGGCGCCATGGTATTTCCTGTCGGCTCTGGCTCCGACTCCGAAACCCTGCTAATAGCAGTCAGTGAAACCGTGCAATTTGGCGTGTTTAATGTTGAACTGGCTGCTCATTGTTCGATTTCTATGGCATTATGCGAGCCACAGAATTAGATTGTTCATTCATGTCAATTTCCTAGAAGTGTAAACTGATTCAAAACGATGGCACATGCTGGAACTTACTAAGTGGGCAGAAAGAAATTTTATTACCTACCTTGCAGAGATAGGAAAAATAGTGGTGCGTCGCTTGCGGATTGCTCTGAATTCCTTCAAAATACTCCGATCGCCACGATTCCTTCAGATACGAAGAATTCAGATCATTTCACAAAAGTTTTCTCGATAATGTTGGGCCTTCCGATCATTATTAAAAAAAATTAGCAGGCGCACGAAAAAACGTTTACAAACTTCTCTGTAGAACTTGACATCGACTGTGTCTCTTTGCTATGTGATCGGGTTGATAACATTCACTGAAACTTTGCCCAATTTAGCGTGTTTAATGTTGAATTGGGCGGCTCATTGTTCGATTGCTATGGTATTTTGTTAGCAGACTGTGCCATTTCATTAACATTACATGTTCCAATGTTTCCCTTTAGTCAAACAGAGGAATAGACGACCTGCCTATTCTGTGATGAGAGCAAATAGTATCATTTCATTAGCATTACATGATATGAAGCTTTCCTTCTAGACAAACAGAAGAGGAAGCGACCTGTCAAATTTTATGCTTGCTGCAACCAACCACAGACTCCCACCGATGAACTTAACTGATGTCAACTGACGCTTAAGGCCGGAGGCATGCACGATAAGCCATCAGCTGTAGCCACAAATCATCAGCCATCAGCCGCTTCTGATTGCGATAGGCCAAAAGTCATAAGCCATACGCCGTCATCCGGTTGAGAATCTTTGGGTGATGATCTCCAATAGAACGAACGTCATGATCTGACGCGTTATTCTATATCCTTATGCTTTATGCCCTTACAAAAAGTAGAAAATATCATAAATATTCTTCTTCTGCCTGCTTGTATTCTTTGTCATGAAAAAAATATTTCAAAATGACATGGCTTGTGGCTTATGACTTAAGGCTTGTGACTTATGACTTATGGCTGATGGTTTATGGCTCATTCTGTCTGCCTCCGACCTTGGGAACGTTTGTAGTGCAACTTTCTTGATGAAGATTTACTTATCCATGATCACGGTTGGAACAATTGCAGTAATTGCAATTGTAGTTGTGTAATTAATTACAATTTTTGAAGTAATTGTAATTACGAAAGTTCAACTGTATTTGTAATTGTAATTGTACTTGAAGAAACATTTTGGTCAATTACAAGTCAATTACTTTTGTCGCCTCGGTTGGAAGAAGTCTCTACAACAGAACATACAAAACTTACAAATGTCATGATATGGGCATTTTCAATTTTTTTACTTTGATATTTCCTCTAATAATTTGTGCCAATCTCGAATAAACGCCGCAGGTGAGAAGTCAACGCATTAATAAACGTGAGGCCTAGCTTTGATATAAAAGAATGTACAGGTAGCAGAATGACTTTGTATGGGTATGGGGCGATCTTTATAGTAGCCTATTTTTGGGCGCTAATACCGCTTATGCCTACCTAACGCAGCATAATAGTTGCCTGCTGTTAATGATGACTCAGAGATCGACTGCCCATCCTGTTTCTGGCGGTTGCGGTTGCTGTAACTGTATCGCGGAGATAAGACTCATATCATGGATCATCATGATAAGATTTTTGGTGTGCTACACTTTAAAGTGATGATTGGAAGGCTGCAACGTTGTAATTGTATATAGACAATGGGCCCTACTTCTTTATCTTGTACTCAAAATCAAATTTACTGAGATTTGAAATTGTTTTGGACAACTAACTCATAATTGACCAACATTGTTCGGAAAATCGATGTAATTGTAATTGTGTAATAAATTGAAACATTTGAAGTTATTGTAATTGTAATTGCAAAGTCACGCATGTATTTGTAATTGTCATTGAAGATTTTGATTTCAAAGTAATTGTAATTATGATTGTAATTGTAAAATTCAGCCGTAATTGTTATTGTAATTAAAAAGAAATTGTGTAATTGTTCCAGCCCTATCCATGATAAGTACTTTATTACAATATTATACATTATACAGTATATACGACAACTTAGAAAATAACAAATTCTTAAAAAAGCTGTAAAAAATTTTTACAGACTTGCAAGGTGAAGGAAGCTCTTCTCCACCTCTACCTGACTCTAGTCTAGAGATGAAGGCACGGGCGTTTGATCGCATCAGTCTAAACAAAAGTTTTTGTGCATGGCTGATTTGCACTGACTAAAACGGATGCCTTTCTGAATAGACAGTAGCTATCTGATCAGGGACTGGAAGAGCCTCACTTCCCAAATCACCATACGTGCTCATCCTACTTCTCGGCACTTGAGATCATTTCGAATGTGCTTCCGCCGCTCAGGCACCACTTATGTCGACTCCTACGAGGTACTCGCTTCAGAAACATTTAGGTTATTTAGCGGGTGTATCACAGTGAAGTCTAAGGCACCGGGGCGACCAAGACACCAATTCGGCAGGAGCACATCCGCTGGCCTGGTATTTTCTGCCACAGAACCACATCCAGAGCCTTTTTCAATTTGTGGGCGTAAATTCGCGGAATGGCAAATGCTGACAAACTGATCGCGCAAGGCGTTGTACCTTGTAGTGACATGTGGGCCTCTTTTAAATGTTAGAGCATGATGGCGACAAAGGTCGAGTACCACTCCCGGGATACCGAGGACATTATAATACACATGAAGTAAGCGGAATACCAAGCCACCATTTAATGAGAACCTGGAGCTCATTACTTGAGAGGTGAAACTCGAGTTCAGGCGATGGAATGGCTGTTAACCCTGAACTGAACGTTGCGTTGCTGATCGCATGGAGACGTTTGACTGAACTGACTCAAGAAAGAGTCTCGCAAAGAAGACTCGGCATCGAAAGACATGAATTTCTGAGACATTGGAGTTCCTTCTGTTAACGTATTTTTGGACACTTGTTCTTCCGAATCAACATGGCCATTCAAAAGATCTATTGCCATCTTTGCTGAATTTGAAACTATAAAATCTTAGTATAGCATTTAGAGTCAAACCAATGACCGAACACATGGAATCCAAAATTTGATACGCCTTTTGTAGTTGATGCCTAAGGCCAGCAATAATCCCATCATCTGAATACCAAAAATGGTGAGTCAGGGAGCGTTATGATTCATCAATAGCTCTAATATTGGAGTTATAACTGCCGAGAACGGCTATTGAACTGAATTATTGCTGATTATAGCTAATTATAGCTATTGAAAGTTGAACTAAATAGTCAATCGACTTATTTGACCAAAATTATAATTATAAGTCAAAACTTATTGAGGACAATATTTATAATTTCAGACATACTAAATATCGGCCGGGGACGGCCCGGCCCGCCCAAGATCCGCGCCCGATTGCAGCTCTGGAATTGAATAAAGTCTCCATTCATTCATTCTATTCATCTCACACTAATTGTGAATTCATTGAGATAATCAACTTGAAGGTCAACCCCAAGAATAGCGCTAGCAGGTGACATTCGGCTGATAGAGAGCTGTCATTTCCATCTATTCGTCCGGAGAAATTTGTCACCGATGATCGGCTTAAGGTTTCCTGTCGGGACATCAACTTGCAATTCGGTTCCACGTCAACCTGCTTCATTTGTTTGTACAGTAAGTTGCTGAAAAAATTCCGATAAAATTATCGTGGGAGCAGATGTTTTTGCCGTTGGAAAGATTATTTGAAAAGTAACTCAGGATGAACACGCAGACGATTATTTCACTATTTGAGGACAATCTGAGCCGACATTCGAAGGGAGGATCAGTTTATGAAATGCGAAAAGCTAAAAATAGCTTTAATTTCTTATCATGAAAAACAACAAATGATTGAAAAACTAGGCAGATAAGTTTCTAATTATAGCGATTGTGATAAAAGACTGTTTTTCAGGGTAATTCAGTATTGCAAATAGACTTTCACAGAAAAGAGTATGAGGAGGTTATTGCCATGGATATAATGAATTGCAAGCTTGGCCGCATTTTGTGGAAATTCGTGTTATAATGTAACATTATATCATGGATTTTTAGGGCAGTAATATCAGACATAGGCGAGGCAGCGTTAGCAGCCGAGACTGTCTGATATTTCTGTCCGCAAAATCCATGATATAATGCTATTGTATGTAACTCTTGAGAAGTCTATGAAATTGCAATTCTTGATCAATGTTAGTCACAGATTATGGAGAGATAAAGAAATCTTTGATTGACTTTTATTGAAGTCTATGAGTAGTAAGTAAAACTCCACTTCTGGATAGCGCAAGATGGCCGCCGTCGCTGACGTCCCCCCCCCTCTGGAACGGCAGAGTGTCGTGGTCGACCGCCGTGGTGTTTTGGTTCTGACGTCCCCCCCTCTGGAACGGCAGAGTGTCGTGGTCGACCTGCGTGGTGCTTTGGTTCTGACGTCCCCCCCCCTCTGGCCGACCGTCGTATAGAACGCGGTGATGTGGTGTCTAGGTTGGCGTGGTGTGCCGGCCAGGCTGGCGTGGTGCGCCGGTCAGGTTGGGAGGGTGGACTGTCGTAGCTCACCTGAAAAAATCCTAAGTGTCAGAGTGGCTTTGTATGGGTAAAATTTTGAAAATTTTCCAAAGTGTGGAATTTCGACCTGGGACCGTCACCAAAACATTTTTCATCAAATTTCACTGACCCCCCCCCCCGACAGCAATCTTCTAACTTTGGTTCTAGTGAATGGATTTTGTCTTAAGGCTACTCGTTTGAAAGAGGAGAAAAAACTGCTCAACAACATTTTTTGTTGCGAGTCAATCGGACCAGCCGTTCAAAAGTTAGAGCGGTTACAAGATTTTAGGTCGGAGCTCGCTCACCTGAAAAAATCCTAAGGGTCAGAGTGGCTTTGTATGGGTAAAATTTTGAAAATTTTCCAAAGTGTGGAATTTCGACCTGGGACCGTCACCAAAACATTTTTCATCAAATTTCACTGACCCCCCCCCCCCGACAGCAATCTTCTAACTTTGGTTCTAGTGAACGGATTTTGTCTTAAGGCTACTCGTTTGAAAGAGGAGAAAAAACTGCTCGACAACATTTTTTGTTGCGAGTCAATCGGACCAGCCGTTCAAAAGTTAGAGCGGTTACAAGATTTTAGGTCGGAGCTCGCTCACCTGAAAAAATCCTAAGTGTCAGAGTGGCTTTGTATGGGTAAAATTTTGAAAATTTTCCAAAGTGTGGAATTTTGACCTGGGACCGTCACCAAAACATTTTTCATCAAATTTCACTGACCTCCCCCCCTCTGGACAGCTAGCTTCGATCTTGGCTTCTAGTGGACGGATTTTGTCGTGCCATAGCTCGTTTGAAAGCTAAGAGTGAGACAAATTCAGTGAAAGAAACGGCTTGTTCATATCTGTCTTCATTCAAAAGTTAGAGCGGTTACAAGATTTTAGGTCGGAGCTCGCTCACCTGAAAAAATCCTAAGTGTCAGAGTGGCTTTGTATGGGTAAAATTTTGAAAATTTTCCAAAGTGTGGAATTTCGACCTGGGACCGTCACCAAAACATTTTTCATCAAATTCCTCTGAACGAGGGGGGGTCCGTGAAATTTGGTGAAAAATGTTTTGGTAAAGGTCCCAGGTCGAAATTCGGAAGTTTTAAATTTTTCAAAATTTTCACCACACTGGAGCTCTCACACTTAGGAATTTTTTCACTTGTGGCATGTTACATGGACATGTGCTGACGGACCAACTTCCCGTGGTCATATCAGAATGGTTCAGATGTCATATGATAGAGAATGATGAGACGAATCGTTTGCAACAAACCGCATGTCGCTACGATGAATACTTTCGGAGATATAGCCATTTTAAGTTTTCTTCCGAGCATATATAAACCCCCGACAACGTAAGTCTGATCACTTCATCGAAAGACGAGGTAAGCGACGGTCGTCGCTCTGAGCTCCCGATATCGGGTGTTTCAAAGGACTCTATCTTTTGAAGTAGGCAAGCTATCTTCTTACTTCAAAGTTTGTATGATAGAGTTTGATAGTGTCTTTACTACTGATAAAATTTTTTAAAAGTAGTATGAGTAGTAAAATGCGGAATTTTTTAAAAATTCTTAATTTTCAGTTTTTTCAAAGTTTTAACATATAGACTAAG
>CAJQUW010006746.1:0-68066 GCA_907163375.1 Prostheceraeus crozeri
TTGGAGTCTTTTATGGCCTGGGGACGAAGGCCATCTCCTGGCGAACCTCTAAGTCTGACGGCTTAGCTGATATCAGCAATGAAATTTTCTAAGTCGGTTTCTTACAGAAACTCGGGATTTGGAATGTCCGAAGCTATCATCGGAGCTCAGAGAGACGACCTACCTCTGACAATCGTCTCGTCATGAATGACAAGTCTCTGTCGGTTCCCAGCTTATATAGTGTGTGGCGATCAGCTGATGACGTAATACCCATCATCCAAAAACTAAAAATCCCGTCTATCTCCGGTTCTAGTGCTCCGATTGAGCTGGAAATTCACCATTTCCATGTAGAATTTGACGCTGAATCCGAATCTGGCCTCCGTTTTCCCATCCGATGCTTCGGTTTTGGCTCATACTGTAGGCAGCCATCGCAAAACTCTATCTCTGTCTTCTTGTCCGAATAAATGTTTTGAACATATATTGTTTCTGCTCGATTGCCTTGAAATCCACCATTACAGATAGAGAGATTTCCAGAAACCTTGATAGAAGTTTGTTTCAAATGATTCTGAAACAACTTTGGTCCTTTTCAACCAATTTAGTCACGTTTAGAGTCGTTGGGGAGGGGGGGGGAGGGCGGTTTTCTCCTCGTACGGACCCATTCCTCCCAACACATCCTTGGCGACTTCCTTCCAGAGGGGGGGGCTGAGTGAGCCTGATGACTCAGCATTTCACATTTTGGGCTTGAATTTGGGATATGCTTACTACTTATGATCTAGATGAGTTGGAGATCTCCAGTTGAATTAAAGATCTTTTCAAAGTTAAACTTGTGACGGATATCTGAAATTCAGCTAGAGAAATCTGAAATCCAACTAATGTCTGAAATTCATTTGGAAAGATCTGAAATAGACATGATAAAGGTGCAGTTGGTACCAAAAGTTAACATACAGGGATGATAGAGAAGCTTTTGGACTTTGAATATTACATAGTCTTTTCAAACGACTATAATAAGTCTCTAAAACAAAAGAAAAAACGTCAATCACCGAAAAATAAATTTCAAAATTTTCCAATGAAAAATTTTCCGGAAAATTTTGAAAAAATTGGAAAATTTTCCGGAGAATTTTCTATTTGCATCACTACAGCCATTTAATGCCATTATTAAATCCCCAATGTGTATATACACTTTCGATTTTATTGAATGAACTCAAAAGAGATGCAGTCGGAACTGTTTCCAAATGTGAGATAAGCGCATTTATGCAGTTTTGCAGAAATTACAACGGAATTGAGTGATCGATTGTAATGCAGAAGGAATGATGGCATTCCAGATTCTCATGACAGCCTTGGAAATTTAATGTTAGTTAAATTAGCAATTCGATGGGTTCCTATTACTTTCTTGCTCAACCTCAAAGAGTATTTTCTCAAGCGTGATCATATCACAGCCATTCACAGGCAACCACTGGCACAGCAAAATCACATAATCAAAGACAATGACTTCATTTAACTTTGAAAGATGTAAATAGTTCCACATCACTATTCAGATTCTAGAAATGAAACATGAATTAGGTGATCGAATCACAAACTCATGCTGATGAAAAATGAATCAAAAACTTGAAATTTCAGCCAGAAATCACGAATAATATCGCGATTTTTTCATGAAGACTTCCATTATAATGCAATTCATGAAATTCTCTTCATAATTAACTTCATTTCCGCTTAGATAGTATGATAATTAGCAAATATTCATTCCTTTTGATATCCAACTTGTTTCATGCTACTTATATAGGGAGTCATCTCGGTAGTATTTAAATTGGCAAAATTTTGACTTTTATCAAAAGTTCTCAAATAATTTTTTGGACCACGGGAACGACCCGACAAACAAATGATTACACGGACCACAAACGGAATTTCGTCGGCCTTCCGTCGGAAGTCCGCTTGTTTGTTGGGGTAATCTCCGCAAAAAACTGAATCTTTTCATATAAAAATTTTCAATGTATATACAGATACTTTTTTGAGTCGACACTCTACCTATGTATTCCTACTATGATCCCTAATGTGTATACACTTTCGATTTTATTGAATAAAATCGTGGAAGTTACAGGTGGTATTGTCACCAAATGCTAGACATGCAAATTTTTGCAGCTTTGCAGAAGTTACAGCGGAATTGACTGATATCATGACAGAGGGAATGCAGAGGGAAACGATAATATTTTGCAGATCGTCCGTTTCATGACAGCCTTGTATAGGTAATGTTTGGTAAATTAGCAACTCGATGACCTGCTATTGCTTGCATGATGAACCTCAAGAGAATCTTCTTAAGCGAGATCATATCACAGGCAGCTTGCCACTGGTAGAGCAAAAAAACGGAATCAAAGACAATGATTTCAGATTTCAATCAACTTTGAAAGATGTAATTGGTACCACATCACTATTCAGATTCTAGAAATGAACCATGAAAAACTTGAAATTTCAGCCAAGAAAGCACGAATAAAATCGCGACTTTTTCATGAGGACTTCCATTATAATGCTTCTCATGAAATTGCCTTACAAATTAGCTTGATTTCCGCTTAGTTAGGATGCTTGTTAGCAAATATTCATTCCATAGACATCGAATTACATTATTAGGATGTCTATGATTCATTCCTTTTGATATCCAACATACATGTTTCATACTACTTATACAGGAGAGTCATCTCGGTAGTATATAAATTGACAAATTCTCTGAATGAAATGACTTTTTTCAAAAGTGCTCATATAATTTTTTTGGACCTTGGGAACATAATCTCCGCAAAAAACTGAATCCTTTGATATAAAAAGTTTCACTGTATGCAGGTACCTTTTGAGTCGACACTCTAGCCAACCTATATACCCCTGCTCTGTGGTCTCACTGTCCACACTATGTAAATCCACGCTCCCAACCATAAAGTTAGCATGCGTTTTATATCAACAAGCCAAACTTTGTCGCATTTTTCAAACTGCCATTGCATTTAATTACTATTGTCTCATCACACCGCTATGATATTATTAAGGCCATACTCAATTAGGATTCATTAAGTAGCTGATAACATGTTCTGAAAAATGCAAAATACATTGGAAAACTTTGTCAATTTGAACATGCTCATTCGTCATTGGCCATTGCATATCAAACTAATACAACAGCGAAAACTGCCGACCACGAATTCCATGCTTCATCTCATGCCATGGACGAAAAGTGCAAGTTACACGCAAAGCTTCCTCCATAGAGTACTCTCCTCTATGGCTATATCCCTACTGTATGGCTCCACTAGTAATTCTCAACGGATTTGAGGCTGCTGATTGGACGGTAATTGTCGGCCAAATTGTCGGCGCCACGCTCTCGCCTCGCTCGCTCGTAGTGCACGCACGCTCTCCTATTCTGTGCGCCTAAGCTCTTACGTGACATCAGCTGCATTTTGTGCTACTCATACAGAGTAATGCATACAGAAAGTGAGGTTGAAATTTTGCCCATCAAATTCCTAGCCGTTTGTTAATACTACATGTAAGATGGTCCTATATGCTCTTTTATAGAGTATAAAACCCATAGAATTTTTATATTGCTCTTAGAATTTCCGCTTAATGCCAAAACGTTGATGAGCATGACTTGATAGAATAGCATGGAGTCGCCACTGAGTCTCACCGCAAAATTTGTACTACCTAAAAGGATTTTTTTGAAAATTTGTGTCCAATTATTCATGTATATTTAAAACCTAATGTACTTAATTTTAAATGCAAATTTATCAGATGTGACGAAAAAGCAGCAATGTTTTGTAGTCAGAAACGCATTTTTTGTTGTAGCAGATAAACGTTGTGTAATTTGTACATTCTCCTCCAATTGGATCACGAAAAAAGCAAAAGAATAAATGTGGAATACTGGAGTATATTAAAATAATGAGAATCATCATTGCGTTTAGGCCAAAAGCCAAAGGCATAATAGTACTTTGAATGTAGCAATTTTCTTGTGAGGAACCACGGAAACTGGACACAGGAGCGCAGGATATTAAATGACTAAGGCAGCCATGCACATTGAAGGGAGCACCTTCCATAGTTGGCACCTTCCATCAAATCTCTTTAAGCTCCCCCTCTCCGATAGCATCATTTTACAGCCTAACCCACCTCGAAATGCAGCTTGTTTTCAAATTTTGAAAAAATCTGTCAATGATTGGCGACATGAAATTCAATAATGATTAAGCTCTTATTTTTGACACAAAAACATCAAGAATAAAATCAAACGATTACTTAAAAAATCAAGCATTGACAGAAGTGTTGCACGACGTACACTCCATAGGTACACTTCTTCCTTTTTCAATGTCCTTTTGAGCCCACACTAAATCTGCTACACTGCTCCATCTACCAATGACATGTACTGCTAATCATTCGTCACAGCTGCAATTCACCAGATGCTGAGCGAACAACGAGAGGATAAAGCTGCGATGGGGAACTGTGACAGTATTGTCAGCCGCTGAGTCGGTTCTCAAAAGGCTTCAAAAGATTGGATTTTTATGATCTACACCATAGACTTCTCGCATTGTTCGAGTGAGTGAGACCAGAATGGACAACAGCGGTTTGCTGATGGACCTCAGTTCACTCGATCATTCAGGAACCGAACTGGTTCAACGATGAGCACACAGACACCATTGTCACTCACTGTAGTGGCACATGCTTTATTATTGCTTGGGCTTCATTACAGGTTGTCATCACAGAAAATTGACACTATCATAGTAAGGGACTAGAGTGACAATAGCATTAAAAACAATTGAAAATCTTTGACATGTGTTTTCATGACAACGTTGCTTAAACGATGATTACGTGTTGCGGGAGAGTAGCCGAAGCTAATCAGCGTGCCTTCGGCAAATATCTGCAATTGCTGCATAACCGGGCAGCTGAATTGACCACTAACAAGGGCTGTCCATGGATCGTCCACTCAAGTCTGAGTGTCTCACTAACTTTAAGAAAATGAATAGTCGAATTTTGATGATGAATACTACTATATATACATATATATATATATATATATATATCTTCGATGACTCCCACCGGGATATTTTGCTCACAAATATGTGAACCAATTAAATTGCATTAAAGTGAGTAGATCTAAAACGTGCTTCTACATTGTTGTCAAATATTCATCTCAATTCATTTACATAGTTCGCGATGAGGCTAACCTTGCGTGTGTTCTCTATACAAACTTTGTTCATTTTCATTGGGCTTCAGAGGACATTACCAGGGATAAATGGAACACAGTATAATACAACATCTTGTTTGACAAAACTTGGTTTAAATAGCTCTTCCATTTGCCTTAATGTAATGAGTGTTGTTCACAGATGCCCAGTTTATGCAAGTGCTCAATTTACATCAACGAATTTGAATCTACAAGAAGCCTCATTGCCGTGCCGGGGACTTTATTCTGTTATAGTAAGTTGCTGGCAAGCGCAAAACCTGAAAAGTCTTGTAGAAGAGATGCAATGGCAATTGTCAACACAACGTAGCAGAAATACCTCACCCATAAGATCTAGTCATCACTTGAAAATGTCAAAACATTGAGAAGAAGCATCTAACAAGATCTAGGTTCTGCGTGTAGCCAAATGAATACATCTAGTCAGTGCATAACTACATGAAATTCGCTTTGGTGCAATTTCTTTTCTGAAGTCATTTGATTGCACAATTAAGTTTTTGAATCCTTGTTATTTAGTTGATACATCCTTGGTTCTAGCTGACGTACACTTACAAAATAAAAATAGTGAAACCTTATTAAAATGCGGATATTTTTCTGCTAGGAAGCTTCTTAATAATTGCGCGTGCTTTCAGTAGGCCCTAATTCAACTAATTTCGATGCTGCTTCCATACAGCAGCAGAGGTGCAACCTCGACCTCGATTAGCCAGATTTTAATCGAGGTCGAGGTTGGACTGAACAGTAGTCACATTACCACACACATTTTCACAATTCATTTTTTTTATTTTTTTTCACTTCGTTTTTCATGCTGATTTGTTCCTTAATAGCTCTAGCGCCAATAATTTTGGCATGCCGTATCTTGAGGGCATGAAGTCATGTAACCATATACTTATATCTGTAAAAACCAATCACATTTGGATTCAGCGAGCATCTTAGTAAGGTAAGCATAACATTTTGATCAAATTTTAGCTCAAACCTTAGGCATCTAATTATCATATTCCTGCAAATATTGTACGTCGAAAGTTGCTTTCAACATTTGAAAGAACGTGGCAGTAGAAGATATGAAGACATATCATGCCCATAGCCGGCGTAAACACATCAAACTGACATTTTGGTCTAGAACTTTTTTCATTCAATTGACATATCGTCGTTGTCCGACGATAACCGTGTATCTACAAAATATGAAGTTTTTCAGGAGACACAAAAAACATTCTTATAAACGCCTAACTATATTCTAAGTTTTGTAAATTCGGCAAATGCATATGAGAGGGATGCTTTATCATAAGTTTACTATTAAATTGAGCAACTTTTGATATTTTCTATTTTAGTGTAGATACACGGTTATCGCCGTGAATATTTGTCAGTAGATACACGGTTATCACTTTTTCTTACAGATGTATGTATACTCAGCATATCTCAACACAAATAATGGACGGCAGTAGTTTCAATTAAGAATAGTCATAATCATGTTCAAACAGCACGTACAGGCTCCTTGTGCAGGCAGGTATTTATCAAGGGAGTAAGGATAGCAATACATAAAAGAAAACCCATCAATCTGTTATAATCTTGAAGTGTGAAGGAGTACTACCTCAGTGTAATTTAAAACAATGTCGTAGCTCAAGCAATTCTACATGTATTATATAATCAAAAAATTGAACCACTTGGTAAAGATAATAGTTCAATGCGATAGTGAGTCATAAAAAGAATGGTAGTCACTCGGAATAACCAGTTTCAACTCCTGCAAACTTTTGTATTTGCCTGCGGATATTTTCATCGCGTTGTCGTACAGTTGGGTTGGCTGAGATACTATCGACGTATCTTCTCCTCTTTTATCCATGAGTACCCACATGTTATCAAAATTAAGTTTGAAAGAGATTCTGCCATTCGACTCGTATCTCAAGACTCTTATGTCAACAACTTGCGGCTCTCCAACACGTTTTCCAGGTCTTATGCTACGAAGTGAGGCAATTTCAGAAAAATTCAAAAAGAAGTCATGATCTACGTATTTTACAAAGTACGGTTCAGGCTTTGATCGAGATTCTTGAATATAGCGCACGTAATCTGCTGGACAGTAAATATCCTTATTTTTAAGACATCGCTCGATAGTGCTGTGGACACTGTCCACTTCCATTTTGCGTGTGCCCACGCTCAAGAATTTTTTGGATCACAGTTTCATTGTGTTTGGGAGAAAAGTGACAAAGCTTTTGCAATAGTCACATTTCTGTTCTGATAAGTACAACCGTCAGAATATATCACATACATGTACTCATCAAAAGATGTATCAGAACTTAAGAAATCATATAGGCATGAAGCAAATTCATTCGCTGTAAGGCTTCCTTGTTCCTCATGCCAAATATAGCATGTTTATCTTTAGTTATGCAATCATAAATAGTAAAATTGTGGACGAACAATTTTGTACGATAATACACTGCTGACGCTTTTAGAGATGGAGAAACTAGAACTGCTTGGAGATCCATCGTTAGCATTCGGATATTTGTGTTATTTGAAGCAATCTCTTTATCTTTTGTTTTCTCAGTCTGTGCCTTTTCCTTTTTAGCCCTATGTGCAAGATAGTCATTTTTCGATAAATTTCCTTCTTTGAAGGCAACACAGGTATCGCACTGATCTTTCCTAGGATGGAATACGGCCAAGTTTGTACCATGAAATTCATCCATAAACACTTGACGAGATACAATAACATTTCCCATATTTTTGCAGTGGTTCACATAGCTATTGTAAAGATGCAGGTGGCTAGTAAATATAGGTTCTAAGTATTTCTTATTGGTCGACTTTCGACAATAATGTGATGGAACTGATGGTAAACTGTTCAGGAATTCCCTGACGTTGGAGCGGTCAAGAGAAGAAGGACTTTGTATTATTGAAACATCAGAAGTGGAAACAACGATCTCATCGAGTTTCGTCTTTGAATACGTTCTTACGAAATAGTCTGTCAAACCAGTCGTATTCAAAAACATTTTCTTGCAAACTGACACTAGTTGGCCATTAATTTTTAGATGATATTCGCTAGAAAACTTTTTACGCAGGATATCATTTGAGGTTGTCCTCCGTTTAACCTTGTTGACAGAAACTAGTGATCGTACAAAAACCTTTTTTTGTTCCCAATTCATGGACCAAACATCCTTAAAAACAGTATCTCTGGCCTCATCAGGAATACTTGAGCAGCGTAAAGACTGCAAGAACAGCGACTTTTTAAAAATCTAGCACATTTTACGTCTGGCTCACGATCGCTGTGATGTCGGGAAAGTGGTTTATGAGATTGCTATTCTCTAGAAGCGACCGCACGAGCATAGTTTGTCATTCTTTGATTCATGGTTTTGTAGATACACGGTTATCGTCGGACAACTTTTAGCGCAAAGTTGAATTGTGCGATTAGAGAATTGTGAAATTTTCCAAGTTCCCATTAGCTTTTAGACTTAATATCATAATACATTGTGTAAAAGTTGTAAACGATTTAGAAAGTGCAAAAAACGAATTTTGAAAATTTTGTAGATACACGGTTATCGTCGGACAACGACGATATCTTTTCCTTGATCTTGTCTGTAGTAAAACCTCGGTAGACGCACATTTTCGTGGTAGTCATACATAGGGTGTACCAGTGTTTCCACTCCTGAGATATTTTCGGATTTTCTGAGATACTTTGGCTTCTGAGATTCTTTAGGTGATTGATAATTTAGGCAATTTTCACTTGTTTTTCTAAATTTGAGACGCAGCACAACTACAAAATTAGTAATATTACCAGTGACATTTTATACACAATAATAAAAAATGATTCATCAAATACTTAAGGATTGCATTGCACTTATACTGTGCCACATCTCTGTGTAATTTGTGAATATAATATATGTGCAATTTGTAACTGCAAGAATTAATTTTGCTTTAGGATACCATGTTTTTGGCCTTTTTCAAAAATATATAGAATTTTTGAGTTGGGTTGACTTATCTGTTTCGATGTTAAGAAAAACAACTTACTACAGTTGCGGACTGCAGGATCAATCTTTCAGACAGCTAATTGCGAAATGCGAATGGTTATTTGCAGCTGTGTCCATTCTAATAGATTTCTGGGCTAAGAAAACCGGGAATATGATTTTTAGTCTATGACGATACTATTATGATTTGATGTCATGCTCAGTGTAGATGTAGCCTGTAGAAACGTGATTTGTATGCAGTGTTAAGAATTATCGGCATTATCGCTATTTACGGGTTTTTGTAATGTGAAATTATAATTCACCATCGTACACCACCTTATGTCACATTTACGACTATTGAATGCCTCCTGCTTACCTGCAGGTACGTACATACAACTATACTAGTTTTTGCCCATAGACGTTATTATGAGTGATGACCATGAAAGGTTACACAAATTCGAATCGCAATGTTCGCAGGGTTATGTACGTTGCATCCCTATATGATCATTCCCAGTTACTCCTCGTGCTAGATTTGAATTTTATAAGGAGTTAGCCGTTTCGCAGTCGTGTCAATGTATGTCATTGGGCAGACTCGTGTTGTAATTGTAGTCTTTGCAATTACAATTACGTAATTGAAATTAGAGGTGGGCTATGCAGGGTCGAATAAAGTTCACATGTTTAATTTTAACAGACGGAAAATAGCTGCGCGTCTTGGTGGATTTGAACCACCGACCTCTGGCATTCTAGGCCAACGCTCTACCAACTGAGCTATCGACGAGCGACAGAACGACATAAGTCCTCAATTGAAGAACCCGCGTAGGAGAATCCGATAGCTTCATCCTCCAAGACAACATAGCATTAACCGTCAAGCCAAACTACTGAAGCAAGTTATCAGTAATTCAAAGCCAGCATTATACTTTGAAACGGGGACTTAGTCCACACAAGTATTCAAAGAAAGCTGCAATGATAATTTTAACAGACGGAAAATAGCTGCGCGTCTTGGTGGATTTGAACCACCGACCTCTGGCATTCTAGGCCAACGCTCTACCAACTGAGCTATCGACGAGCGACAGAACGACATAAGTCCTCAATTGAAGAACCCGCGTAGGAGAATCCGATAGCTTCATCCTCCATTTATTCATTTGAATAATCATCCATCATAATTCATTTGAACACCAGCTTATTTCAATCAGCAGTGTCTCCTGATCATCTTGGTACAAATTTTATTGAAATCCGTGCAAAATTGAGTAGGTGCGGACGAAAACAAGCATGGTAAGTCAATTCGTCAAAATTTTCGCGGTTGATGTATTATGCGACAGTTCGTACCAAGTAATGACTCCAACAGGAAGGTGATGCAACTTCCATTTGGTTGACTATAAATGTATCTGCGGATTTCTTGTGTATAAATTAACATCAATCGTGTTTTCTTTGACTAATGATATGAATGGGTCCCAGAATTCCTAAAATTTCAGCCCGTGGGTTACAATTTTCATTTTCTTGAGATACCTCAGCCGATTCGCGTGTGCATCTCTGTGCATGGATTTTTTGAATCTCCGTGCAATGTTTGATTACTACGTCATAGTTTTTAAAATTTAATTTCTGAAATTACAGTTATGCTTACTTCTAATTACGTGAAGATATACGCATACATAGGCCTATTATAGGTTGGTGGTGAAAATGGTCCCGAAACTCTGTCCAAGGGAAAGACTAGAAATGATATTCGAATGGCAGGAACGTTCCCAGCAACATCTAAAACGCATGTTTCTGTCACAAAAAATCAACCGGGAAATCGATTGCCTCTTGCAGATCATCGAGGTCGATCATCCAGAAGAATGCGATCTATGAATTTTTACTCGGTATAAAGTAATAAATTTACAAATGACCATTTTAAATGCTTATCAAAATTTTAAAGATTTGAGATCAGCTCTCGTAAGAGAACAGATCTGAAGTGCAGAAGAAACCGGAAGACAAAAACAAATCCTTAGAATTGTCGAGTCACACACATAATTTTCTTAGATTTGTAGAAAATGCCTGATCCCAACATCTTCGATAATTATGAAATGATTTCTTCCTCATCAGTCAATCGGCAACCAGGAAAGGCTGAGTAATGTTGACATCTTTGAGGAAAACTGCGAGGGAGAATTGCAAGCTGCACTTTATTAACTTGCAATCTTATCAGAAGAGGCATAACATGTTCGACTGAAAGTGCTGCATAAGTTTTGAGTTAGCCCACTCTGTAAGACTGCATCGCTATCCTAATATAAAAATCGAGCTACGCATAGCACTTAATCAAAAGCGGTTGTGTAGCACTAGTATGAAAGCTGAAGAATATATCTGACACATTTTGGTTCACAAATGCAAGGCGTAGGAGGCTCCTAATTCACCATTGATCTGATGAAATAGAGAAGAGTATACCCATTTTTGCAGATGTCAATGTCTAATTGTGAACCGAAATTGGATTAATAATCATCTTCAGGTACAAAAGACTAAAATTAGGAGAAGTTTAAATGCGAGGAATTTGAAAATGACATTACAATGAGATGGTATGACATGATAATTCACAGTGGTATGACAGGATGCAGTAGGCCTACTTAAATCCAAATGCTTCCACTATACTGCAAGTCGCAATGGATTTTCTGGCGATAATTTTCAGGCTGATGGATTTTGGATGTTGCTAAGATAGTTTTTACGACATCAAATATATTTCGTTCCATGACGCTATGACAGTTTCATTAAAAACTGACTTTCAGGACCATCTGGTGAGGAGACTATTTTGGAGAGGAACCTTATTTTGTCGAATGGGATGCTAATGAAAAGCTTCGGAGGAATGTAGACACAGAACAGGTAGCTGTATCAGTGATCACGTGGATAGATCATTTACAGCTGAGCACATTGAATGGTGCGACACATTCGATGACATGATGAGATGGAGACATCCTAAACACACTACTTTTCAGATGGTGAACATTGTTCAGATGATTCCATGCGTTCTTATAGGACTATTTGACATTAGCAAGCAGTTTTTGACCTTTATGCCTGATAATCTGTTTGTGACTGATGCTTTTTGTGTTTTTTAAATTAAATTTTGACTCCATAGTCCTGTGTGAATAATAAGCACTTTCATATTGAACATCACAGCCATTTTTAGTACCTTCACCGTAATTTTTCAAATAAGGCGCATCTGCTCATTTTTGTGTCAATTTTGATCAAATTAGTGCCATTGTGCTCAGACAAGTCAGCTTCACAAAATGAGCTGGTGTTCAAAGCAATTTGAAATACTTTGATTTTATAGATCACTATTGAAAATTACATTTTCTGATGAGTAATTTTTTAATTGTAATCAATTAAATTTTTAGCCATGCAATTGAGAAGTAATTGCAACTACTTCGCAGTCAGCATAGCTTAATATTCATTCCGCACGCAGCTTAAATTACTTGACTCTCCTCGTCGATACTACGTTGCCATGCATAGATGTGCACCGGGTGTAGAGCTACCAAGAAATTTACGTAGAAGTATATTTCCAAAATCTAAATTAAGTGCCGTTGTTATGATATTAGTTCCCCCTAATATTAATTGTTGAACTGAAATCTAATGAATCAATGATGTGAAAAATATCAATTTTCTCTCCCGAGTAATTTAATGCCACTAAATAATTACGAATAAAAAATATGTACACAGCCGACGTTTCGGGTCCAGACCCTTTCTCAAGGTAAGGCAGCAATAAAAATTTTGTAATTGTAATCAATTACATTGATAGGGATGTACGAGCAGTTAGTAATTATAATCAATTTACATTTCATGAGTATTTGAAAGTCTCTTGACTAAAAGGCATATTTTGTTGATAGGGTATTTCATGAGTTATTGACACAAGTCTGCCGTCAAGCAACTACGAAATTTCAATGCCATTCTCATGGAGTTCATGGTTTAAAAAGTTGTTTTTTGTTTTTGTTTTTCTTCACAATCATGTATAATAGGACCCGTCATTTGCGCTAGTGTACATACGTTGTTTTGCTCTCGAATAAACATACTGCATCATACAAAAAATTGCTTCAGATATTGTTTTGAGCTGAAATATTTTCCTGAGATATTCTGATTTTTGTGAGTGGCAACAATGGTTTGCATGTAGAACATTGTGTGAAAGTCTCATCTTCAGTCTCGCTCCATGCAGAAACTCTTCCTGACAGCGGAATTATTAAGTATATTTATTTCTAAGCTTCTATGGTACTTGTTACAATCATTCAAATCTTGCGTTTGTATTCAAGATTCTTGTGTCGGATGTAAGCACCTGTTGAGATTGGACGAAATGTCTCGTGCTATTAGATAATTTCAATGAATTTTGCGCCTTACAAAATTGTTTTGTAGAGATTTTGAATCATGCATTGAATAATGTTGTCTTAACAATCATCTAGTCCGGGAGCTAGCGTGAAGTTGTGCAGGGAACGAGGTAGTACATAAAACTTTCACATAGCATAGTACACCTCTAACCTACTGCAAAACTTCGCGTCTGCCGGATCAGATCATTTGCTCTTCAGAAATAGAGAGGATAACACAATCCTATGTATTTCCAGTGGTAAAATTGTGACATCTAAGGTGTTGACTCCATTTTTTCGAGTTTTTGCTCATAAAAAATGTACAAGTTGGTATTTTGTTGAATTGGTTATTATAAAAATCATCTACATATCATGATCTTTCAAATCAGCTATCATTCAGTGACAGAGGATGAAGTAAAGTGTACAAACAGACACTTTTCGTTAAAGTATATCAACAATTTTCCTGAAATTTCTATGTTAAAATTTGCAGTTACACCAACGAAAAGTGTCTGCTTGTACACTTTACTTCATCCTCTGTCACTGAATGATAGCTGATTTGAAAGATCATGATATGTAGATGATTTTTATAATAACCAATTCAACAAAATACCAACTTGTACATTTTTTATGAGCAAAAACTCGAAAAAATGGAGTCAACACCTTAGATGTCACAATTTTACCACTGGAAATACATAGGATTGTGTTATCCTCTCTATTTCTGAAGAGCAAATGATCTGATCCGGCAGACGCGAAGTTTTGCAGTAGGTTAGAGGTGTACTATGCTATGTGAAAGTTTTATGTACTACCTCGTTCCCTGCACAACTTCACGCTAGCTCCCGGACTAATCATTTTTTATTTGCATTGTTAGTATAAAACATGTTTTGTTTTCATATCATGTGATATAATAAAAACCGTGTAAAAACTATCAAAGAATACATATTGAGATTTTCAGTGTATCGACACATTGTGATTAATAACATGATAAACGCATATATTTTTGTCTTGCTTTCCCGGGTATCAAAGTCAGTCAATATTGCATACCTAATTACAAAACTACGACCTCGACTAAAATCTAATCGAGGTTGCATCATTGTATAGCAGCGAATCCTTACCCAAGTTCCTGCTGATGACCTCAGTTGCACATGTTTTTGATTAGGTATCTGTTTTAGTTTTTCTTTCCTTTAACCGGTAGGGAACGCCACATGTGTCCTTTTTTGAGGGATAAAATTCTTTTCACTTATCGCTATCTTCGACTCTATCTTCCTCTCAATCAAAGCATTAGGCCTAAATTGTATTCTGACGGAAGAATGACATCTGTAAGCACCTGCAGATTCAGATTTAGTCATCATACAAGCAAATGTCGCTATCACTGCACAGCCCAACACATACAGTAGTGTGGCAGACCGGCAGGATTTCTCGTAGGTAATTAATATTTTTTCCGATTATGCTCATATTTGCACAGGATACCTACCATTTGAATATTATTGGCATCTTTTAATTATGTTTTATTCTTATTTTCAGTGGTTTTATCTATTTTGTGGTACAATTTGTCCTATAATTATTAACCGTGTTTCTCCTAATGTTATTCCATGCTAATTTGCTAACAAGAAGCTCCTGGTGTTATGAAGCGCATGCTGTCGTGTCTTAGGAACATTTGTGGCCTGCACAGCCTCTTATGATTACTCAGCCCCCTCATCGATTGAACTCGACCAACATTTAGACTATGCGCCCAATTTGATCATGACAGCGGCAGCAACGATGACTTAGCAGCTTAGATTCCTATAAATTTGTTGATTGTGCTCATCATGACGATGTTCGAGTACTTATTTGCTGATAGATTCGGTAATTAGTTCTTACGAATTTACTGATAGCGACACTTTTGTCCCATCGGCGAAGGATTATTTTGTGCTTAAATTGTTCAAATCTGAGGACGTATTTCACACCTATACTTCTTTCACGATAAATTTTCATGGATTTGTTGCCTCATATAGGCTTCTTCCCTTATTTAAATCGTTTTAATGACTTGTTGGTCAGGAAGGACTAGCATACATTTTATTGATAGATTCGCGCATAGTTGGAAGTGTAGATCTTCGTTGATCAATTTTGTGGATTTAGTAAATTGTGTAGTTCTTCCTTGAAAAGTTTCAATATATTCGCAGACATGAGATGCTTGAATATATTTAATCAGCGAAGGATATAGTATATCAGTTTTCTAGACAAATTGCTTTTAGATTAATTAAAACACTTTAAAATTTCATGTTTTGTTTGCGAGATTTTGTGTAAATGCCGATACAATTGTGCCTTGTAAATGTGACTTAATTTTGATAAACAACCAGGTGAAATGGTTTGAGTTTCTCGCTTGAAAGTGCATTGATTAATAAGAAATAACTTTCTCCTTTGCCTGCCAAGCTTCAAATAGGCTAATTTGTTTGATCCTCAATTGTGCTGTTTTCCTTGACGAAAACAAAACTTCTTCGTTTTTGGCATTTTTGGATTTGGTTTACGAAAACGGAAACTATCAAAACAACGAACGATAAAAAAAGCTTTTAACGTTTTCGTCATACACGAATGTCAGTAGACGAGATAGTACTTATAAGGCAAAATCAATGGACATGATCTCAACTCAACTTTCGGAATGTGGCAACGACAAAGTGATAGTTGCATACCACTGTAGATCAATATGCTTGAAAGGAAACCATTTCTAACAGCATTTACTTGTGAGATTTTCGCATCACTGGTGCAATACATAGAATCCTAGCATATACTAGGATATTCTAGTATACGATAGTAATCCTAGTATGGTCTTTACATAGATAGGAAACTGCGACAGCAATCGTCATGTCGTGGATGGTGCATTGTGTCGTCAAACTGACAATGATATCGGACGTTATTGTCCTTGGTGAAACTTTCTCGGACGTTGTCATTGTATGACGTCATCGAATATTTCGTCATCTTTTAGTTTCATTGATGACCGTGTTATTAAATGTTGCAGCAAGTCGCTGATTGATGACCTATGTTCAAATGAATAATTGATTGTCTCTGATTTGTATATAAACATTGTCTTTACCTTAATACAACACACTCATCTCGGAATCCAAACTGGTTTTCTATAACAGAAACCTTACATAGACAGTCTAAATAGATTTGTCTACAATGTTGCTTAAAATCATGTAATGTCGATTTCTTTTGATCGAGAGAGACTGCTTTTGTGAAACTGATAGATTTCATATACCGGTGCAATAATCATGCTCATTTTATAATATATACATGTAATATATAATCATCTACTCAGGCTACAAGCATTGGGATATATGCAAGTACCTGAGAACCATTATTTATTTGCAAACTATTAATTAAATCAATGAGGATGGTTTTTCAATCATACTATAAGCCCGTTTCAATTACCAAAGAATAGTGAAATATGAAGATATATTCACGAAAGCAAAAGTCGTGAAAAATAGCACAAAAGAACAGCGAACTCGAAAAACGAAAACGAAAAATCTAGTACGAAAACAACGCTTATCCGTGGTGATAAATGATGGATAATAGCGACAGGAAACAGAAGGCTATAATACTATAATAAACGATTGATTTTGAGCAGCCAATGGCTGGAGTCCCACCTTATACACATCAAAGCTCTTAGAAGCTAGACATTGTGCAGCTCTGTCCAGCTCCAAGAGATCTGTTGTCAATTTGTCAATATGTGATCCGGCCGCAAAATGTTCATACATGCAGATTTTGCTGGAAATAGTGACGTTTTCTCACGTCGATACCTTTCTATTTATCTTATCGAAGGCTATTATTAGGTATCTAATTTACGGTTTGTCCTGATGTGGGAGAAGTTTATAGCATTAATATGTATTCAAGGGAAATCAAAGACGAAGTTTGATTATTTTTCCTCTCTTTTTCAGATCACGCCACATACAAACGTAGACTGCTACCTCAAATTTACTATTCGATCAGGACCGAAGCCATCATGTGATTCTTTGGACAGTGGTATTTGTAATTCATCCATCAATTGTTTGAAATTGAAGGATTTCATTAAAGTTGTTTCTTCTTCAAATTTAACTAAATCCTTGCAAATTGTGAGAGCTGTTGCTGTACAATCAGAGGGTCCAACGACTGTATTGATTTCCTTCGCGACTTCAACAGGTTTTATTGCAGTGGTTGTGGTTGTCATGGTTGCCATAATTGTTTTATGCTATCGAAAACGTAACTACAGATTATTGGATAAAGATAACGAATTAGGAGCAATCGAAGAGCGCATAATTACTCCAGGTAAGAAATTTTCGAGGATACCGATGCGAAACTTTCGAATTATTTTATTGGATGATATAAAATATGATTGTTCTGCGATTATTGTAAGACGAAATTTTCGCGTCGTCCGTAGATTGAAGATTTTGTAGGTAATCTGCGATACAGGAATCACGATGATGCCACACTATAGCACAGCGATATGTATCAGAGATTTGCGGTACATATATTGGTGTAAGAAATACACAGTTGTGTTCTGAGTTCTTGAGAGGCGAACCAATGGAGGCAGACTGCTCATATAGCTTGCTCAAATCGTTATCCATCCAAATTAGTTCGAGTATAGAAGCACCCCTTGTGGAGTTGTCCACTTTATTTATGAGACAAAAGCTTTCATAAAAAGTTCCACTTCGAAAATTATTCACGTCACCAGAAATTACGATGTTGCTGTCAGGATATAAAGCTAGCATATTATCAATTTCAAAAGTCGAAAGTCAATGATCAGAAGATAATCGACTCTGCTGAGATCGGGAGGTATGAAAATAGCGCAACAAATGATAGATAGATGATTTATCCCAAGTTACACGAGCAAACAGTCCCTCAATGCAAGATGGTGCATCAGACATATGATGCAATTGACATGAATTGAATTCGCCAGACACTCCAAGGTACTCTGGGTTTGGATTGTTCGGTAGGAGAGCTCCGTTGACTGACACTTGCAACCTACGTAGACGGCCGTATTAATAGCGAACTACCTGAAGGGAATTACCTGCAGCTGCAGGCAATAAATTTAAGTGCAGGAAATTTGGTATTAATGACTTTTACCTGATGGTAATTTCCTTGAGTTTCGGGTAAAAATGACCGTGAAAGTCTACCCACACACATGTGCAGGTAGGAAAAAATGGGTGATTCAAATCGATTCCCAGTTGCCATCTGTTTGACATGATGAAATTTTGAGGGCATCAATCGTTAACCATAATTTACGATTTTTAGGTCATATTTGGTTATATTTCAAGTTTTTTAGGTCATGTTTGGTTATTTTTTCAAGCTTTTTTAGGTCATGTTTGGTTGTTTTTTTCAAGCTTTGTAAGATCATATTGTTTCAATTTTTAGGTCATATTTGGTTATATTTCAAGCTTTTTTAGGTCATGTTTGGTTATTTTTTCAATCTTTTTTAGGTCATGTTTGGTTATTTTTTTAAGCTTTGTAAGATCATATTGTTTTAATTTTTAGGTCATAAAAATTGCCCTAATTATATCACATTATTATCTGTACCCCCGTGCAAAATTTTTAGGTCTTCAGTAATACTCGGAAGCACATTAGGCGAGAGCCTTTCTTCCATGTGACCGACTTTTTTTTCATTCCGCTCTCATTCTTCTGTGCTGAGTGCTTCGCAAGAATGCAGAGTGTACCTATTTCAAAAGTCTTTAGTTTGGCCCGACAGGGGTTTGCACAAGGTTGCACCGATGTACAAAAAGCTTTTCCAAGAAATTTCTTCGCTTCATCGGTAGCTGGCCGACTAATCGACATTCCAGTTAAATCTGAAATCAGGAGATAATTTTATTACAAATCTCCACTCGCTTTCAACATGCCCTTTAATGTAACCATGGCCGGCAAAATGAGGGTAGTAAGAATTATTATTGATACTTGATTTAAATCTGTTCCCATTCTAAGGCAATTGTCGATGTACACGTACATGAAGCAGAAAGTAGAATCTTTATTGAATTGAAATGAAAACGGAACGAACAGCTGAAAATACTAAAAATATGTAATCATAAAATGCAAGCAGCACTCTTGTCTGCTACTATAAAGGCGTCTAAATAGGTTATGGATGAATGCGCAACCAAACATGGATTAGCCATGCTAAATTATGATTTTATCGCCACAATCTCGATGTTCTCGTTGATCGATGCACCTTATGCTTCTTATGATCATCGGTATAACAACACCGACAGTCTAGTCAATAGGCCTATTTTATGATTTTGTTGGATATATATTGCATCGGTAATGATTAAGAAAAGTGAAGTCATCAGTTCAAATAGAACTTGCAGCGTCATCATGCATCATGAAGCTGATGAGAAGACCTTTCATCCGCCGATAAACGTCGACTCAGTTAATTTTCATTAGCGCACTTTTTCGGCATTAACCATCAGATATTTACCATTCGAAGTAGCTGGCCTAACTCTGCCACACTTGCTGACATTGACTTAAAGTGCCATTGTCGCTATTACAAAACAGTCCGAAAATTTGTTTTCTCTAGCACAGTCTTCTTCAATTATTTCCTCGTAGTTGGAATTTAAGATGATATTTAAACTGCTTGCTGTCCATGAATTACATAGATGATGATACTGAGTCTAGCTGGGTCGTTCAAAGTGGTGATTTTAAGCAAGAGTTACGATCAAGTTTGAATCTGATCAAAATCAAACGCCTCCAGTGACTCACAATTACAGCTCCCCACATGATTGTGGACCAGATTATCCTGTTAAGAGAAGCAGTATGCTTATACTTTGCCAATGCTAAGATGCTAGTGATGTTAATCATCTAACGGTCGGAGATCTAGAAGATTGAAAAGAAATTAGACCATATATCTCATACAAATGTGGCCTATATTGAAGAGGGAATATAATATGGTAGATTTAATTTTTATTCTATTTGCACGACAAGCTTGCATACTCACACTTATAACGGCAGTTGCCATAGCTGTTTAGGGATGCTATACAATATTCATAAGCACATCAAAAGCCTTAAATAGACAGATAACTGCACTTTGCACAAGCGTTTGTTTTGTGAAATAAAGAATTGCATAGAAATCACATAGAATGCATAGATGGTCGCAAGACATTGCACTGAATCAGAGTGTTGGAATATTTAGGTCTAGTCTAACTTAATACGTACATGTAACATTTCGATTGTTATGAGCGGAGGTATCTGCAGGTACCGAGGAAGCATTGAAATTGTGCCAGCTTCAGACAAAATAGCTCAGTAGTTCAAATGACTATTCTTTATTTTTGCAGATGGAGAGAGATGGATGGATTCAGTTGCTATGACTGACAGATGATGTAAGTACCAATTTTCAGAGATAATGGATGTCGACATGAAATCCTATATCTTACTTGTGTAGATGACTGCAGAAGATTCTTCAACTAGTGATCTTGCGTTTAATATAAAGAAGAAATAAGCAGTCACTAAGATAATGCTATTTGATTGGTGTTCATTGATCGCGTCTTGTAGCGACAATTTCATCTATTATTCAGTGAGAATTATTATCTATGTTATCGAGAGTTCATTTTCTGCATGTTCTGCTCGGAAAGATTCATTAGATATCCTGTACCGCACATCACGTTTGCAAGGCATCTGAAAAATATTGCAATCATGATGTGACCTGTGTTACTTAAAGGTTGGCATCTGCGAAGCTATGCAAAAAACTTTGTTGTTGCTGAAACTAAAAATGATCCTCATGCGTATTATATTGAGATATCACATCCAAAGGGTGTCAAGTCAAAATGGTCTCAGAATGGTCGAGATATATCTGTCCAAGGGAAAGCCAAAAAATAAAATTTAAAAAATCAGAAAGCTCCCGTTAAAATTTCAGCCGAAACTCAATAGCCTCTGACAGTTTGAAAGTAGTTTTACTTCAATGAACTGCTAGAGGCTATTGACTCTCCCGCTTATATTTTATGAGACATAGGCTTATCTTGTGGGTGATGATGAAAACGCCTCTGTTAGTTAAATTCCATTTTGTGGCTTCCCCTGGGAGAGTTTTATCAAAACTGAGCTTCGTGACCATTTTGTAAAAAGACCAATTTGACCAGGAAGCGTCGCAGAAGCAGTTTGGATGTACAAAGCATTATTGTCGTATTTCATTCAATAAATGAAAGTGCGAAATATAATCGTCGGGCCTCTGATAATCGCCTGGCCATTTTATTGGTAATGAGTTATTGCAGGCCCGCTATTGTCACTTGCCAGATACCGATGATGTAAGGAGCGCCGATAGGAATTAAGATTTTTCATTGGTTAGATACATGCCGAGGAGGAAGCAGATTCGAGTGACGTCAACGCGATATTAAAGTAGGTTTACATGTAGGCCTACTTTGGTGGGTGTATTAGTGTAAGTAAGCTTAAATGAAATAGCTGGTAGGCCTTATCACAATAAGGCCAATGTAAATAGAAAGGGTACCAATGTCCTTCCGCATCCTTGTGGTGGTACCCGCCCCGTTCCTCGGAATGGGCCGAAATGGGGGACGCTTTCCCGAGTGGCCGTCTGTCGGCGCGCTGCCTCCTTCGGGTTTTTGCCACGCTATTTCTCCGTTGGTCGTGGAGAAATAGTCGTCTTCTTCTGTATATATCTTTACGGCCACTTTCTTTCATCTCCTCTCCCTCATCTACTCATTCTTCTCCTGCTCCTCATGGCAGGAATCCATCCCAATCCTGGTCCTTCACCTCGCCACCATCCTAGGTACCCATGCGGAGTCTGTCAGAGAAGCGTTGGCTACACCGGCCGTTCTGCTCTGGCTCGGCATGTAAACTTTGGATTCATCTTCGCTGTTCGTCTCTTACCTCCCGTGCCTTCAACGCCCTCCCCAGGCGTCACCAATGGGTCTGTCCTACCTGCTCTCCTACATACTTTCGTTTTCCTTCTCCATCCCCAGCTGTTTCTACCTCAGACCGCTCTTCCTACCTCTCCCGCGCCCAGTCCACCGTCTCCGTCCAATCCTCGGCCCCTTTGGCCTCTTCCCTGCAACCGCTTGTTGTCCTCTCTCGCCTCCCCTCTCCTCCCAACCGCTCGTCCTCAGTCGCCGCTGGCCGGCCTCCTCCCTCCCGTCGCCACGCGCTCCCTGCGCCTGTCTCCATCCCCTCGGCTGCCTCTCTCTCGTCCCTGCAGCCTCGTGTCGTCCTCTCCCGTCTCTACCTTCCGCCCACTCCTTCCCCGACAGCTCCCAGCCCTGCCGTCGTGGATGCTTTTCCTCCTTCCATGCAGCCTCGCGTTGTTTTGTCCCGTCTCCACCTTCTGCCCTCTCCTTCCCCGCCCGCTCCGAGCCCTATCCCCGTGACTGCTGCTCCCTCTTCCATGCAGCCGCGGGTTGTTTTGTCCTGTCTGCCTGCGTCTACCCTCCCCCCTGTCTCCTCTGTCTTGCCTCCCCCACCTCCTCCTCCTGCTCCTTACCCTTCCTCGGCCTTTTCTTTGCCATGTCCTCCCTCGCCCAGCCCACCTTCCCCCATAAGACCACTCCGTCCTATTCGCTCTTGTCCCCGTTCTTCAACCAAAGAGCTCAAGATCCTTCAGTGGAACGCAAACGGAGTGCGGGCCCGCCGCTTGGAGCTCACTCACTTTCTATCTTCAAATCCTTACGACATTATTCTTATCCAGGAAACGAAACTTCTCCCATTCACTACTTTTCGCATTCCTGGATATAAGTGCTACCGCCAGAATCGGACGATTCAGCCCCGCCGCGGTAGTGGTGGAGGCGTGATGACTCTGGTCCGGGATGGTCTTGCACATTCTCCTTGGTCCATCCCCTCGCTCGCTTCGTCTAATTCTCTTTGTGGTTTCCTAGGCATTCACGTACACCTCCGCTCCAACACTATCTCTTTGCTTAATGCCTACATCCCCCCAGCTAGCTCCATCCCTACCGAGGCCCGCTCGCGTCGTCCCTTCTCTCCTTCCTCCTTCCCCTCTTCCCCGTCCACCTTCATCTTTGGGGATCTTAATGCACACCACCCCTCCTGGGATTCTCGGGGCCATTCTAACTCTCTCGGCTCCGAAATCTACTCCTGGCTTCTCGCTTCAGATCTTGAATCTCTTAATGACCCTTACACTACCACTCTCTTGCAGCAGTCTTCCGGATGGCGTACCTCCCCAGACCTCAGTCTGGTACCTTCGTCTCTTGCTCCCAGATGTGGCTGGTGCGTCCTTCCTGACCTTGGATCTGACCACCTCCCCATCTCTATTAAGATTCCTCTCTCCCCACACTACTCTCCCAACGAGCGCAAACCTTCTTACAACTTTAAAAAGGCTCGCTGGGATGACTGCAGGACTCATGTAACTTCTCATTGTCCCGACTCTTGACTCGTACTCTTCTCTCACTCTTACTAAAGCCGCTGCTTCTTTCTCCTCTATCATCCTCGAAGCGGCAAAATCTTCAATTCCTTTCGGTCGTACCCGCCAGTCCCCGAAAGCTTGGTGGTCCGCGGAACTAGATCAGCTCGTCCATGCTCGCCGCAAGGCATTCAGACGGGCCCATCGCTTATGTTTCTGCATCCCGTTCCGCCTCCAGAGCCATTGCTAAAGCGAAAGCTGATGCTTGGCAACGGACAGCGTCCAATCTTCGCCTTTCCTCCAACCCCCGTAAGGTCTTCTCCCTCCTCCGCTCAGTAGCTGGTACTCCCAAATCCTCCAGTTCTGATCCAACCTTTCCCGGGTGTAGCTCTGCTAAGGCTACAGCTACCCGTTACGCTTCTTTTCTCAAGAGCCACTTCTCTAGATCCCTTCCTTCTAATCGCCGTCCTGAAAGCCGCCGCTTCCTTCGTGAGCTTCGCTCCTTTACCTGTACCTGCCCATCCTTTTGCTCTCCTTTTAGCCTGTCGTAGCTCACCACAGCTATTAGTTCTCTCTCCTCGTCGACTGCAGCCGGTCCTGACCACGTCTCGTACCCTCTCCTCCTCCAAAATCTTCCTCCTTCTGCCCTTGCTTTCCTTTTGTTTATCTTCAACCTCTGAGTAATGGGCAAAAGACCGTTCCAGGACACCATAAAATTCAAAAAAATAGTATCTTTAAAAACGACATAAATTCATGAATTTGAACCCTTTTTCAGGTTTTTAAGACCTAAATACATGAATTTAGTCCATTCAAAAAGTACCATTTTTTCAAAAAATGGCATTTTTAAAAACGACATAAATTCATGAATTTGAACCCTTTTTCAGGTTATGAAGACCTAAATTCATAAATTTGTGCGTTTTTAAAAATACCCAATTTTTCAAATTTTTCAAAATCTCAAAATTTGAGAATTACAATTTTACACCCGCCCTTAAAATCATGACCGTTCCAGGACACCGAAAAAATCATAAAAGTTAAGAAACTCAAATTTGTGATTATGACATTTTTCATTGCTTAAATCATGACCGTTCCAGGACACCGAAAATCATAAAAATTGGTATTTTTAAAAACGTCTTTTAAATCCGTTTTTCAGGTTTTTAAAATATATCATGTGTCTAATAATATTTCTTTAAAAGTGGAAGAAACCGCGGGGATGTATCCTTCAATATCATATGAGCGTAGTTCTACTACCCCCTCCCTTCTAACTTCTAGGGGTCCCTTAAGAAATTTTTTTATTATAAAATAAGCAACATAAATCAGTTTTTAAAATTATATGGAACGCAAAAAACTACAAATTTTGATCTAAAGAAAATTGCAAATCAATTAGGAATAAAGAATTTTCATGTTCTAATGAGAGACGAATTACAATTGATCAAAAATAAGCCAACAATAACTATAAATTTCATAACAAATCTTCACACAACAGATGAAAAAGGAGTACATTGGTCTGCAGGTATCTTTAATAAAAATCGAGATAATTACTATTTCGACTCTCATGGACTTCCACCTACAAATGAAGTCAAAAAATTACTTGGCAATGGAACTTATAATACATTTCAAATTCAAAAACCGGGAACTACTTACTGTGGTCAATAATGTCTGTTTTATTTAAATTACAAAAAGGAGTACCATTTCTTGATATCATGTTAGAATTGAACGAACCGTAGGTTCTATGGCTACGCCTAACAAGGGAATTTCATTCTCGAAACGTTAGTTCCAATAATAATGATAATGATAATTAAAAATCACTTCGTTGTAATTCATTTTGATAAAATCGGCCTCTGATATTTTCATCATCTAAATCTTTGATTTCGTAAGTAATCGGATAAGTTTGATTTATTTTACAAACTTCAAATATCTCTTTAGTCCAATAACAAAGCCTTTTTCAAATTTATTCTTATACTTAAATATTCTAACTCTATCACCAATTTTAAATTTCGGCTTAAGTTTCTGCAAATTCGGATTACTCTCATTCGAATAATTATTCTCGAATATTTTCTTTCGTATTAAATCAGGGTCGTCAGAAGCATTCTTTGGAGTTTGTTCAATACCAGAATGAATCTTATTGTTATACTCTTCTACAACTCCTGGTAATATCTTCAACCATTTCTGATTTCCTCGCTCAGTAAATTTCTTGAAGATCTTACCTTTTAACGTCCGATTGAATCTTTCTATCACTACGGCCTTCCCTGCATTGCAGTTGAATAAACAGTTTCAAATAGTGGCTGAACGTTTCGGTTATAAAATTCCGACCCTTTATCAACAAACAATTTCCTTGGCTTTCTATTACTTTCTTTAAAGATTTCTTCAAACGCATATTTAACTGATAGACCACTTTTATTTTTTAAAGGCTTTACCCAAGCATATCGTGTATATAAATCTATAACGGTCAATGCGTATTTATAATCTTTTTCATTCGGCATATGAACAAGATCAGCACTCCAAATATCATCTTTATTAAATACTTTTACTTTCAATAAATATTTAGGCCTTCTATATTCCTTGTGGATTTCGGAGGCATAAGCTCGAGCGTTGCTCTCAGACACCTTTGCTGTCGTTTCATTTAAACCCTGACCGAATAATATTTTAGCTTGTAAAGCTTTCTTAACAAACATTCTTTCAATTTTTTCTCTAAATGTAGGATTTTGAATACTATCTAATTCTTCTATCATCTTCTTATCAGCTGCATGTCGAGAACTTAGGTCATGATTTCGATAAGCTAAATCATGTCTGTAAGCTGCGGCATCTACTCTATTTATTGGTTCTTCACCTGGTTTTGGATTATTATTCTCATCTAGTCTTACATCTAATCGAGTTCCTGGACCGGTATATGAATGACCAGGAAGATGTTTTTCTTTCGAATGTTTACTCCAAATAAATCCAGGAAAGGTTTCTAATGTTTTTTGTATGTCGTTACCTTCATAAATTTTACAATTTGAGGTTTTATGTACTTTTAAGAGATAATTCAATAAATCTAAATTAGAAATTTTTAATTAAATTAAATTTTCGGAAATTGTAGAATTCATTTTAAAAGATAAAATAAATGTTTTACCTAATAGAACCAAAGGTCCTGAGGTTACTACCTTATCATACTAGGACTTAGATATATTCCAGAACCATCTTCAGTTTCTTTAATTTCAATTAAATCATCAACATTGTGGAGAATATTTTTAAGAACTCGTTTTCCTTCATCAACTAATTTTAATTTACTAATAAAATTATCTACTACTCCTTCACCCCTAGCAACTTTCTCTAACTCCCTATTATGACGTTTTTGTTCTTCTAATCCTGCCTTCTCTGATTCATTTTTATTTACTGCTTGGACAATACCAGCTGTCCCACCTGCAACACTTCCTGCAGCTGCTATGCCACCTATTATTAGGGGAATTAATGGGAGAATCCCGCCATTCTTTTCTTCTTGTAATTGAATATTCTCTATCATTGGTTTACTTATGTAATACTTTTTTTTGTTAATCGTAATAGTTTTAGGGGTATTTTTGTCAACAATATTACGTAATTTTAATTCAACAGTCTTATTATTATTACTTTTCGCTTGCGACATTTTTAATAAAAAAATTTTAAATTACCAAAAATTTTTAATCTATTCTAGTTACGAAAAATTTTTAAGTTAAGAATTTTTAATCTATTCTAGTTACAAAAAAATTTTATTACTAATTAATAAAAAAAAATTTAATCTAAGGATTTAATTAAGTTATCGGAGCGAAGCTCCTCGAGGCTTCAGCCGATCCTAGCCATCTTTCCATTAAGAATTTCAATAGAATATTTTACATCTTCTAGCAATAAACCATAAGCCATCAATGAAGTTGAGGAATCTTTTTTTCAATATTAATTGTTACATCACAACCAGTCTTGATAATATCTTCAGATTGTGCACTTAAATCGAAACAGAAAATAGGATATAAATGTCTCCAATCACCAGGAGTTAATTGTGGTTCAACTACAAATTCTATACAAAGATTTCTATAAGAATCATATCCTTCCATAAATTGATTATTGGTATCATCGAATCTTAATGGATCAATTGGATATCGGGTTTGATTTAATGAAACTTCTAAACTCATGCATTTAGCGCTTTAAGCTTGATACACACATAGATGGACGATCGGTCTTAGACTAACAAATAAATAGATGACA
The DNA here is from genome assembly GCA_907163375.1 of Prostheceraeus crozeri. Lineage (NCBI taxonomy): Eukaryota > Metazoa > Platyhelminthes > Polycladida > Euryleptidae > Prostheceraeus > Prostheceraeus crozeri. The sequence goes on from CAJQUW010006746.1 coordinate 27,898, forward strand.
GTAAAGTTAATAATAAAATAGATAAAGATAAAGAGAATAAATCAAAAAAATAAAAAAAAATAAAAGCATAAAAGTCATCACGAAATAAAAAAAATAAACGAGCCTTGATAGCATAGAGAAACTTCAAATGTCGACACGACACGACACATAATATAAGCAAAAGCGTTTAAGGTTTCTTCTTGCTTAGCACCCGAAAACCATTGTTACGCTCATGACACATGTCACCTTCTTGGGCACTCAAAATAATTGTCTGGTGATGGTGATGGGTGATGGCTTCCTTGGTTTGCCTTTGATTTTTGGAAACGAGCCATTTCGGTAGGTGCTCCTTCTTCACGCGGGAGCAGACATCGCTCACTCTTGCCCACGTACCTCGCTCCGCTTTCGCATTCGAATTCATTTCGAAACCATATGTTTATGTGCTTGATGAAAACTATCATGTCTTTCACTGCAGGCATATTAATGATCTTTTTCGCACGGGAATCGCTTCAACTGGTAATGGGGGGACCCGAATTTCTTTCGGGGATATGTGGCGATGACTTCACTCTCTGATACGAATAGTAGGTGTATTGAAGTTGAATTTCTTCTTTCAACGGTCGAACTCTTGATGAGTGATGCCTGCGATTGTCGATCGATAAAACCACCATGGATATCCATTGCTTTTCATCACATGTTAATTTGGATGGATTTCCTTGAATGCGAGGCTGAGGTGACATCGTGCTTCTTGCTCGGTAAAAAACTAGATAACATAGATTTGATTTGTATCTTCGATGGTGAGAATGATGAAAAAACGTTGTATAGAGACGTACAAGTGTCTTTGCGATAGATTGAAGTGGATACAACACCTTCTTCAACGTGGACTTTAACATCAAGGAAGTGATCGGCAGGTTCACTTCTAAACTTCGAATTGTATTAATATGAAAAAGATTGTTGTTCTTATCAAAACTTGGAGAATTATTTCTTTGAAATGTTAGTAATAAATATCTTGGAGTATTCGCAGTTCTAGTAAAATGCCAGTTAAATCTTTGTTCGGAAAAAGTTACTGAACTAGCAGTACGCTTTAGAAAATTTACTGGAATTGGTTTGTTAGTATTTAATCTTTTTGCAATAGCTGTTTCAATCTCTAAACTAGGAGTAATATGCTTAATCCACCATTCAAGTCTATCAATTTTCAAATATGCTTTTTTCCAGTCTTACCAAAAAAGATTAATTCATTATTTGCTGTACGATGAATTATTAACTTAAATTTTAATTGATATGATATTTTATCATAATCTAAATATCCGAATAATGGAGACAATGACCAATTTACTGTCTGTTTACTTTTCTTGTTAAACTCACGTCTTTCTTTATATGCAGTATTATTTGTTTTATTTAAATGTTTTGCAATATTTTCTACATCTTTCGCAATTCCTGCGGCGTCTGTTCCAGCGTAAGTTAAATCATCTATAATTATACTATCATTATTATCTGGAAACCATCCTTCGATTTCATACTTTTTATTATTTTCACCAATTGTTACAAATCTAAGCATTGTATCAATTACACCTGGAGAATCACTTATTGTTTCTATATTTTGAGTTGCAACATCTAAACGCATTTGTGTAAATAATCTTGGAAAAAAATTATTCTCTAGTGCAATATTATCGATATCTGGTAATGGTGTTGTAAAATTGGCATCACTATATAAAGAATATTCACAGTGTAAAAATGAATCAGGTAAATATAAATAACTCGGCTGATTATCAACTTCAAAAATTAAATCACCTCCAGTATTCACTCTACTGGAAGAACCGGGATTCATAGCAATTCTTATATAGTCATTCTTTTTTTGATTATAACTAACACCTGGTGGTTTATTTAATTCAAATTTATTTTCGATAAGCGAAGACATTTTTATAAAAAATAATTTGACTTTTTGTTTTTTCTCACACACAGAAAAAAATTTTGCTAAAAAATTTTACTAAAATAATTTTACTAAAATATAATTTTAGAATTTTGCTAGACCAGCTCCGCTGTTAACACCATTACCTCTTATTTCTTCAATTGAACGTTTTATGGCTACGCCTGATTTCTTCTTATGTTTACTATCAGACGGAGCTCCGCTCCTCAAGGTTTCCCCCACAGCTATGTTAGCAATTTTGTTTTTTGTTTCCTCTGAAAGTTTTTTTTAATTTTTTTAGTTCTTCAGAATCATTCCTAAGTTTACGAATAGCTTCTAGTTGTTTTAATTCGTTTTGAGACTTAACAGCATTTGATATTGCACTAGCTGTACTACCTATAGCAGCTGCTCCTTTTGCAGCAGATGTAATCAAATCTTTATTATTTTTAATTAAGTTAACGATACTTCCAATACCAGAAAAGATCCCAGCTCCTTCCGTGTGAACTGTTTCTCTATTATCATAATGATAAACAGGATTCATGCGTGGTTCATGAGCAATTCTTTGATTTGAAGCAAAATGTTTAAGATTGTGTTTATAAATTATAGGCATTTTTTAGGATTAAATTTGACTTTTGGGAAAAAATATTTACGTTAATATTTGCGCTAAGATTTACGTTTATGATCAAGATTTACGTTTGTGAATGGACAACAACTTCGAGATAACTTTATTAATTGTCTGTTGCACTTTATCTATTGCGTCAAGTAGCGTGTGATGTACTTTAATTTCTTTTCTATTAACTTGCATTTTCTCCTGATTCATCTTCAACGCCGCTTTAAGAGCATTTAACTTAATTTTAAGAACATCTAATTGTCTTTTAACAGAATCTAACTGTTCTTTATCTTCTTAAGAGTTTTCTTGTAAATTTTTCTTTAATTCATTTTCTAAATTGATTTTAAGAGTTTTCATTTTATCAACTTTTTGATTAAGTGAGTTTACTTCATTTATTATTCTATTCATCTTTTTCATTTGTTGAGTAATTTTAGAACTCAATTCATCAACACTTTTTTGGAATGTAGTTTGTAACTGCTTTAATTTTTTTTAATTCTTTCAGGTAGTTTTTCTATTTCATCTTCTAATTGTTCTTTTAACATTTTTATCTGATGTTTATTTTAATGACTGCAGATTTTAACTTTATAGAAAGTAATATTAAAATTTTTGATTGTTCAGAAATCTTTTTAAAAAGTTTTGCTATATCTGCTTCTAGCTCTCTATCCTTTTTATCAAGTTTTAATAATTTTCGTTTAATGATTTGTCATTAAGTTTTAGCAACTTTAATTCATTCATCAGTGGAACCAAAACATCGTTTATATATTTTTCTTTTAAGTCATTGATTTGTGTATCAACATATTGTTTATTTGTCAACTCTGTATTTTGTTGCGGAAGAATAGAAAGATGCAATGGACCAGATAAAACGTCTCCAGTTTTCATGATATAATTTTCTATCTCTATTTCTAATTCACGATTATTCGGGATATATGCACCTCCACCAACATTTGGTAACATCATTTTTAAAACAATAAAAAAGTAATTTTTTTATGTAATGAGAAAAAAAAATAAATTTTTTTCTAATAAGAATAAAAAAAATAAAATTTTTTCTAATAAAAATTAAAAAAAAAATTTTTTTCTAATAGAAATAAAAAAATGGATAAAGCAAATTTAAAAAAATAATATTCGTCCGCATCATCCTGTTCTTCTTATTCGACGAGATCAACGGGATTTGAAAATAAATGTTTTGATAATAATAATAATAATAATCCATGTATAGATGTTAATATTTTATTTGAATTACAAGCCGAAATATTTAGAAAACAGACTAAAGGTTTACCTTCTATAGAAACTAATTATTGTATATTTCCAGGTGATCCATTTATTAAATTTATGGAGATTGTAAGTAAATATAATGATGTAGCTTATGTAGAATTAAATAAAGAAAATATGGTTATAATGGGACATAATAATGTTTACGGATTTATTAGAGCAATTTTGCCGATTAGTAATACTGATTGGATAGAAACTAAACTTATTAATTATATCAATATTAAAGAATTAGTTAAAAAATTAAAATCTTTCTCAAAGGAAAAAATTAGATTATTTGTTGATGAACAAAACCAATATAATATTCATATAGAGAGTAAAAAACATAACGAAGAATTATTATGTCAAGTATATTATAGAGATACAATTTATAAACAAGAAACATTAGAAATGCCGCAAAGATATGATGATGATACTTATATAGGATTATATTCAAATTTAAATATTAATTTGTTAAAATCTTATATAAATGGTTTAGCTCAACAAGAGAAAATTTATATGTGGACAACACCTTATACTATTAACAATGTCCATAATCATAATCATAATAAACGAACCGAAGGTTCTAGGGCTTTGCCCGATCTTAAAGAATCTTATAATAATAATGATGATAATAATATAGATGATGATAATATAAATGATGATTCTGAAACATCTGAAAATGGTGTAAATGGTAAAAAAGATTATAAAAATATTAGTAATTATAAAAATTTAAGTGAAGAAAAATTTATATCTCATACTGATGTACATGATATTAATACTACATATAATCAAAATTTATCTAAATTTCATTTTCTTACAATTGAAAATAATAATGATGGTATAGTTGAAGATACTGTTAGACAACTATGTGTCGGGTCTACAAAATTTAAATTAGGATTTACATCTAATCAATTTAAAATTTTATCACCTTTAATAAAAACTAAAAGTGATTCAGATTATGGTGGTGTTATTAAATTTTCCAAAAGAGATCAAAGACCAATATTTTTCTCTATTATATTATTATCAGATAAAAAATGTAATTTAGAGTTAGATATTCCAATAAGAGAATGGTATCCTATCAGGGAATGGCATCCTATACCAAAAAGTGTAATTTATGATGTTGAAGAATCAATTTATGATGATGATGAAGAATCAATAGTTAGTGAAAATAAATTTAAATTATCTTTTTATAAAACGTTATATGATAAAACTTAATATTATAAAACATGATATGATAAAGAAAATAAAATAACTAAAGAACGTGAAATATATAATGATATATATTAACTCTCAAGTCCTTGATATTAGAATGTTTATATCTAAAATTAAAACACAATTTTTTTCTTTGAAAAATAAAAAAAATGGAAAATACCAAGTTTTATTGTAACTTATGTAAAAAAAAGTTGCAAACAAAAAGAAGTTATCAATCTCATTTAAATAGTAAATTGCATTTACAAAATGTAGAACGAGTTGATGAAGGAAATATATTAAAATTAAATAGTTATGAAAACTATCTAGAAACATTGCCTACTGATATAAAAGTTAAAAAAATGTTTGATGATTATTCACATTCAGAATATAAAAAGTTTTTAATAGTGAAGATGAGACCCTACCAGATGGAAGATATTTATTTAGCGATACTGATGAATTTGATGAAGCTGAACGAACCGATGAAGCGGTAACAGATATAAAATATTTATTTAATGAATCTGTTGAACATAATGAAACCGATAAAACTTTTTCTGATATTCTATCCAACTTTTTCAAAATATTTAAGAAATCTTTCAAATGTTATATGAATGTATAAGTACTTTATACAAAAAATGGACCTGATGGAATTCCTGAAGAAATAATACAAGGACATTTTACAAATTCACAAGAAATTCATAATGTAAATGATATACAACCCATATTTGAATCGATGATACTTAAATTAGAAAATTGTATAATTGAAGCCCAGTTACGTGAATCTGGTTGGAGATTTGTGAAAATACTATCTAAGAAAATAGTAATTGATAAATATAAAAATAATACTGGTGGTAGTTATGTTCCTTTGCCTTCAGTTCACCACAAATAATCAACATAAAAAATGAAGATGATTATTGTTTTCTGTGGAGTATTATAGCACATTTACATCCTGCAAAATATCATAAAGAAAGACTAAGTCATTACAATAAAGAAGAACACATAAATGAATTTGATCTCTCTGATGGCTTAGATGAATTTCCATATGATTATAATAGGTTAATAAAGTTTCATAAAAAGAATAAAAATTTAATAGAAGTAAATGTTTTTGAATTAAATGTGAATTATGTTTCTATTGGTAAAATTACTCCATTTTACTCAGATTCAAAAAAATTTTATTTGAATAATAAAAATTTATGTCAATCAGAAATAGCATATAATGATAGAGGAAATTACATGCATCATAATATTTTTTACCAAGGAAATATAATATGTACTGAAAATTTTGAAATTGTTAAAACACTATCACCAATAATGATTAATCATAATAATTATAAAGGACGTAATGATGATTATGATTCCGATTATTTATCTTTATCTTCAGAATATCAACAAAAATTACAAAATTTAAATGAAATTTTAAAAAAATGTAAAACAGATTATCAACAACAAACAAAAATATTAGTACAAGAATATGGCCATAAATATCAAAATAAGATAGAAACGATTCAAGAATTAAATAAAGACAATAAAGAATTAAATAATGAATCCAATCAAAAAATAAATGAATGTTTAAAAAATGTCAACAACAATATAAAGAACAATATGATAAAGAATATAGTTATCAGTTACAAATATTAAATCAAAATTTTCATCGAAATACATTTAATCTTACAAAAGAAATTGATGAAACACATGAAATATATAAAGATAAATTTGAAAAATTAGAACAGACAAAACAACCAGCACAAGCTAATATATTATATTATCCGGTTCATTTTATATTGTGTAAAGATGTTTCTATATTTACAAAAACTTCAGATAATGCTAATTTTCCTTGTCTCCAATGTATGACGAGCTTTAGAACTAAAGAAGAAATGAATAGACATTTGGAGAATTGTCAACAAAATGAAGCAGTTGAAAATTCTTTTCTTAAAGATGATTATTTAATATATAATAGACATTATTTGAAAAATAAAGTACCCTTTACTATTTATTGTGATTTTGAAGCATATAATGTTAATATGACACAAAATCAAACCGAAGGTTCTAGGGCTGGCTGGCTGGATTACCCGACCCCGTCCCGCGGATAGGGGCGTGGCGGAACGCCACGGAGACCGAGGAGGCGGGCAACCCCCCACGGGCGATGCCAAAGATCAAAAACAGAGCCCGAGGACCCGAAGATAGCCGCTCGGGTAGAAGAGAGGGAGGGACAAGAGCACAGTAAGTGGGGTACATCGTGATTTACACCACAAACAGGGCAGTCAGGAGAAGTGGACCTGCCAGTCCTGTGAAGATAGGAGTTAAGACGAAGACTGTGGCTGTTGCAACGAAGACGTGAGAGTTCACAACGGTCAGCGCGAGGGAGGGACAGCTCCTCAGTTGCTACGCTAGGGACTTGTGAAGAAATCAAAGACGAACGAACGGAAGTCCTCCAGGAGTTGAACAGGGAATGACGAATGAAGGACTTCAGAGAAGACAGACACTGAGGAGCTGCAGAGGGGAGAGAAGTGCCACTTTTGGCAAGCGCATCTGCAGTATCATTGCCACTGATGTTCGAGTGACCAGGAAGCCACTGCAATGACACTGAGATCGAGGAAGAGCAGAGGGACGACAAAGAGGACCAGACAGAGTGGACAGACGTGGACAAGAGGGGCGACGGGGGTGAAGAGAGCACGGTCAGAGCCGAGAGAGAGTCGGACAAGAGAAGAAGAGAGGAAAAGAGACATGAGGAGTGAAGGGAAACGGACCAAGAGAGAGCATGCTGGATTGCAACCATTTCAGCTGTGAAGCTTGAACAGTGCGCACCAGCATGAAAGGAAAGAGAGAAAGTGGAAGAGCATGAAGAACAGTTTATGAAAACACCCGAGCCACCTGGTCCGAGTCGTCCAATAACGGAGCCGTCAGTCCAGATGGTCAGGTCAGCAACGGGGAGGGAGGAAAGGTGGTCTCGGACCAAAGCGGTGCGAATAGGGACTGGGTCGGAACGGGAGCAGGGGGAGGACAGGGCTAGTGACACGGAGAACAGAGGAGGGGACCACGGGGAAGGGAGGGCAGGAGACCAGGGGCTCACGCGGAGAAGAAACAGGTGGAGAAAGTGGATGAGAAGTACAGAAGAAGCGCCACGAAGAGGAACGGACGCGCTTGGGGACAGAAAGAGTCGCTAGAGAGGACAAGGGAAACGAGGGTGGGAGGCGAAGAGCGCGCTCATAAGAGTAGAGCGACTGAGCGGTGAGGGTCACGGAGAGGGGAGGAAGTCCGGCTTCCAACAAAAGAAGAGGAATAGGAGTGGTCAAACAGCAGCCAGTGATCGCACGGCACGCGGAGCGGTGGGTAGCTTCTAGGTGTTGAAGATGTTTAGCGTAAATGAAGGGGAACCAACCAGGTGAAGCATAAGTGAGGACGGGGAGAAGAAAGGTCTTGTAGAGAGAAGCAAGGGACTCTTTGGAAGGGCCCCAAGAAGCGGATGAAACAGCCCTGAGAGATCTTAAACGAGGGAAAAGAGTGGATCTCAGGGCAGAGCTATGGGGGAAGAAGGAAAGTGTTCGGTCTAAAGTTACTCCGAGGAACTTGGGGGAAGCGTTGAATGAGAGGGGGCGGCCCAAAAGAGACAGGGAGGGCTGAACGGAAGCTTCACGGGTGGCGGTGCTGAAGAAGGAGACTTCGCATTTAGCGGGATTTAGAGGAAGCTGCCACTTTAAAGACCAAGCCTCGAGCTCAGACAGAGCTTCTTGGACGGCGGCAGTGGCGAGGTGAATGTGAGGAGAAGACGCCCAAATAGCAAGATCGTCTGCATAAAGTGAAAAGCGGACTGAGGGAGGGAGCACGGAAGAAACGTCGTTAATGAAGAGGTTGAAGAGGACTGGGCCGAGCACTGACCCTTGAGGGACTCCCCATCGAACTCGGAAAGAGTTACTGGAAGAGTTTCGAAAGGCCACTTTTGCCCGACGGTCCGATAAGAAAGACTGGGTCCAGCGAACAAAGCAAGGAGGCAGGCCAGAGGCCAGAAGCTTGTGGTAGAGAGCTGAATGCCAGACCGAGTCGAAGGCACGAGAGAAATCAACGGTGGCTAACACAGTCATTGCACAAGGCTTGGAGTTGTGAAAGCCATCGGAGATTGACTGAGTAAGAAGAACTATCTGGTCAGTGGTAGAACGGCCTGGGCGAAAACCGGCCTGAAGAGGGGTCAGAAGATCCTTAGATTCGAGGAGAAAAGACAGACGGGCTAGCACGAGACGCTCAAAGAGTTTCGAGATACAAGATGTAAGGCAGATAGGACGAAACGAAGACGGAGCGTCTGTGGGTTTGCCAGATTTGTGCACCGGGTAGATGGTGGAGGATTTCCAGGCGGAGGGAAAGGAGTGGGTGGACCAAGAGAGGTTGAAGATAAACAGAAGAAAAGCAAGGGCAGAAGGAGGAAGATTTTGGAGGAGAGGGTACGAGACGTGGTCAGGACCGGCTGCAGTCGACGAGGAGAGAGAACTAATAGCTGTGGTGAGCTCCGACAGGCTAAAAGGAGAGCAAAAGGATGGGCAGGTACAGGTAGAGGAGCGAAGCTCATGAAGGAAGCGGCGGTTTTCAGGACGGCGATTAGACGGAAGGGATCTAGAGAAGTGGCTCTTGAGAAAAGAAGCGTAACGGGTGGCTGTAGCCTTAGCACAGCCTTAGCGTAGCCTTAGCATTACAACAACAACAAATAAATGTACTATGTAAAACAGAAGAATATTTTTCAATGCAATTAGGTTGTATTAGAATTTTAGATGCATTTAGATTTTTTACTCCTTATTCATTAGATGTTATGGGAAAAACTTTGAAATCTGAACAATGTAAAATATTAAATAAATATAATTTAAAACCTTTAAAAGGAATATTTCCGTATGAGTACATAACTGGAGATTTTAATTCTGTGAATAAAATTATGGAAGAAAAACAACTTCCTCCAATAAATAAATCGAAATCAACATTAAAACAATCACAATTATCTAAAGAAGACTATGCAGAAGCTGAAAAAAAATTGGAGAGAGTTAAATTGTAAAACAATGTATGATTATACAATGAAATATCTACAGATAGATGTATTAATACTAGCTGATCTTTTTGTAAACTTTCGTGATATGTGTTTAGAATATTACGGAATAGATCCATGTTATTGTTATTCTACACCAGGTTTAACATGGTTAGCAGGATTAAAACATACAAATGTTAAACTTAAACATTATAAAGAAAATACATATGATGAATTATTATTTTTTGAATCTGGAATTAGAGGTGGTGTTTCATCAGTTTTAGGTGATAGATATGTTAAATGTTATAATAAGAAAGTAAATCCTGATGATTATGGTTATTTAAAAATTTTAAATCTAGAAGAAAAAGATCAATTTATAAAATTGTTTAATCAAAATATAGAAGGACTTATATCAAATGAAGAGAGTCAAGCAGTAGTTGATGAATTCATGAGAGAAAACTATTTGTTATATTATGATTTTAATAGCTTATATTCTTCTTGCATGATACAAGAATTACCAACAGGTGAGATGGAATGGTGTAATATTCTAGATTATCAAAAAACATACGATGGAAATTATAATCATGGTTATATATATGAAGTTGATTTAGTATATCCTGATGAAATAAAAGATAAAACAAAATATTTTCCTTTCTGTCCCGAAAACAAAATTCCCAATATAGAAGATTTTTCAGATTATCAAAAATCTATAATTCCTAAGAAATACAGACCAACAAAAAAACTTATGTTAACACAAAGTAATAAAGGAAAGTATGTTGTTGAAGGAAGAATGCTAGATTGGTATTTAGAACATGGAATGATTCTCACTAAAATACATCGAAAACTATTTTATCAAAAATCTAGGTGGTTAAAAGATTATATAGAGTTCAATATTGAAAAACGTAAAATAGCTAAAAGAAATAACGATGATTTTGGAAACGTGTTCTTCAAATTAATAAATAATGCATTTTATTGTTAGACTTTAGAAAATGTGCGTAATAGACAAAATATTGAAATAGTTTATGATGAAGATAGGTTTCAAAATTTAACAAGGAAACCTACATATAAAAGAACTACTAGATTTAGTGATGAACTATGTGCTGTACATTTACGTCGAATTAGCGTAAAACTTGATAAGTTTAATTTTATAGGATTCGCTATATTAGAATTAGCTAAACTATTTATGTATAAATTTATATATGATTATTTAGCACCTGCTTATGGCAAAAACTATAAATTACACTTTACAGACACCGATTCTGTTTTCTTAGAATTAACAATACCGTATAATTCTTCACTTGATGAAGAAATTAATAAAATAAAAGATATCATTCATCCTTCTGATTTATGTAAAGTAAAAGATGAATTAGAAGGAAATGAAGATTTCATAACAGAAGCTATATTTTTAAAATCTAAATGTTATTGTTATGATACAACTAATAATATTAAAACACATAAAACATTAAAAGGAATTTCAAAGGCATCAGTGGCTAATCAAATAACATTTCAAGATTATAAAAATGCATTATTTAATAATGAAATAAAAACAGCATGTAATTATAGACTTAATTCAAAGAAACATAAAATGTATTTAAAAGAAGAACATAAATTAGCATTAGATCCATTTGATGATAAAAGAAAAATTTTACCTGATGGAATAACTACTTCACCTTTTTAAAGTTTATTTATTATTATTTAAATCCGTCTAGAAAAAAATTTTTATTATTTAAATCAGTCTAGAAAAAAAATTTTTATTATTTAAATCAGTCTAGAATAAAAATTTTATCATTTATTACTCAGTATAAAAATTTTTTATTACTCAGTAAACAAATCTTCTATAACTCTATCATGAATTTTTTTATCAATATTAATTGTAATGAAGCCATAATCTTTTGACCGAGCATTGTTACACGATTGTTTGAATTCATCTTTATTTCTTACACATAAATCTCTTAACAAATCACTTAAGTTTCTTGCATTTATTTCAAATAGTATAAATATATTTGCATTCTTTCTAATAACACTTCCGTCTAATGAATACATACTTTGTGTTAAATAAAATACACTACAGTTATAATGTCTACCTCTTGTGAAATAATTTCTCTGAACTGACTGATTTCTATCATTAACACAATCATCAAAAATTACACAATGTTTCATTGTTTTATCTAGTTTACTAGGATCTTGCATATTACCACTATCATCTATTAATTGTATCTTTATATGCTTATTTTTATTGGTTTCAACTAACTGATTATTTTTTGCTGCTTCTTCACACCACGAACTTATTTCTTCTTCATCTTCAGATTTTTCATATTCTTTGAATAATGAAGCAATTGCTGTTTTTTTAAGATTATTTTCAAATCCATATTTTAAAAATTGATAGACGGGTTGTTCTGCTGTTATTGTATAAATTATAAGATTGTTATAATCCAAAAAATTTGAAGTCGTTAAAATTTTAAATAATAGATATGTTTTTCCACATCCTGATCTTCAAGCCTTGTGCAATGACTGTGTTAGCCACCGTTGATTTCTCTCGTGCCTTCGACTCGGTCTGGCATTCAGCTCTCTACCACAAGCTTCTGGCCTCTGGCCTGCCTCCTTGCTTTGTTCGCTGGACCCAGTCTTTCTTATCGGACCGTCGGGCAAAAGTGGCCTTTCGAAACTCTTCCAGTAACTCTTTCCGAGTTCGATGGGGAGTCCCTCAAGGGTCAGTGCTCGGCCCAGTCCTCTTCAACCTCTTCATTAGCGACGTTTCTTCCGTGATCCCTCCCTCCGTCCGCTTTTCACTTTATGCGGACGATCTTGCTATTTGGGCGTCTTCTCTTCACATTCACCTGGCTACTGCCGCCGTCCAAGAAGCTCTGTCTGAGCTCGAGGCTTGGTCTTTAAAGTGGCAGCTTCACAGAATTAAATATTTTGTTTATCTGCTTCGGTTTGCTAGAAATGTGATTTATACGAAATGGACGGCACATTGAGGAACCTATTAGGTGGGCAAAAAGGAATTCCTAATACCTTACAGAGATAGGAAAAAAAGTCGTGCGTCGCTTGCGGATTAATGTGAGTTCCAGCAAAGTGCTTCGATTGCCAAAATTCCTTCAGATTCGAAGAATTCAGATCATTGCCCTCAAGTTTTCTCCATAATGTTGACCCTTCCGATCATTATTAAAGAAAGTAGCAGGCGTACGAAAATTAGTTCACTTGATGATTTCACATCCTCTCCTCGACATTGCTCACTGTATAGTGCATACATTGGATCGAAGGCACCCATCGATGTGTGTTTTGGTGTGTGCGAAGCAGTGTTGCGATTCGCGCGTGTTTACACGCGCGCGCGTTTTTTTGACAATTTGCGCGTGTAAGCGTGTTTTTTCCATTTTTATCCATTTTGCGCGTTTTTTCAAGTTTTAATTTTAATTTTTGATAATAGAAAACTTTGGTTCTAAAATATCAAAATCAATATATCAAAATTTCAAATTACATGCAGTTTCTAGATAAGCCACATGTATAGCCTATCAAAGATCATTTAGGTTCATTAACATCTCTCTCAATGGATAGCCTATAGGCCCACTGCTCGTATGCATCTACCACTTAAGGCACGTGTGTATTTGACTTGTCCTGAAAAATATCAAAGCTCTTACTATCTGATCTGCAAATTTAAGCTTTGTAAAAATTCGTTTCATCAAATATTAGCGATCATAGTTGCCATTTTGGCTTATTTGTAAGGAAATACATGTGCGCGTGTTTTTCGACCTTGCGCGTTTTTTTTACCCTACGCCAAGAATCGCAACACTGGTGCGAAGTGATATCACAGCACGCACGCATCTCTCACTGGCTCTGTTGTCCTTTGCTGACAGCTTATTGTTCGCCATTTCCAATAAGAAGCGATACACGAATTATCCATTCGAGAAGGAGCAAGTTGTCTAATTCTGTGCCATTTCGACATTAAGGTTACATATAACTCTTCCTTTCTAGGAAACCGAAGCGCACGCAGATGAATCTAATTCTGTGGGCAGCTTCCTCTAACTCCCGCTAAATGCGAAGTCTCCTTCTTCAGCACCGCCACCCGTGAAGCTTCCGTTCAGCCCTCCGTGTCTCTTTTGGGCCGCCCTCTCTCGTTCAACACTTCCCCCAAATTCCTCGGAGTAACTTTAGACCGAACACTTTCCTTCTTCCCCCATAGCTCTGCCCTGAGATCCACTCTTTTCCCTCGTTTAAGATCTCTCAGGGCTGTTTCATCCGCTTCTTGGGGCCCTTCCAAAGAGTCCCTTGCTTCTCTCTACAAGACCTTTCTTCTCCCCGTCCTCACTTATGCTTCACCTGGTTGGTTCCCCTTCATTTACGCTAAACATCTTCAACACCTAGAAGCTACCCACCGCTCCGCGTGCCGTGCGATCACTGGCTGCTGTTTGACCACTCCTATTCCTCTTCTTTTGTTGGAAGCTGGACTACCTCACCGCTCAGTCGCTCTACTCTTATGAGCGCGCTCTTCGCCTCCCACCCTCGTTTCCCCTGTCTTCTCTAGCGACCCTTCCTGTCCTCAAGCGCGTCCGTTCCTCTTCGTGGCGCTTCTTCTGTACTACTCATCCACTTTCTCCACCTGTTTCTTCTCCGCGTGAGCCCTTGGTCTCCTGCCCTCCCTTCCCCCCGTGGTCACCTCCTCTTTTCTCCGTGTCCCTAGCAGGGCTGGGGTGTCGGTGTCGGGCCTTTTTCCCGGTGTCGGTGTCGTGATTTTTAGGGACGACACCGACACCGAACTTAAATTTTAGCTGGAAAAATAAATTGTTTTATCGCATAAGGATTTCCTTCTCTTTACAAATAGTCATATTTTCACTAAAACGGACTGGAAGGCATAATTAGTTATTAATGTATACTCTACTACTTGTAGGTTCAAAAAGTTCAAGGTGACAGGCCTTTGTTTCTTCTTGCCTTGATAGGTCCCAAATACACTCTATGCTATGTGCTCTGAATGCTATCAGCATGGCTATCACCATTGAGATAGATTAGGCCAGTCAGTGATCGTAGTGAGGCTGGCGTCCTAGTGGATGCCCGGTACCGACTCCTGCTTACTGAGATGCAGCTGCAGCGGGGCCGAGAGGGACTTCAAGAGGTTCAGAGTCGAATAAAGTCGGCACGATCCTCCGTGTCTCATGTGGCTCATAGGCCTGCTGATATTGTGGTGAATTTGACCAACTCGGATGAGGAGGAAAGTGACCCTTTTGCTCGAGAACTTGATCGCCTCGAAAAGGCAAGGAAGTCGAAGAAAGCCAACTCCAGAATTGATGAATTGATCACTAAAATGGAGTCAATTGGGCAGCTCAAAGGCAAGGATGTGTGGGAGATCATCCATGTGTACCCGGTGGACATCCGTGAAGCTGTCAGAGTTGCGTCTTGCCTCCCGCCAACACAAGTATCTGTAGAGCGCCTATTTTCATCTCTACATTTCATTGTATCCGATCTGAGAAGTTCAATGGCGGAGGATTTGGTGAACGCTTCCCTCTTCCTTCACACGAATTGGGAATGAATTGAGTGGATTGCTGAATCAATTGTTTTGAGTGTTTTTGATTGTTTTAAGCCCATCAATTGTTTTGAGTGGTACGGTATCACCTTATCACATGTAATCATGATAAGCATCTTCATTTTTGTCATCATTCACTGTTTATTCAATTAGTCATCATATCCATTGTTTCACCACGTTTCATAAGCATTGTTCATTATTCATCTCATCACTTTCAATTTCAGAGTCATTTTGTTGTCATTATTTTTAGAAAAGCAGTTTGTTTAGAAAATGATGTTTTTTCGTGATCATAGGTCTCCTGAAAGGAGTGCATGACCTGTAGTGTTTCGAGGATTATTATTATTATTATTAAGAGAAATAACCTTTATTTCCATCAATACACAACGAAAAAAAGAAAGTCAGGGACGCAAAACAAAGCAAAAGTAAAGACAAGTCGGGCAATTCAGTCAATTTTATTATTATTATTATCATCCGGTGTCGGTGTCGTGCTTTTCAAAATCCGGTGTCGTGCTTGAACCCGGTGTCGGTGTCGGTCAAAAAAAGCACGACACCCCAGCCCTGTCCTCCTCTTGTTCCCGTTCCGACCCAGTCCCTCTTCGCACCGCTTTGGTCTGAGACCACCTTTCCTCCCTCCCCGTTGCTGACTTGACCATCTGGACTGACGGCTCCGTTATTGGACGACTCGGACCAGGTGGCTCGGGTGTTTTCATAAACTGTTCTTCATGCTCTTCCACTTTCTCTCTTTCCTTTCATGCTGGAGCGCACTGTTCAAGCTTCACAGCTGAAATGGTTGCAATCCAGCATGCTCTCTCTTGGTCCGTTTCCCATCACTCCTCGTGTCTCTTTTCCTCTCTTATTCTCTTGTCCGACTCTCTCTCTCTCTCTCGGCTCTGACCGTGCTCTCTTCACCCCCGTCGCCCCTCTTGTCCACGTCTGTCCACTCTGTCTGGTCCTCTTTGTTGTCCCTCTGCTCTTCCTCGATCTCAGTGTCATTGCAGTGGCTTCCTGGTCACTCGAACATCAGTGGCAATGACACTGTAGATGCGCTTGCCAAAAGTGGCACTTCTCTCCCCTCTGCAGCTCCTCAGTGTCTGTCTTCTCTGAAGTCCTTCATTCGTCATTCCCTGTTCAACTCCTGGAGGACTTTCGTTCGTTCGTCTTTGATTTCTTCACAAGTCCCTAGCATAGCAACTGAGGAGCTGTCTCTCCCTCGCGCTGACCGTTGTGAACTCTCACGTCTTCGTTGCAACAGCCACAGTCTTCTTCTTAACTCCTATCTTCACAGGACTGGCAGGTCCACTTCTCCTGACTGCCCTGTTTGTGGTGTAAATCACGATGTACCCCACTTACTGTGCTCTTGTCCCTCCCTCTCTTCTACCCGAGCGGCTATCTTCGGGTCCTCGGGCTCTGTTTTTGATCTTTGGCATCGCCCGTGGGGGGTTGCCCGCCTCCTCGGTCTCCGTGGCGTTCCGCCACGCCCCTATCCGCGGGACGGGGTCGGGTAAACCAGCCAGCCAGCCTTATCACACACCGATAATAGAATATAACAGAATGTTCATATAGAAAAACATATAGGATGCCCTAGAACTACAACACAGTCAAACAGCTTTATGCCTATCTATATTTGACTGACTATTCATATACTTTTTATACTGACAATTTATATTATTAGAAAAGTGGAAAATACTCGTCTGATCTTCTGCCTCGTCAACTAGGTTTTTTTGGACAACTGCCCTTAGACCTACAAAACATTCTCTTAAGACAATTCATTTCGCAAATTATATTGGACAAGAGAGAGAGAGATGTGTTTGCATTCTTAAATGAATGAAACTATACATTCACTGTAAGTACAAAGTTATCAGTAGATACAAGTAATAGGCATGTAATAGGTAGGCAGTAATAGGTAATGGGTATGTACACGTCATATCAAAAACATACCTAATATCAGCTACTTTTCCACACACATCTGCACGAAATTGCATCCTACATAAAAGCTGGTTGCAGATAGCACAAGCCCACGGGAAATGTATTCCTGCGCCTACACTTCTTTTTGACCGGAAGACAAAAGTGTTTGCTGTTTTTAAGACGTTGGGAGCACAATAGTTCAGCAGATGATGGTCACCCTCACATTCCAACAAGAATTTCAGCCTGTTTGTCCCGACGCGGTTCAACGGCGGGTATAGGATCACATACATATTCATAGTATCGGGTACTAGGGTGACTGCCGAGGCCGGGTATCGCCCTCAAATTTTAGCGAAATAGCCAATTAGCCGTTAAATATGCCGGGAATGCCATTTTGTGATTTTTTGCCACTAAGTTCAATGAGTATAATTTCTTGATTTCAACTGCTATCAGTTTGACTATTATTAAGCTCACTATTTCTATTAAATTTCTTCGAATCTCAATTAGTGCAATCAAATAAATATTCATGTTTACACAACATCTGGATGAAATATTCATGTCTTTATAAATTTCTTTCGTTTACATATGACTGCGTCAATGACATCTGTGAGGGGTTGGTTATGTCGTTGACGCGTCGCTTATGGTGAAGTTGCTAAACGCTTTCCAAATAAGTAATCGTTACATCCTATAAAAACTAATTACGGTTATTCACATCGAAGTCGTGTAAATAATTGGGTTGCCTATAATTCGTACATACAAGTATAAACTCGCAATCAATCGACAGGGATCGCAAAAAATCGTTTTGTTTTTTTGTGTTTCTTTACATGCGTAAACGCAATTTCGTAACAGACTCGTAATATAACAAATTATGCACCCTCTAAATACATACTAAAAAAAGTCATCTAAATGATTTTCACGTTATCAATTTCATCAGTTGAAAGGTATTTTTGCAAGTGCACAACTTTTTGAGAAATAAAAAGTCTTATGCGCCTGCATCCACACCAAGGAAGTTGAGAAAGATATCAGTCCAAAATCATACCAACGATGCCACTGACAAAAAAGTTCATCAGAGTTTTCGTTTGCATTTCGAATAAAAGTCACTGGCTAAGCTAAGTAATGAGTTCGAAAACCTCACAGTAAAGTATGACAAGAAAACCTCCCAAACCATGGATCTTGTGTACAGACCACTGCTTCCAAATATAGGAGTCGCTAGTATATGGAACCATCGGGAGCTGCCTCTAGCGGTAAAGATTTTGCTCTCTGTTCCGTTCCCGACTACGCCAGGAACGCGAAAAATAAGTCAATAAATGCCGTTCTAGGAATCTAATCAAGTAAACATTGCTAGCCAAAACCATTTTCCCAAAAAATAAGGCCTAGCTATTTAAGACCTGGATCCATGTGCTTGACCTCTTAATCACGATATGTACGTAGGTATCTGTTAACAAAGTGCACCGCATTACAAAACGACGGTCAAATGAAATCTTTCAAGAGAGCAGGATTGCCTGATGACTTATTAAAAAATTTGATCATATTAATATTACTAAGCCCGTTGCTTTTGAAAGCAATCAGAACCATAAAATAATCAACTTAATTAGCCCTACACATTTAATCAAGCATCTAGCCGGTTAACTATTTTTTAAACATTAACAGATGATCAGGCTTTTATTCAGTGGCTTATCGCCCGTGAGCTTTTTATGAGATCTGAATGATTCTACAACCGATGGAAGGGTTCATTTTTCGTACTTTCTACTAAATACTCAATTTTTATCAACTGATTCATGTAATTTTATAACTTTTTTTAATGCAATTTTTGCTGTTAGTCAATTTTTTAATACTTCTTCTTTCAAGCATGCAAGGCTGAAGTAGCAAATTGCTTTTTGATTTGTGATATTTTCAATAATTATGCATTCTCAATTAATTATATTAACATTCTGAAAATTTGCTGTCG
Organism: Prostheceraeus crozeri; assembly: GCA_907163375.1. NCBI lineage: Eukaryota > Metazoa > Platyhelminthes > Polycladida > Euryleptidae > Prostheceraeus > Prostheceraeus crozeri. The sequence goes on from CAJQUW010006746.1 coordinate 47,190, forward strand.
GCATGATATAAATACTATTTCAATAGGCACCAATTAAAAGAAACTGGCGGAATTTATTATGCAATTCGAAGAAGAAGCAGGTTGAATAATTTGATGACGTGGAATGCAATGTCATATTGAGTGAAATTATACCAGATGAAGAAAGTTTTGTCATGGCAATATCAACGCGGTGTTTTTCCAATGGTCAATGTCTTTGATACAGAGGTAAGATCGAGCATTGATTCTTCAGCATTGTACCTGGCTGACATTGTTGTAAACATCAGACACAATTCGTCGCTATGTTGACGAAGGGGCGTATGAGCAAAATTTGACTTTTTAAGAAAGGAACATATCCGGGGGTTTTCCATGTCGCTCTTTTCAATGGTGACATTTTCAAGACTCGAATCTGAAGTGTTATATGAGTTTCAGAAACATGGGGAGGGCGTATGATCCCAAACTGTGCGAATTGTAATTTTACGAAGAGGCGTAAAACTCATACGCCTCTTCGTCTGCATAAAAATGAGAACTTTGTAATAATTCTCTATTTTACAAACAGACATAACTTATACGCCCATTCGTAGAATAAAATTTTCTTTCATCAACAGTATCGCTGGAATTTATTTGGGCGTATCTTTACATCAAAGACAATTTTTGCTTGTTTAGTACAATTGAAAAAACGCTTAAACGATTTTAATGGGTTGGTCAATAAGTTATATTTGTAGGAACCTAGCTGCTTCAGCTCAATTTGTGCTTTCCACCCAAGTACTTTCGCGATTCGTCGTATTGTATTTTCTTGGGTGTGACATACGATGCCCCAGCAATGACCAAATTTTATATCGTCCTCGAGTCCCACTCGGTGCGTCAATATCGGTAGTGTTGTTCATTGCTTCGAAAGTAGTCTAGGTGTTAGGATTTCGTAATTTGTTGTTGATGGCTGCCTACGTTAATGAAGGTGAGTTTTCTGTAAAGCATTGCCTAGTTTTGGCTACGTTTAGGTTCAAAAATTCATGCTGACTTCCAAGCAGATATTAGTTTATATGTAAGCGAACTATTTTATAGTCTTTGTTGAATACAAGCCACAAACCTAAGTCAATGCACACTGCACTTATGTAGCTAATTGGCCTGATGTAGAAACGGTAGAAGTATTTATTCACCGTTCAGTATATTTATAAACTCATCATGATAAGTAGGGAAGTAAGGTAAGACTGACTTATCTTACGATTAGTACATGCATGTAATGATGCACTTAAGTTCGAAAAGTAATTAAAGCGTCCCTGATATGCTTCAATATACAATACCTCCAGCCTTCTTCTCCAGATAAGGTAGAGCCTGGTCTTCCAAAATAGTTTAGATATCAAAATATTACTGAAGTAGTCCTTTGCCAAACAAACCGTGGCTTTGATTCAAGTGCTTGATGCATCATCTTGAAAAGTTACTGCTGATAGGCCTACTACACATGCAATCCGCTTAGCGCTTGTTACCTTTGTTAAATTTCAAATATTCTCTCGTCAGTACGTAGGCCTACCCTCACTCGCAGGGAATGGTTTGGTTGCCAAAAATAGCACTGAACTACACTTAAATAGGCCTGAATAGGCATTCCTATTTCTCCTTTTATTTGAAGTAATTATGGCATTAACTGTCATTTCTTCTACCGAATATTACATTCCATATCGACATTTACTATTGTATCGTCACCTAGGCCTACTTTATATCGTCATTGTATGCAATACGCTGCACAGCAAAAGACTGAGTGCACATTCTGAAAATTTCATAGAATTGCGGAACCTATTGGATGAGGCAGAATAGTCTAAAATTAGATCTATTTGAAAGCGCGTTGGCAATATGGCCCATGATATATAGGTATTTGCAGTATTGAATCTGTGAAGTTGTTGTAGACTTATATTTTCATATCGTTGCATTTTTTGCATAGTTGCTGCAGGCTTTTCCTCTTTCTGGATTTCGTCCGGTGCTACAAATACATATGGTGAAATCCAGAAAATTTCGTGATTTTTTTGTCCCCAGAAAAAAATGTTCGATTTTGAAAGAAGACAGACCTCAAAACATTGTGATATCATCCTATGTCAACATGTTCATATGTCAAACCACAATCGACTCAGATTTGGCGAAGTGAGAAAAGAAAATTGAAATTCACGCCGTCGAAGAGATGACACATAATTTTGGGGACATCGGATTTTAGTCTCTAAAACTCCAAATAATGAATTTCAAGACAACTATGCTATCTCACAGATAACGTGGGTGAATGACATTATGTACAGCATAAAAGAGCTTTGGTCAGTTGCCTGCTGAATATGCTCCACAGGCTTCTAAAAAGTAGATAAATTTCCGGGGACATGCAAAAATTGGGTATTTTCAGAATTCAAGCGAACGAAAAATATAGTAGACAGTCAAAAAGATGATGCATATGGGCCGGATAGAGCAAACGAGACCCTACAAAATGATGCATTATAGTTGACTATTTGATCAATAGCTTTGCAGAATCCAGGGAGGGACAAGAAATTTACAAAAAGTTCACTTTTTTCTGGATTTCACCATATATTTTCTGGGCCTACTATCATGGTCTAAGTATTCATTTCGGCAGTATGCGTTTTTAGAAGTGTCTGAAGTTTCTGAAACTGACAAAATAAAATATCTAGCATTTTATATTTTTACGTATAGAATCTATTGTACAAGTATACACATATGAAGGCATGGGCCTGTTATACTGAAGGGGGATTCTATTCTACAAATAGAGGAAGATAAGAATTTCCTGTTGTCGAGTTCGCCTTTAGATTATGAGAATAACTAGAAGAATTACAGGACGACTGTTTCTTTCCCCCAACAAGAGGCTAGAAAATGTGATCCCACCAGAAACCAAAAGCGCTTGCGAATCTAGCAGAACTCAGGCGAGTTATATTTAACTTGAAAACTGTTAAACAAATAGTCTACCGCTTAGTTCGACGATGGAACCTTGTTAAACAAATTACCATTGTTGCATAATTTATCATTATTTATCTCTGCTTATTATTCTCCGTGGTTGTTGTGGTTCGCAGTTATGGAGTTAGTTCCGATTAACAGAATAAATTTTGCTTTCTTGAAAATTAAAAAAACAGGTGTGCTTCTGGATTATGTATTATTGATTTTGGTATATATCTTGGTGTTGATAACATAAAGTACGTTTTATCACATACTTAAATTTCTGGTTCGCAAATCTGAGGCGAGATCAGGAAAGATATGGCTGGTTCTGAGTTTTGGCTAGTACATATTTTATATTTTAACAATCCCTGACTAATCAGATGTTGTACGTATGGGCATGAACATTCTTCTTGAATACATGTACAATAGGAGAAAATGGAAGTAGAGTTTGATGTTTGCGTGAGCCTTACCAAAAGATAAAGGAAGTGATCACAAAATACAGTCATGTTCACATGCTTCCACTCACTGAATCATATTATTGTCGGAAGAAAACGACACGAGAGTACTTTAAATCAAATTCAATAAAAAGACTCCATGTACATAAATGATACCGTAATTTTCCGCAATATTCCTGTACCAGCCATTGCATTTTCACAAATATGATGTCAACAAGCCTTTCTGTCAACAGACAATAGAAAGACTTCTGTGGATTAATGATACTTATCATTGAAAGACAGAGGATTCAAAACTGACAAATTTCTTCAATTGAATCATGATCATGTAGAACAACCAAATTCTAGGTCTAAAAATCGAAAAATAGCTCCAATGTATTAATCCTAATCGCCACTTCTGATTTGATGACATGTACATCGGGATGCAGCATGATCCGCTACGATATTTCATTTCGCAAAAATCTCTCGCCTCATGAAAAAATATAAATTGTTATTTTGAGCCTCATCATTTGGCACAACGTGGGAACTTCATCCAGTGTTGCAAGAGCTCTTACGAGACATACTGAGAATACCATCTCAGTTGACGGCCATCATCTCTGACTGTCGAACATCAACAAACATTTCACTAAATAGGGGCAGAGCCAGACATTTAATTTATCAAACTTGCGGCAAGCCCGAAAACGAGTGGTGTGCGCGATTGCTATTTCATTACCAAGGCCTTTCAGGTAATAGCCTACAGGAGGCTATCTTCAGGCGAAATATCTATCGAGTCTCACGTTTTCGGACTTTCTTCAAGTTTGATAATCAACAAATATTGCCAATATGTACAGTATGTGCATTGATGGCTTGTAACTGGAAAATCTCGGTATGTCGAAAATATAATGAGTGATCATGATATGCAAATTATCAATTGGAAAAAGGTGAAAATCCTGGAGTTGGAGTGAAAGAGCTTTTATAGCCAGGTTTCAAAATGTCGCGCAGTGATGCAGTGTATTCAGTTCTGCAATTTGCCAATCAAGGTAAAAAATTAATAGTTGTCAAACCTGCTTGTGTTTACCAATCCATACTAAGAACTTCATCATCAAAATATGACGACCGTAAGTTTCAGGTTCGGTGCCTGTTAAATAGGAATCAGGATCATAAGAGGTTTATGTAAGTCAATACCACATTACTGACGCAGGATGTTTGGTCCATATTTGACTTGATAGGTGATATCGAACCAATTTTCCAACTTACATTTGGTGTTTAGTACACATGTGTACGTGACAATCAGTGAAATTTGTAATGGATGTACATGTACATGTACACGTATTAACGTCCATAATTATCGTCTTTTCACTTATTCCCATGTGCTGACTTATTCTGATGTATAAGAATTGTCACGAAAAATTTCGATATACGCCCCATAAAAAGCATAAATTCACCAAAAAATATTTTACAAAGAGGCGTATGTGCTATTTCGCTCAAATTCTATGCTTACAAAAGGGCGTATACAATATACTAGTTTTAAAATCGTGATTACGTGCAATTAATGATTTCGTATGTAAAAATAAAGTAGATCAATCGATTTGGAATTCCCGAAATTACTTACATATCAAAAATCAAGACAAAATGATGAATGATGGTTGAGATATTGTACAACGAAATTATCCAAAACTTTAAAGCCGATTATCTCAAAACCATCTTTTTGTTATACGCACCTTCGTCAACATAGCGACGAATTTTATGACGGTACGCCCATTGTCTCTATCCATGCTGATACAAACACGGTGATAAGATGGAATACTTCTGGCCTTCACGGTCCTTGTATAGTGTGGCAGTTTTTCTGGTTTCTCTTGTCTCTTGTTGATATTTCTTGATTACTTGGTGTCATCGTGCTGCTGTATCAATATGTGCATTTTGATCTCATGGTTTTCTATCATGGCATGAACACGTTGCAGTTCAAAATGTCGCGTTCCAAAATGCAATTTGTTGCTTTAACTTAACATGTCTGAATAGTCAGCTTAATACAACTTTCTAGAATTTCATGAATCAGATGATGAAAATGAAGTATTTTTAGATTGCTCGAAAGTTCAAGAAATGAAACTTTTCTATCGATATGAAATTATTTAGATTCCATAAGTAGTTCACTGGCTGCGGGCCATTGAAAAAAGGTATATGTTTACAAACTTAAGAACCACCGCTGACAGAATACACAAATTTTGAAAAATTAGTGCTTTAGAATCAAATATAGTTCATTATCTAACACATCTAAAATTGGTGGTAAATTCAAGCAGGAAATGTCTCAAAGTTTATGATAAAGATAGTTAACGAAACGTCCGGATAACTTTTGAGCGGTTTAATTGGAAAATCATATCTGGTCAACATTAAAAAAATAGCATGGAAATTCGATGAAGCAGCCCGGGAATTGGAAGCTTGAAATCTAGCCGCCACCCAGGGGTGTAGATGGTTATATGAGCTCGTTTTTTAATTCTGTCAATATTTTTACACACTTTGTGCGACAGCTTGCAAAAGAGTGAGCATAATACAACAGCATCAACTGGAAATACGAAACAAAAACTTCAGTCAACTGAGAAACAGTCTAGATATCTCTCAACTGACGCATGATTTATAGTCTCCTCGAAGCCGGAAGACAGACGTTGTTGAAGTATAGATCCCAAAAGAAGCGAGTTACACCAAGTAACAGTGAAAAGTCATGCTGTCAACACAGTCGATTCCGTTGTATATCTTCGGACATGAATTCACTGAGCGTCGTATAATAAGTTGTCTTGGCTTGTTGCAATTGACATTAAAATTCAATTTACGCTGCTGAGCCAAGATCTCATTTAGTTTTATAGGATCACGAAACTTTTTCTTAAAAATGAGGTTTCGCTAATCGCCCGCTTAAAAGTGAGTTTACAATAATAGTCACCCCGGCTATTATTGGAAGAAATAAGGTATGTCTTTCAGAATAATCGACCTTAGTTAATTCTTTGAATTTTTCATAAAGTTTTCCATTTTAACACGTAATGCTTTTCATTATTTGAAATCAAGAGAAACTTTTAGCATCAAAACATTCCGAAAGAGACCAGATTTATATGAACAGTTCTTCTTAACATAATTAAGCATCTGATTTCTTCTTCCAGTTCATTTTGTTAGTTATGCATAGGGTATTTTATGAAATAGGATTTGCTTACAGAATTTCGGAAATGCTCAATGATTCTGTTGTTTCGAAATATTTCATGTTTGATGTATGTTCGCCTTTATATCGAAGGCAATCCTCAGGGGATCGTGACCTTCATTTCAATCATGATGTTATGATAACAGCACAAAAAAGGCAGATGAAAAACGAATTATGAAAATGACTGCTTAGCAAGAGAATACTTGGTAATTGCTGAACACTGTAAATGTAATCATGTCCCAATTTCATTCTCTAATGGGCCTACATGTTTTCGGCTATTAACCCCAATTGTAATAACAGAATGGAATTCACATATTTGTATGAATAATAATCATATGATGAGAAGCATGAAAAGAAATTGCGGAAATTAAAGTCATTACACAGTGAAATTGATAAATTAATGTACCCATTGAGATACAGAGACGTGTAAACGATGGTCTGGTGCAGATTTTTGATAATATACTGTCAAGAAAAGCATAACTTTTGGGAATTTATTTGGTGACTTTATTAATTAGAATTTGTAAGCAGCAAAATCCATAAAACATCTTTATCTGTCTATAGTTTCTAAAAGTCACCTCTCCTATGAGCTGTTTAACGTTATTAATATTCTGTGACTAAATAATTTGCATTTAGATTTAAGATATTCTACGCAAAGACCTATACTCCTGGGTTTCTCCATTTTTAAGCCTTAGTTTCATAGATACAACTTCATAGAATTGTTAGGCGATAGACTTATGATTCATCCAACAGCATTTTTTAGAACAATGATGAGCAAATTGTTGACTAATATAATTTGTAAGATACCGACTAGTTCACTGTTCCAACCTTAGCCAAACATTTATATTCGGACGTTTTATGCGCTAGGTATTAAGTTTTAGTTTATCAACGCAAATGTCTCCGTACACCAAGTCGCTTGTCAAATTCACCTTTTAATACCAGTATTACGAGAATATGAGTCATGCGGAGATCTTCCCGTCCTATACCACTCGTAATAATGACGAGTATCATTCGTCGACGAGTATGTCGACTTATCATTTTCATTCACAATCACCTAGCAATATCTGTATTTGTAGACTTTGACTTGATAAATAAGAACATGAAAATCGATGACAGACAGAGGAAATGTCGAGTCAACCAATTTCCCGTGCATTATTGATTGATTTCCTGTTTCGAATATTGGTTGCACGTAGTCAATAAATAAAGAAATTAGTAATTGTGTTTTTCTGCTGCAGGGATTTTCTTGCACAGCCGGTTAATTTTCAAAGTGCATGATTTATGCTTGAATCTGACTAGCGTTTCCGTATAAGGATTTCCACTATCAACAAGCGATATCATGGTGTTTATGTAATATCCTGTGAATGACAATGAACTGCTATCTTATCGTAGTATGTATGCGCTTATCGGAAATTTCAATCAAAAAATTTGTTTTCGAAATTGCTTGTTCATGTGAAAGTTTATTCATTCCAAGACGTCAATAGCATCCATGCTGCTCGTGAGAGAAATTCGCTAAGCAGTATGTATTGTTATCTCACTAACTAGTCAGCTAAACTATCATGACTGCTGATAGCAAGTGGCATTATGAGTAGGATATTTTGATATCAGCATAGATGTAGATAGCAATAGAATCTCTAGAACGGAAATGTAGCTTCGTGTAATGTACAATAACGGCACAAAAATCGCACGCATTTTCACTTAGAAGCACCTGTCAACCACCGTATGATTGAGTTAGAATCAGTTATATGCGCTATAAGTTATATGCTTTCCACTGGTTATTCATGCCTCAACTCAGTTCCTCCGGCTGTGCCGCGATTTTCGATGTTTTGATAACCGAATTCGATAAATGGTGATTGAAGTCTTCAATTCTGTTTTAAATTCTTTGGTGCCCCTAGTAAGGAACGGAACTGACCAAAATAAAATAGCTTTCTTTTCTAGGGGTGTACCGATTAGTGATTTTGATAATCGGCCGATTACCGATTAATCGGTGGAAGGTAGCCGATTATTTCTTTTAAATTCATCTAAAATCGACGTTTTCCATGTACTAAAAGAATGGATTTAGTTAAAGGAAACTTAATGATAATAAAGTGCACCAAATAAAAGATAAAACAGGTCCCGAATGTCCCATGCAAAAAGGGTTGCGATGCTAGTCTGGTCCTACGTAGAGTTGAATAATTTTGAATTTTTGTCAATTGCTTTTGATTCTAGCAGGCTACATTTTACTCGTAGAAGTAATTTTGGTGACTGAAATATGCAGCAAGAAGTTTATATGTGATTGCATAAACTTTTCATTTCAAGCAAAATCTTGGATCATAATCAGCATCATTAAAATAATAACGAGACGCATATGAACCGATCCATTTTCTAACCAATGATGGCTTGAAAGGAAAGAATCTCTTGTTATTGGGTCAAACCACGAATTGGTTGCACCGACGTAAAATTTCAGTTTACCGACGTAAATCAGTTTTTGACGAATTATACCGATGATCATGATATAATATATAGTTTAAAGTTCAGACGTATATATGTTAGCTAAAGAGCTTAAATATGTCTGCATACATGACAAAGGGTAGTCTAAAAACTGTTATCTAAGTTTCAATTATGCCCCTATTTTATGAGCTGTGTGCTTCAATGCTTTTTGTGCATGAAAATGTCAACATTAAGTTGAAAAATCGTTTGTGATGCTAGAAAATTTCACGTTAGTCAATGTATCTGAAAGACAATTTTCTGTCAAAGTTAATTATGATTCCTTAGAAAATATTAAATTTCTATATTAGAATGTCGCGAGCGTTACCTAAAATATTTGATAAGTTTTTCCTTCAGAGACAAAATGATTAGCTACTTTATACTGCCAAAGATTATCGACTTTCCATAAATGCTAATCAGTGTGCTGATCAACAAAGTTATTCTAAGTCTGCTTTCTGGTAGATAAAAAATTTAATGTCTGTCGCGAGCGTTGCCATGACATACACTTAGTGAATTTAATCTCGATTTCGAGAATCAATATTTATCAAATAACGAGATATCGAGATCTCTAATTTGATATTACAAGTAGGCCTATATCAGATTGTGCCAATTATTCAGAAAGTGTAATTAATTACAGACAACCGCAAATTGCTGTACAGTAGTCTAATTATTGGCCTAATTGCAATTATCCAGCTCTATTTGTTATTGAAATTAAGATAGCAATACCAATCTGGACTATATTTGGCATTCATTAATACGCCAAATCCTTTATTGAAGCTGTTTAATCTACAACACAGACAAAATTAATTCATATGCTTACATCAAAGCGAGGCCTGATCTTGTAGGCCTAAGTAGAGGGACAAAGGCGGAGCCTATGTACAAGGACTAAAGAAGTTCCATTTCCTGTCCAAAGTCAGAGAAAGACTCGTTGAGGTAAGGAAATTTTCTTCCTCAAGTGAAAAATGCTTGCTCATGATTCATTGCTATAGTTACCCAAGATACAGTACTCTCGGATGTTGACGTTCATCTTGCATTATGTTTAACTTCTGTGTTATGATTCTGGTGCAAATCAAATGTTTGGTGTGCTGTTTCTAAATTATTCGTTCAATCTTGTAATCGTCACTATTATTATCTTCTGTGATGACAAATTTAATGGCAAAATTTATGTTATCCGCAATCTTATTAGATAATGTCGCGAGCGTTACTACGGCATGTCGCAAGCGTTATTGTGAAGATTGATCGAAATCTCGTAATCGTTGCTTTCAGTAATCTATTCAAGCATGAAGAAATCACCAGAAATTCCGGTCCTTCCGGGTTGCCTTCCACCTTCATCTGAAGCACCCTTTGGAGAAACTGCGCTTGAGCACTTGCCCAAACTATCACAGCCATCCTTCTGCTGTGTGATTTCCCAGATCGAAGAAATTACTATTGATTGTCTAAGTTCTTTCTTAGACCAGTCGGCCGACTTTGCAACTTAGGTTTTTCCTCACCATCCTCCTCCTCATTTTGGATGCTCATACCTATGGATTTTTAACCCATAATTACGGATATAACCAACTAATATAGCATTCCTTGGAATTCTTTATAAGCGTGTTACACTGTATTTATCGCATCTGTGCTTGCTAAAATGACTTACTTGATTGTTATCACTTCACTCTGAAAGAATGCTAGGATTGGCGATAGTTAACGAATTAATTCAGTTAAATCGTAGAAGTCAAATGTAGAGTCAATTATTCTGGGATAAAGATTTTCTCGACTTTTAAACTTTTCGAATTTTCAGTAATTGATTCGTAAACTTTAAAGCATTTCACACATGGAACGATTATGACTTAGCATAATTTCTCATATTTTGAAAACAGGGGTGGAGTTGACATTTTCACAAAAATTGCCATGAGGATTTTGCATGAACAAGCTTCAAAATAAAGTTCGAAGTTAACTGGCCATACTCTTATTTGAAGTTCGGAAGTAAATCTCACAATTAACAATTTACATAACTCATTTTCATAGCTGTTAAGATAAATGTTTTTCATACTGTTCGGTAGTCGTAGGTGTTGATATTTATGACTAATTACATTGCGCTTAGTCATCTATATCGCTAATACCTAACAAAGCTGTCTTCAAAACAGGTGAAATTGCGGCGTCGGTCATTGTATTCTACCGTTGAAGTCATCTGATCATGTGGCCTCGGCAAATAAGAAAAGACAAAATTATCACTGACAGTTCAGTTATTCATTTTGGAATGAATTACACTTGTTGTCAGCTTAAATCTGATACTTATTGTCATCAGAATTCATTAACCTGAACATTGCGTGCGTTTAACAATTATGATATTTCAACTCCGCCTGCACCAAAAGTGTTCCTCAGAGCAGAATAGGAAAAGTGAAGAAAGAAATAAGAGAATGAAGAATGAAAAAATGAATTTCAACGTCAGTAGGCCTACTTCCGCTACTGGAACTTGGACGGTGATGACATAGTTGAGCGTTGTGACACTTTCAGCCCGGATCAGTGGTCCTACGCGGTAAATTTGCATTTTTTACGCAGATAGACTATTCCAAATATCTGATTAATGGAAGTACTTATATAGCCTACTTAGAATTTCAATGGGACTATTGCCTTGACATTTGGATGCGATGAATTTATGTCTAGACTTAATATGTGAGAAAATTGTACCCACACGAACCATGTGAAAATAGCATGTTAATTATATGAATACTATAAAAGCCATGCTATCTGTAGGTCATAGCTAGCTCCTAAATTTTCGCTTACTCGGGGGAAATCAGAGGATAGAATTCTATAATAAATTCTATAATTTTTTCCAAAAATTGATGTTTTGAGTATCTATTGGAAAGTGCGATGACATTCGAGACATGGGCTTTCCTGAACACTTAATCCTCACCTTGAAACCAATACTGTTGAGGATGACCGACCAGTTAGAAATTATGTGCGTATTTGAAGACATGTATATTATCTCCCTATCTATTCAACATCTCCTAATCACAGAGCATCATGAGAAAGACATCACATGGTTTTGAAATGGTGTCTCCGTTTGTGGTCACCATATTATAACCAACATCAGATATGCTGACGACATATTGCTCTTAGCGGGCAGTATGAGGAAACTGTAGGGTGGACAGAGTAAGAGCTGAAAGCGAAAGAACCGGATTGCTATTTAATGCAAAGAAAATGAAAACAGTGAAAACTCAAAGAAGGGATACGAATGCAAATGTTGCACAGTTCACTTATTTTAGTGTTATTTTCACAGTCAATTATGGCAAAAGAAAGAAAAATGACATTCATTGGACAAGTCCTGTGTAGCACAAGCCATGATAAAACTCTGCTTAGTAGAGTGGTACATGGACCAATGGGAAGGTGTCGACCGAAGACCGCCCTGTGACGAACAGAATAACCTGTGCAACATATATTGGCGGCTACGCAGGTAGCTCAAGATAGGAGCCGATGGGAAACCATGATGCGGAGGGTCGCAGCTGATCGCGACCGACCAATTCATCAATGAAGATGTTGGATAAACGATTTGCTTTGATCAGTTATCGCATGATGACGTCAAGAAAATGTTGGAAGTATGTCTGATTGAATTAGGAAAGTTAAGCCATGCTGAAAGCAACTCAAATAGAGACTTATGAAGACACATGAAAATTACAAATAGTCTGCTAGAGCCTCAGCTATATATTGAACAGGAAAAAACGCCACTGTAATACAGTAAGCCATTTACTCGACACGACAGCGAGACATCGAGTAGTCTATGACGAAAAGCGCTATTTTTAGAAAGTCACTTTTTTGAACTATTTCAAAATATCCTATCCACATTCAAATTTTTTTTGAAATATTATTCAAGATTCTTCATACTTATATGCCTTCACGAATCAGAAGTTGCCGCTTAGTTGCACTTGTACTTTAAAATTTTTGAAAAATATTCAAAATATCGATATTTTCAATTAAAAAATTCAATTTTTTGTTTTTGAAAATGCTGAGGATTTTTTCTCTGCAATAGTTGAAAGGTCGCTATACACCAGCCATCACAAGTGGTACAATGTCTAAATAATGACCAAAAATCAGTATCAAATATCTATAACGAGACCGGAGATATACGTGGTGGAAGAAACACTACTTTTCGTAGAAATTTCAAACGTGCCAAAACAGTAGAAGCATGTCGCATTTTTCCGAAATATGTTGGATTTCCTCTATACAGACCTAGGAGTCGAAAATGTCACGACAGCCACAAAACTTTCTTGAAATTTGTTGAAATGGCGTGGAATGAGTGACCCAAATTCCTCATCCAAATAAATAAAAGCACTAAAAATATTGTGAGACATGATAACGTATCCATATTTTTGCCGGGGATGCGCGCAAAACTGACAGTATTACATTATAAATCTGTCGTAAGCAGTGTTTACAGGTTGTTGCGATTTTTTATATAATAATTACAGTCATTACATGTAGATAACTTCGTGGATGAATGAGCATGATAGCCTTAACTTAATTTTGTACTTTGTCAATGGTCTGTAAGTCAATTAAATTTATTTAGATGCACAAATTTGGAAATTGACAAAAGAGCTTAATATTTTTTTATTTAAAAAAAGTACTGTGCTTTGAACTAAAAATTAAATTTTTGACGTTCCCATCGGCCAAATTTTGATGAAATTTGCAGTTTATCAGAAATACCATAGAAGTCATGTAAGACTAGAATCGTAGCCATTGTAGTTCTGGGGCAATATCAAGAAATGCCTAACGAAGATCCCCTGGGCAAAAGAGGGCTAAGCCTTATTATGTTCTGAGAAGAGAAACAGCTAAATCAAATTAAGTTCGCTTTTTTTAACCTCATTTACGCAGAAAAATTGCGATTTACGCAGGCGTATGCGAAGGCCCGGATGCCCTTGCTGCCGACTTCCGATAACACTTTCGGGGCTCAACCTCTATATTAGGGCCCTGCGAGTCGGACTTTGCCAACATTGAGTCGAGTTTTCCGAAACTTGAGGGAAGTCGAGTCGGTCGGAGTATCCATATCATGACAATTAGAGACGAAAATGTGTATGAAATTCAGTAATGATTAAGTGCATCGCTAATCTTCATATAAACATAAGAGCAATACTTAGTCAGCATTAGAAAATTGACATAGAACATTACTTCATCTTTGATGAGTTGAATCATCTGTATTTGTTACAGTTATTAAGTAACTATTAGTTTAGTAGACAGAAGGTAGAGTAAGGTGCGTCTTACGCGGTCACCACTTCAATTTTCTGAAATATTGCATTCATACGAAATGTAGTCGAAGCCTTAGAAATTTATCATACATTTATCTATTATGGGTGGGTATGAGCATCACAACCAAACGGTTTGCTTGGAAAAATGAGAAGAGAACGCTAAGCTGTCCATAAGAGGAAAGATGCTGAATATGAAGAACTTAGATTGAGCGTAATGACGCTTCCACTGATCCAGAATATTGTAAACCCTTTCATATTCAAACAATGCCGTTTCTATTGACGAGCGGTACTGCCAACCGCCTAATCGGTGATGAATCGGTAGCAAGTTGATTCGAATTTTAAGCCATTTGCGTGATCAACTTTACAATGGGAGTTTGAAGAATAACACGTTGCATGCTAATTTCAGTGTAAATTTGCATCCACGTAGAGCTTTGGATTTGTATGTGAATTTAACCTAGCGATTTCCATTGTTGTTGCTTTCTAAACCTTTGTGTGAATGTCTCTTTTACTTCATCACACACATCCTCAAACTCATATTTTCATATAAACATGCAACTTTCAAGCAAAGTAGTGAAATATACATGTTGTTCTCACATGTTTAGATAGCGACTCAATCAGCAGTTTTGATATTTGGCAATGGCAACTTTGTTATGCGTATGCAGTCTTCAACAAAGATTTTCCCAACTTGAGCAGATTGTTGTTGTTTTATTTGAACACGATTACGCCGAACAATTATGTCGTTTTGAAAGACTTGAAGTGGAAGGCTGGTCATGAAGACCTGTTGACGACGTCGCTGTTAAGTCCTGAATATGTTCAAGAAACAGATCTTGACGAGAAATTTTTAGCTGAGTCGCTTCTCAGTACATTGTCCAGATATTGATGCCACATATACTGCATGTAAGACGTAATACAAAACATGCACTGGCCAAAGCTGGTCATCCTCTAGAAGTGCACCTTTATGGCGCCATTGAGTCGAAACAATCAATCCCTTATTTCGTTTTATAGTAGTCTAACACTACATCTGATTTCTCTTTTCGGACTCAGGCAACGGGATTGTTGGTGATGAATACAGGGTGGATGTTATGTTCTTCTTCTTGACATTGTACAATGTCAGGGACACGGAATCCTCGCTATTGAACACAGTTTCACTATTAATTACATCGTTTGCATCCTTAAGTTCTCTTCTGTTAAAACGAATCGTGCTAATGTAACTTGTTCGCTTCTCCTTCAAATATCGAACGCCTTCTAATGCACAAGAGAAATTGTCAGATTATGTCCTTCGTTAACATTAGGAGCCGACAATTTTTTTTACAATATGATGAACTAGTCTTTTGTCTTGAGGTCAAATATGCCCAGAAATGTAGCAGTGGCCAACAACTCTGTCTTCAAATGCGTAGGAATGAAGAATTTTAAAACCAAATTTTTCATGCTTATTAGCAAAGTGAATGCTTCATACATGTATTTGAATGAGATGATCGCAAGCCAAATGGTCTCAACAAATGTAGCAGGCGGCTACCTCTCACTCCACAGTGTGTCGGTTTTCGGACCGGTGCACCGAAACGAGCGCTCCAATTATAAATAATTCATAATATCTTTTATCTTGGTCACACCAAGTATGAAGAAAAAGATATTCTATGCACACAGTAAAATTAATCCAAAGTAAAGAAAGCATTCAATTATATTTATCAATTTAAACTTTTAATTTTTGCATCATGAAAATGAACTTTTTAAAGGTCACTGCCATTTTATAAAATAAACGACGCCTTTCCTGATGTTGAGAAAAAAGGGCGAAAATCAGATGCTTCAAGTTCGTGATGAAACATTTTTGAACATACTAATGAATAGGAACCTCAAATATTATGAGTAGATCAAAAATCATCGTTTGATAGGATTATGTCTATAGTCCCCACTCAGATGAACTTTTGTTTTGAGAACTCGAGCGTTCTCAACGGTTGATCACCTAGTCTTGATCTTATTTACCGACAGAAATTATCAGCTGCTGAGAAACGCCGTTCACATTCTACCGAGATTGGTTTCATAGTCAGAAATGATAACTAAAAAATTGTATAAATATTCGCTTTTCTGGCGCCCATTTGCAAATCATTTTAAATAACATGCGAAGTATTTGAGACAATGAAATTGGTTTGACACATACCGACGTGAAAAGATCAAAGATGCATTGATTTTTATTCACGTTGGTCTGTTTCAAACCAATTTTATTGTCTCACATACTTCGCATGTTAACCACGATAGAGATGCGACGTGGCCATGGTCACTAAACACATCGTGTTAGATATAAGACTAAACTACAATGTATTACTGAAAGCGGAATGTGATGCGGCCTGTCTCTCATCACAACCGCCTCAGAACTCTATGACGAAATTCCGAAATTTAAATATTTCACACAGTTCTCCCAATTAGATTTCTTTCAACCAACCAGGAGACAAGAGCAGATAAGCATGCTACAGTCTGGAGAGATGTATCTTTGATGGCCGAGTAAGAGTATCGTCATCTTCAGAGTAAGCGCTCAGACAAGAAGACGTCTATCTTATTTTTATGTATTGAGCTTGGTTTTGAAGCTTAATTCTGGGGTAAGACTATTCGGTACCGGCAGTAGAATTCCGAGAAAGCGATTCCGACACTTCCGATATTTTGTCAGAACCGGCTCCGAAACGGTACCGGGATTAAGCTGGGCAATTACATAAATAACGCACACATGTTCTGACACATATTTGTCACTTCTCACCGTGAAGCAGTGTGACTGCATCCATGAAAATTGCACCATGACATGCCAAATTAGTCTGAAATAGTAATCATTATTCAAATATTTGATAGTAGTCCATCTTTCGAAGCTAGAAGTCAAAAGGTTACTGTAACGCACGGACTACACATGTCTTAATTATTTGTCACAGGACAATCTATAACTCGATGGCAGGACAAATTGCATTTCGGCTATTCTTTCATAAGTGCTTCGGCGTAATTTTTCACAATTTTCGGTGCAGCGAGCACCGGCTATCATCAATCGGTCGAACAAGTGCGGCTAGCGCACATCCCAAATTTAGACACGTCGAAGAGTAATTTTCTCTATACAGTCTGTTTCCTTAATCGTTGTACAACCCGAAAAACTCTTTTATCTCTTGCTTATTCTCATCAAATTTAACCGTAAGCTGCTTGTTAAGTGAGCTTACATTTAACTGATTACTGAACTTATTCACTTGGTCAGCCGAGACACTTGCTTGGTTTAGGAAACAGTGTTGTGTGCCTAATTAAATGAAGTAATTAGTGAATAGAAAAATTATTCATGATCATATCACAGCTGATCATGTCATTCATGTCATGTCTTACCTGCCCCTGTTTCCTGTCATTATTGAATGAGTTGCTAAAAGTCTTGTCGATTCACTTATCGCGCGCAGCAACTACGACGTGAGGAGATTCCTATTGTTTGTGAACCGGTGGCGAGTCTCAGTCTGATGTCAAGCCTTTGTGCGCGCGCAGATCCTGGATTCGAAATCCTCACTCAGCCGATGGCTGAGTTTGGGAACAATGCGAATTTGAAGTTTGCCAGTGAACGGATGGGCAGATCGTGATAAAACTTACATTTTCTTGGAGCTGATAACACTAGCATTCTTTTAAGCACAAACTCGAAAGCGCCAGCGTTAATACAGCAAAAGTTATTAAGTTGTGTGCAGCTAACCGTTAGAAACATTTTTAACGCGAAAAGCGAAAAATCAAGCAAACGTGTTAATTGAGTAAGACTGTGCCAAATGTTGTCGAAATTCGGAAAAAAATTATATCATCTGAAAGCTTAACACGAGCCTGATTGAAGAGTGATAATCTTAATTTTCTGTTTTGCGGAGTTTAGTCAGTTTGCATCGGGGAATGAATTGACCAAAAATTCATACTTTTTGTCTGCTGACCACAACTGACCAGACACAACCTAATCGCTCTGCCAAATCAAAGTACTAAACACATCCTTTCCCATGGTATAAAGTTTATTGAAATTGAACATGAAAAAATCATGTTGGACTTTTTTGCAGCATTTTTTTCGGTATAACCTATTTGTACTGTATCTTTTTGTACATTCAGCGAATCTTAAAATCTTTACATCATGATGAAACTGAGTGATAGTTCACACTTTCTGTCAGTTTTCATTAAAAAAATCTGCCGTCTTCATGTTAAAATCCTGCATCAAAGAAAACGCTCAATTTTCTTTCAGAGGGCCTACTGACCACAACTGACCAGTTAAGAAAGTAAAATTTATGCCAAAATAATCTATGGAACATAAGGTTTCATATGGTATATCGTTCATTAAAATTGAACCAGGTCTTCAACGTGAAAATTACATTTGAAAATAGGTTAACTTTTATGTGCAATTAAATTACGTTATCGTGTAAGCTAAGCCGTATAATGTAGTGATTACTTAACTATGAACGGCCACTTTATTGCCAAAAAATGATCTTGGCTTGATCTGAATTCCACACAGATCATTAGTCATCATGCAATATAAGATATATGATCATTAGGGTTGAACACGGGATTCCCGATATTTTCGAGTCTCTATTCCCCGGAAATGCATCCGGATATTCCCAGAAAAATTTAAGGAAAATCAAACCTATTGAAAAACTGGAGAAGACGATTTTAGTACATTATTCTCACAAAACAGTTCACAAATTAATAGCATTTGTCGAATAGGCAATCCTCTTGCTGGTACCTACAAATAGGAATTGTAGTCATTGTAGTCCTTGTAATAAGAGATGTGTAAAGTTTATTTTCTCCAAGGTTTTCAGATTTTCTATAGCCCTTAAATTGTGAATAATCGCCCCAAAATAAATCTCACTAGTTTTTGTACGTGTATACAAGTATTTTGAATTTACACACAACATTTCATGCAGATTGCATTAGAGAAGTAATTAGGAAACAGAGGCTTCAGACTGAAGTGTAAGCGATCCCTGCCAAACTTGGAACAGACGTTCAGTTGCATTCGTATTTTTAGTTGCATGTATCTAAATTACGTTTCCAGTACTTGCATTTTGAACTTTCTGAACCAAGTGTATCTACATTTTTGAATTTCTTGAAGACTGTGTTTCTGTTAATGTGCCGGATTTTCTCGAATGTAACCCACGGGCTATATGATTTTTTGAAATTTAAGTACGGGTTGTATTCGAGAAAATGCGGCATCTATAGTTTGAAATTTTATTGAGAAAATTATTGGTGCTTGCACTTGAACTTGCAAAAGGTGTATTTTGTTCCGATCTTGATCTATGCTGGTTAGGCCTAGCCTGAGTGAGGTGTACGACTTTTCTCTTCATCTTGTTGTTTGCTGCAATGACGATGACCTGGTAAAGTCAATACAGCATTCATACAGCAATTTGGTGATGTTGATGATGAAAAAGGTCATGGACCTGAGAAATTGTGGGAAAATTTCCAATGACGGCTGATGAAATAACTAGAGCTTAAATGCATGCACAAGTGTGAAACCCTATGTAGATATGCTTGCATCCAGATTTACGGACTTAGCTTGTCGCCTCTAACTACTGTCCGTAGTTCATAAAGTACTTGTTCAAATTGGATAAAACTTCATCTTGCAATAGAAAATACCATCAGCTGCGTGAATTTCTGTGGTGATTGTACAATGTTGATTTGAAAACGTGGAGGACATGATCTACATTTCCCTGAAACAGTCAATTCCAAAAAATTTGGGAATTCGGTGTTAAGGATAACTCCTCCACACCTATTCCTATACCTTCACCTGAAGTTGATGCGTCCAGATATTACGATGTCGAAATCTCATGGAAGATACTCTTTACAAAAGCTGGAGAATTGAAGACGAAATGCAATCATAGCAAGAAAATGCTTTCCACGAAGGGACATTCTATAGGTGAACAACGAAAATTGTAAAAAGCAGGAATTCTCGTGTGATTACTTCAATGATATAGAGGATAAGGCATGTGAAACAGGATCAAGAAGATATGCGTGTGTGCTGAGTTCTGCTTTATTGGTCATGCACCACGGCTGACATACAAGAATGAACAATCGTTCACGATCAATCGTGCATCACGTCACAGCATGTATGAGGTTAAATCATTCTTGTCGTTGGTTCAATGATTACAGCAGTAATAAGTTCGCGCTGCAAAAGATTTTGAGACACAGCAGAATCAGAATTATTTTTACACATACGTGAAATGGTTTTTTCAATTTGATGCCTTAAATTACAGGCATCAATACTTTTTGGGATGATACTGTGTACTGTAGTGTTTCAATTTCAATAGTAAAAAGCAGAGCTGGAAAAATTCCACTGAAATTTTTTAATATTTATTCCGGAGCAGAAATTTCAATTCCAAATCCAATTCCAGTCGAAACAGTTCAATTCAATTCCAATTCCATAATAAGATTTAATTCCGATAAATGCATGTCGCGTATAGTGTCGTATGTTAATGCATCTAACGTTTTTTCGTTTCAATCTAACCCATGTGCCCTTATCCTATCCTCGTTGTTCCTGTGTGCCGTTCCCTGCGTCAGTCCTATGTTCGTTTTCATGTTCACAGATCATATATCTTGTGTACATAAGTAACCGGTCAGCCTACGTCATTTTCGTTTCAACGAGATATTCAATATCTCGTGATAAAAATAAAAGGAAGTTAACGGTCAGCAAAGAATCAAACGCTGAGAGAGAGCTGAGATGCGAATTAATATA
>CAJQUW010006747.1:0-31016 GCA_907163375.1 Prostheceraeus crozeri
GACTGACCATGGCGGTCGCGGCGACCGCTCTGGTTGAGATCGCTCGGTTGTACGGCGATCATCAAGAATAATCTTTTGAACATGATCGATCACATCTTCTGTGCTCACTGTCACTGGTCTTCCACAACGGGGATCATCTTCCAAGCTCTCTCTCTTTCTTGCTTGAATTCTGAACCCCACTTATTGACTGTGGTGTAGGACGGAGCCTTCTCACCAAGTGTTTCAACCATATCATCATGAATCTCCTTTGGTGTGAGTCCTGTTTTATCATGCGCAGTTGAACACTGTTTTATCATGCGCTCGCACTTCGTGACTTGTCATTGCCATGTAACTCCCTGAAAAGAATGGCCGAAAACGTTCGGAGAATTAACCTACTTGCTTTCAATTTCATATATAGTACCGGGAACAGAGTGCTTCAAAAGTTTATTGTTGACTTTCCTGTGGGTGCATTTCTGAAATGAAAAGAATAGACATTGGATCAAGTTGCTTTGTCAAACACACTTTAACAATTGAACTGAATCTCCTGCAACTTTCGGATCGATACAACACTTTATTCGAAAGAGAAATCATCCATTGTCGGACATTGTGACTTGATAGAGAGGAAGATAGCCTTTCATGGTATGAAACTAAACCAAATCTTTCGGTTAATTGCGATGCATTTCACCCATGTACTAGGCCATAATCACACAGAATGAATACACAGATGCTGGTGGACACGAATAACACAAATCACGAAACATAGTCAAGCATCAAATACATCATAATGAATTAATCTATCAATGGAAGCGCAAAAACAAGTCAGTTGATGCAAAGAATTATGAAGTACCAAGACCTACTACTATAAAACCAATAACAAGTAGCTACAAAGCATCAAAAGCAAAATACTTCACAGATAATAAAAACATGGAAGACAATAAATAAATAGACATAATAAAAGTACACCGTTCTCTAAACGTGCATCGATTTCGACGAACATTACATGGAAAGAATGCTCAGAAAAAGCCCTGTCACCTTTAGTTTCATTGTCATGTTCACATGTTTTCACATCGAACATTTGAGATCTCTAAAGTGGCGATTTTCACATCTTGACCTCTGTCCTCCATAAACAATGACGGTTGCAAATGTGCAATGGCTCTTTGACAAGCTGAGAGCAAAAGCCTTGAATGGTGTATAGCTTATCAATGCAAAATGCGATTGAAAGACAGGAAAATTGATTGAAATTTACACAATTTAGGAGGTCCGTTTTTTATGATTGAAGCAAGACATTTAAACATAGATGGTCTACAAGTGAGAGAACCAGAGTTCTAAGGAACTTCGATTTCTAAATCCACAATATGTAAAATCATGCAGATATTCAACATAGCTATCATAGCCTATAAACGAGAGAATTGGCAATTTGAGATTTTGCGATTTCTAAATGCACAGCATGCAGTCTACATGCAAAATTATGAAGTAGGTAAAATCATGGGCTTTGATCTCTCTATTTCGTTATGTACAATTTGAAAATTCAGCGATTGTGAGAAAATCTGAACTGTCATTTACATCACATGTGAAAATAATACAATTCCATTATTTGAAAATTTGAGACATTTGGCGAATGCATTGTTGTATAGCGGCAGTCACATACAGAGCTACAAATCGTGTTTTAATCAAACATCAAACCAGTGCCAAGGAGAGTCCAATTAAATGCTTTTCAAACGTTACATGGAAATACATACTACACGGAGTGCCGAGACTGGCATTCAATGTAGCATGTGTATTTCCATGCAATGTCTGAAGGAGAGGCTCAGGAGAGGCGGTTTCATTTAAAAATTTCCTATTATATTTCTCGACGGCTTCTCATGTATCTCTGTATGAAAACTTTGAAAATCATGGTATAAAAATCATACGACCAGCCTTTTTCGAGAAAATTGCGAAAATTCAAAATGGCAGAAAAAAGGAAACTGAATTCTGGTGCTAAATTATAAAATACTCCTAAGCATTTTCTCAGCAATTTTCTACCGCATGTAATTTGACCCGCTCTCTTCAAATGTAATTGTGAAAAATTTATGCGATTAGCCCTTTTCGAGAAAATTACGAATATTCAAAATGGCAGACATGAAACCGAAACTGCATTCTTGTGCTAGATTAAAAGAGTCTCATTTGTTTCGTCAGCAGCTTTCTGTGAGGTTTGACACACTCTTTTCAGCTGTCACTGTTGGAGTATCATGAGGCTTTGCACTTTTCGAGAAAATAGAAAAATTCATAATGGCGGACATAAAACCGAAGCAGCAGTCTGGCTGGGGTCGATTAATATTATTTGCGCATCAACAAAAAGTTTTGTAGGTCTGATCGATCTGATGCAGACGACTGATTCACATATTTTGGTTTGTACACAAACGAAAAAGACACTTCGAAGAAATTTTAAGAACCTGTTAGGACCTCCAAGACTTTATTGTTGATGCATAATTGATATTAATCGATCCCCAGACTGCTGTTTCGACTTTATGTCCGCCAATTTCTCAAAAGGTGCAAAGCCGCATGATACTCCAACAGTGATGACTGAAAAGAGTGTGTCAAACTGCAGAAAACTGCTGACGAAATAATTGAGACTCTTTGAATCTAGCTCTAGAATGCAATTTCGGTTTCATGTCCTTCATTTTGAGCTTTCGCAATTTTCTCGAAAAGGGTTAGTCGTGTGATTTTCAAGCGATCATTTTCGAAATTTGCATGCAAAAAATACATCAGAAACCATCGAGAAATATAATGGGACATTTTTAAAATGAAAATGTTTATCCTGTCACACCGTGATTATCAAAGTGATAATGGAAGCGGATGTGCCGTCGGATGCCAATGATTAAGAAGACGATGTTGGAAAAGATCCCTGATAGATGCATCTCTGCCAAGCAACTTCATTCTTTGGTGTTTCAATTATCTGCAAAATACTTGTAATGAACAATTGGCTAGACTGAAAAATGGCGGCGCGAGGTCTTTCTCCCTGCTACATCTGGTGTACCCTAGGGTGGAACGTTCTCTCCATTTGTTTGTTTTGCACATGAACTCCTTCATGAAGAAATTTGGCCCGCTGCATAATTTGTATAGAAAAGCAAGCGCAAAGGACCGATTCGTATATTTTAAGACAAAGTGACAATTAAAGTCAGAAACACGAGGTCTTTCGTCCGCTCTAAGTAGTGTGTTGATGCGGAACTGGTGTTAATCACAGGAACATAACCTAATGACATGCAGTGTGAGACAAGGACAATAACATGAACGGTAAGTGGACAGCAATCAATCCATGGCAACCCAAGGCCAATCACGAACTGCACAGTTCAGGAGCAATCACTTGAATAGCCTTGCTTTTCTATACGAACTCCCCTCAGTCAAAGTATCCTCGCACCTTGTTTTCGAAATACGCTGATGAAATTGTCATTGTGATATCTGTGTATCTCAATTCTGATTTGAGTTGCATCGCGGAGTCTGAGATCAACGGCGCTCATAATTGATGCTACTTAAATGGACTTATCTTCAACAAGCAAATAACAAAATTAATGATCATCAAGAAGCCAAGCCAGGTGATATCTCTTCCACAGGATCTATTTTTCGAGAAGCAACTATTTATACTTGAAGTAGATAACAAAAACCTTTCTTGGAATGATCACATTCAAGATCTCTGCAAGAAAGCGAATCAAAAATTGCACATCACAAAACCTATAAAGAAATGCTTTCATGCCGGTGACCTAATCGTCCTTCACAACGCACTCGTTTTGTATACGTCAGAATACACTACACCATTGTATGTTGGTTTAATTCAGAAGAACTCTAAGAAGCTAGAGAAGGTGAAACGTCGGTCGCATCGGATAATATGTGGTGCTGATTGCTAGTGCTCATCTTTCACACCGTTGAGTACTCGGCCGGCGAAGGAACAGTTCTCTTGCGACTTTCAAATGAGAAAAACTTACTCTACGATCTTCTTCCTCTAACTTCTCCTCGCTCGCATCGTCTGATAATTCCATTTTCTCGCACACTGCGGCAAGCTTCCTTCATACCTACATGTGCATGTGCCTCATTATGCAATGAGCTTTGTCAACATGCAGCCGTTTGACGCATTATTTCTAGAACAATTTATATTTTGAATATCTATGCGTCTCTTTTCTGAGTATTGCTGTTATTTGTGATATGTTGTAGTCAATGCTTTTCATTCGAAGCGTAAAAGGCGAAATATTTGGTGCCACTATATTTCTCTGCAACACTGCCTGGTTTTGTGCTATTTGTGGTATGCGAGCGACACGCGGCAGTTTTGGAGTTTTTTCTGCCTTGAACTAACTTTTACATGAAAACTTTGCTAGATTGATTTGAATTTATCCCGATAACAGAAAAGAGGAGATCCTCAGGATCAAGATGAAAACATCAGCTCAGAAATTAGGATTTTACAGGCGAAAGTCACGTTTTATGACAAATATTGATATATACATGTAGAAGTCGAAAAGATTTACTCTAAGGCGAGATATTGAACAACTTGTCAAAGATCTTTCAACAAAACAGAATTATTGAATTTCCAGAATATCACAACGTTTCAAAAGAAAATTCAACACAAGCTTAACTTCCCGGACATGGTTTATTTGATTTTGAGGATTAAATTCACTCACTCTATTGAAATGTAACTTGCTGCGATAGCTTTGACAACAAAGTGAAATTCTGTTGACAGAAATACAGAAACTCCCTAAAGAGAAATGACCTGTATTCGAGGATTGATGACGTGGAAAGTTTTAATCCTTTTGAATGCATTTTAGTCCATCATCATTGTCGATATCTGCATAAAACAGGCAGCTAGACACAAATTGACATAGGATAGAATTGGATAGGAAGCGTAGGCTATATTTTTTCAAAATAGGAATCGAAATATATGACATGTAAGTAACACAATCAACACAGTGAGTTGCAAGCAAGTTTGAAATTAAATATAAGTGAAACATTATGAAGTCAACATCAAAAATAATTTTCCAAGATGGGCACAAATGGTATGAAAGAACTTTGTCAAATGTTCGTTCGGCAGTAAGGAATGACAACACTTTGTGAATTCTAAATTTTGTCAGTCACTGTGACACTTGGACAAGAAAATCATTTCATCCGTGACACAAGTCTCCCTGATCGTGGATGAGATTTTCACATGCTTCTACATGTACTTTATTTGATTGAATTGCATTCGAACAGTTTGCAATCTAGTCATTTCATTTCAATATATACTATACACTGTACATTCACTGCGGGCCACCAACCTCCCCTCCAAAACTGATTCATGTTCAAGTCAATTGAAGATGTTGGACATATTGGTGGATAAGCCTCGTGTTTTTCAAGAGCAGAGATATTTTACACAATGTTATGATAAATCTGGATGCTTCTTTTGACTGAGTTAGACGATGATTGAAAGTTTTCTTATATGGCCTCCAGAAAACTCATGAGGGGATAAACCACAAAGCTCAGCATGAATAGGAAGATAAACCACGATCTGCACCTTATGGTGCGAGGGCCAAAACAAGAACTGGATCATCATGTCTCTGTTCACCGGTCGGATGCCACATGGTGAAAGAGAAGAGGTTAAAAATCCATGTCCTCCTTCTAACAAGCCACGCACTCTGGCGGAACCTGTGTTCGTCTTTTGTTACATTCAAGCTGAATGTTGTTATCAATTTTTGGCTTCAGTTTCTTATTTTCATCATGGCCTTCCGCAATCTTGAGTTTATGTAAGCTGAATGATAAACAAGGACTTCAATCCCAAAACTAAAACATGCGTTTCTTAAGACCAAGTTTGTCAATCCGCACTTTATTATAAGATGCGATAGACTATCATTATTGAGACTATTATTTATTGATTTTTTTATTAAAAACTTTCCTCAACATAGTGAAAGGAAATATTATCCTTCGATATTTCATTTGTTGTTATCTACGTTGATTTCATAATTTTTATAATTATCCACATAATCGACATGAAGCCAATTACTTTCTAACCTATTTTCATAAGTTTTCACACGTACGATGATACAGTTACCTCGGTTCAGACTCCGACAACTTCGTCATCAGACCCTGGTGATCCAAGCCTCTTCGGATTCTTTTGTTCTCCGACTGATTTAGCCCTCAACCTCATTTTCCATCGAGATCCTGTTCCAGCTTCACGCAAAGCTGTGGTGGACTTGCGAATAGAGCATAGCCTCAACCAAGAAATTTTTACTGGGAGGCACTATACTTTATGTTTGACAGCTAGTTGCGATATCGTTTAGTATATAGGAAATATGAGTGTATAGAGTTTACATTTACATGTACACCAGACAAATTAGTCGTGCGACTCCTTGCAACTTGATTATATGTATAAGTACAACTAAACGAAAAGTTTTGATGAGGAGGACCCTTGCCTCCCGTAGCTGCGTTATGATGCGTGGTATAATACATACCGCAAGTTTAAGTTTTACATAAATTGCAAGTATAATAATTAGTAATTGTTATATAAATAAAATTAATGAGAACAGTGGATGTCATCGGTCCAAATATAGACAACAGTTCAGAATTAATTTTGTTGCCATTTATTTTCATATAGTGATCAAAAATGATCTAAAATATCTATTTTATCATTATGTTTGAAGAGTTATTGAAATATACTATCGATACCTAATTTGCATACAGTAATTACACAAGCGCTTCAAAATTACATTCAAGTAAACTCTGTTATCAGAGTTAAAGAACGTGCGAACGAATTCATGATTTGCGTACACGCTGGTATCCCGACCGGGAGCCTTCCTCGCTGCCTTGCGAGGATCAAAATGCGCTGTTCCAGAGGCATTTAAGGCAGCACACATGCGATCATTCAAGAATTTGAGACTCATCGATGATTGAATTTCACTTTTTTAGTTGAGTATGACACCGAATTGAACGTTCAGTTTGCATGCTATGTGGTGTTGTGCACAAAATTGTCAATAATTTGTGCAAAATCGATGATTCATCAAAATTTCTTAACATTTCGTAGAGTTTTAGTAGACATGTAGACATTTAGTATTTTCAGTTTCTGAAAATGAACGTGCTCCAAGTGAAGAAATCATGTGCAACTTTATCCACTTTGTCGTCTCGTAGACAAGTATTTGTTCCACAATCAATCATTTCATTAGCATTGTTGGCATCGGCAAGTTTGATTATCGCTTGAACATTTTCTTCTTGCTCGTCTTTAACCGTTGTTCCAGAAAGTGTTTTGCTCCTAACACCAATTCTGCTCGTATTGCTTCGAAAGACCGTCCCGACTTCGTAACAAAAGCGTGCGGTGCACCTCTCCACCAACACCTTAAAACTCAAACCTAGCACTTTTTATATTGTAAATATTCACTAAACGAGAGGTCCGGAAGCAACAGATATTTTATCTGCATATATATCATTGTATAGCAATTAATGTAAATACAAAAATGAAATCAAGTTCGCCTTACCTGAAATTCAGAATAGAATCACCAAATAGCTTCCAAATATTTTTATCAAGTGCGCTACGGACCTCTCGCCTGCGTTTGGCTTTAAGATAAACTGGACTGACAATCTAGATGATTTCTCGCTGAGGCATAGATGTATGAGTATTATCATGATGTTACTCTCCTTCCGATTGCTTCATCGTTCTGTAAACTGTACACCGTTGAAAACAGCTCATATAACCGTTAAACTTCACAGTAAATATCCGTAAATATCTGTCAAAATGATGACGTCATATATAATGAGTGATGACGCAACAGTTCAAATCCGTTCATGACAGATAAAAGAAACGTCTGTTTTTGCGGATATTTACAGTGAAACCAATTTTAGCTGCTAATTTTAATGAATTTACAGTGCAGTTCTAAAGCATTCAGCTAACTTCAATAGATCACCTGATTTTAGCTTTCGCATCATGTCATAGAAATTTTGCTTGCGAGCATCAATAAAGAATGGTATGAAGCATCGTCTGATGTCATGATAGCGGGATATTTACAAATGAAATGAGTTATTGTTTCTACTTTCTAATCATCACATAATTCATTGCAGATTCGATCTTCGTAAGCAAATCCATTTTTATAACAACCTGTTCTAACCATCACGTCATGATTTCCGCATCTTAATTTTGATATGGTTATTGCGTCTTTCTGTTT
Organism: Prostheceraeus crozeri; assembly: GCA_907163375.1. NCBI lineage: Eukaryota > Metazoa > Platyhelminthes > Polycladida > Euryleptidae > Prostheceraeus > Prostheceraeus crozeri. Next base: position 8,127 of record CAJQUW010006747.1, read on the forward strand.
AAGGCCATGAGCTAAATAATATTTTAGCTGACGACAATCAAATCATGTTAATTCTGAGTAATCGATGCCGGCTTGACTCTTTTTAGCACTTTCTATCTCTTCATTTCTGAAGTGCTCAATTAATCGCGTTTGATCAAGAGATTTGCATTATCTCTCATTTGTTTCTAAATTTGTTTGATTTTACCAAAGATATGTTAAATTCAATTGTTTCAAAAGCTTTTGAACACGCCAGCACTAGGCATAGGAATAATTCATCTCAGTTAGATTTTCCTTGACATGGTTGCAACAAATATTTTTGATGTTATCATTATTACTCAAAATTATCTTCATCCAAAAATTAATTGCTGCTTTATCGAAATGTTATTGAAAGGGTAGAAGACCGAATTCTCCTATTATGCAATCATTTGCGGTCGTGCTATTCAAATGATGAAAACGCTTACAAAATTGCATTTGAATTCTATTAAGTTCAGTGTTATGAAAACAAAATTCTCCACCGTATTTCATTTTTGACATTGAGAACATGTCAAACGTATTCTTCACAACTAACACATTCACATGACCAAATTCGTTCAGTTCTTTGGCAGTCAAATATGCAGATTTGTTTCCTTTTTTATGTAGATATTCCATCTGCTTTTTTGTGTTATGTAAAAGCCACAAACCTAAATATTTATATTCTTTTACTATTTCGATTCGTCTTTTATCGCTATTGAAATCAATATCAAAATAATTATCATTAACATGCTTATTACTCTGTATCATAATTTTTGTCTTCTCATAGTTAATTTTCAGTCCATTTAATTTGCAAAATTTTTGGAGAATTTTATTTGATTTGTTAATCCGGTTTTATCGTTACTCATCAGAAGTATGTCGTCTGCATATATCAAGCAAGGAATTTTGAAATTGCCGATCTTTGCTGGGTTGATTTCATTTATGCTAGAATAGATTTCGCTCACTAAACTATTCATAAATGGCGAAAACAAAGTTGGTTACAAGTTATCTCCTTCAGGCACCCCATTTTGCAATGTGAATATTTTCGTTTCATTCCCATCATGGAAACTTTCATATTTCTAATCAAGTATCAATTTGGTCAGTAGACGAAGAAAATTACCGTCTGGCAAAACAAAATGTAACTTCCTCACGAGTAAAGATTTCGGAACCGGATCAAATGCTTTTGATGGATCTATGAAAGATAGATAGAGAGACTGTTTATATTTTTTGTGTTTGACCGATTTCTTTTAAGATGTAAATTCCATCTGGAGTAGAATTGTCCTTTCGAAATCCTACTTGTCATTCATGAATTACTTTATGATTATCTAACCATTTGTTTAACCTTACATTCAAATTTTCGTCAAGATTTTTTATACATTAGAGCTCAAGTTTATAAACCTGCAGCCACTTGCATCGTTCTAATTTCCAGATTTATAAATGGGAGTAATCCAAATTGTTGAAAATGGAATTTTATCACCATGAAATTTTGTATGTTTCCTCTGATTAAACGAAAAGTGCTAACCTCAGAGTCATAATTTTTGACATGGAATGTCTTCAGACCTTTCCTTTCATTTTCATGCACCCTGTCTATAAAGCTAAACACACTTAGATTTGTGATTCTCTTAATGTGAGCAAACACAAACATTTTGAGCAGCTTTATCCGCATTCAACCATATTTTCACACACATTGCCGGTTAGATGCATAATAAAAGCACATGCACATGATAGGGAATGACCTCAAGACATTCCATGTCAAAAATTATGACTCTGGGGTTAGCACTTTTCGTTTAATCAGAGGAAACATACAAAATTTCATTTTAACCAAAAACTGCGAGCTGCGTCTCATTGGATTTACATGTGTTTTTCTGTGATCCTGTCTGAGAAGTAGAGGCATTCACTAGAACTCGGCAGACGTGTCGATTCATAGTAAACACATGATGTACATCATTCTGTGAAAGTCTCACTTTCGGCCTCGTTCCCTGCAGAGACTCGTTCTGGCTGCCGGACTATTTCCTGTCTGTTAATTAACGTATGATCTCTAATTAGGTAGGAGGATCGGAGGCTGACTGAAAATCATCGGCTTTATCGCATTCAGTTGGATGTAGTTGGTTGAACTATGTGGTTGGGTTCTGCACATAAATCAAAAGGAGTCTCAAACGATTTTTAAAGCAAAGCAGTTTTCAACATGAACTAAGTGTTTTTGAAATCAATCAGATTTAATAAAAAGTTATAAAACAGAAATGATAAGTAGCCATTTAGTAGGTGAAAATATTTCTTCACTTGATGCGTAATCGGCAATCAGCTTCAGAAAATCAATCAATTTGCTAGCTCTTTCCCTGGTGATTTAGAATTTACAAACAATCCTATCTACAAAATATAACTTGCAAGCTTTTAAAATATAAACTTGTTATAGAAATAATATAAATAGTAATAGAAATTATAATAATAATTGACTTACTTCAACCGGCGTTATTGATTTTGTATCAGTAATGGAATTAAGACACGACACGGTCAAAATAATTCGAAGGATCCAGGTAGCGGAAGGTACCAAAGTTAAACAACTACCCTAGTGGAGAATTCTGTAAATAATAAGGTAACTAAAAGTCACGAACGAATGAATACAAATTAACACTAACTACATAGAGTAACCTACTCCAGTACAGAGTAGGGATTGAAATACGAATAAAGGCTAGCCGACCCAACTTAAGACGGGAAGGGAAATAAATTAAAACTTATAATCGATTTTATTTTTACAGTCTAAGAACTAAAATGAGAGTACGTGGATTAACTTAGTTCATTAAACTCATTCAAATCAGTTTTACTATGAATATAATTAATCTCGTGTACACTCGAAAAACCATTCAATCCTAAAAGATCACATTCATTTATAAGGTCTGACCTTGCCATGTCAATCGTCAGACGTGTGACATGGACCGTGATTAACAACTTTCCAGATATATATATATATATATATATATATATATATATATATATATATATACATGCAAGTGAGACTCAATTGTTATTGCAAAAAATATCAAATAATTAATATTTTAAAGCGCATATTTCTGGAGAAAAAATGCTCTGAATCATGCATGCATATTCTATGAAGAAATGTAAAGCTCACCGGACTTTATCACAGGCAAACCGATATGATAGCAATTTATCACAAAATGTGAGCAAGTCCCATTGTCCAAATGTTCCAATTGATCATCAAATTGACTTCATCTTGACTTCAATTACTCCATCAGATCAATTTTCATTGAGCCAGGCATATCACAATGAAGCGGAGCTGTTCAAGTTTGAATTCATAACTTCCATGCATGATCAAAGAAATCGACATTGCAGCTAATTAAGAGGATGACAAAGAAATCGAGCAGCACCATATAAAAATTCAATAACTCATGTTAACCATAGAAGTCAAAGCATGGTTTTGAAATAAATTTTCTATCCATTGGAAGACAGCCAGCGTGCAACTCAGATGATTGATGATGTCTCAGATGATGTGAATAAACCTGAGTAAATACAAAGCAGCTTACTTTTATTTTTAAGATTTAGAAACTAGACATTGCAGCATGCGTTTTCCATTTAATGAGGATTTTTTTTCTAAATGGATCTTTTTAACCTAAATCTTCACAGCGACTAATACAATACCGAAATGATATGAATGTCAATATTAACATATTCTTTCATGCCGACGTACTGTCACTGAGTTCGTGATTTACTCTGCGGGGATGTCATTGATTCTCTTCGTTTAGAAAGTGAAAACTGTGGTGAAACCTAACGACAATTGCTCTTGCTGTTATTGAAAATGCTAAATGCTACTCTTTTACGGATATGATGTTAAGGAGGATATTGGACGTCGCCCTAACGAGACTGTTTGGGCAAGATCCTAAACCTTCCCCTGGCCGGATGATTTTCGGGTGGATGACACTTTGGTCATAAAACCCTAACCATATAATACTTTCATCATAAGCCCTAAAATTTTTTATAGCTATTAAATACTAGAGTATGGATATGCTTACCGCATGATATGCTTTAACTACAGTAAAAAATCAATACTTGAAATCCTGTACTAAGTACTGTGATCTACTTATTAGATATTATTCTGTAGTAACCCCTATTTTCTAGCAGCACTTGAGTTTGCAACAAATTCTAGGTGAATTATCTCTACGCATGTTTGTTCTTTGAATGACTCATTTATCATCATACGGTAAATCATATTACTTTTATGTATTTTAAAAATAGCCTCCACTTTACTCAGCTCAGGTTGCTCTACTTTCAGATTTGTGCGTCCTGTTAACCCCAAAGTGGCAAGCGTCAAGGTGTCGATTACAAAGGATAAATTCAAATCTGCAATAGTAATGGGCAAAAGACCGTTCCAGGCCACCATAAAATTCAAAAAAATGGCATCTTTAAAAACGACATAAATTCATGAATTTAGTCCCTTTTTCAAGTTTTTAAGACCTAAATTCATGAATTTAGACCGTTCCAGGCCACCACAAAATTCAAAAAAATAGTATCTTTAAAAACGACATAAATTCATGAATTTAGACCCTTTTTCAGGTTTTTAAGACCTAAATACATGAATTTAGACCGTTCCAGGACACCATAAAATTCAAAAAAATAGTATCTTTAAAAACGACATAAATTCATGAATTTAGTCCCTTTTTCAGGTTTTTAAGACCTAAATTCATGAATTTAGTCGTTTTTAAAGATACCGATTTTTCAAAAAATGGTACTTTTTAAATGGTCTAAATTCATGAATTTTGGTCATTTTTCAGGTTATGAAGAAAAAAAACCGTTTTTAAAAAATACCCAATTTTCAAATTTTTCAAAATCTCAAATTTGAGAATTACAATTTTCACCCCCAAAATCATGACCGTTCCAGGACACCGAAAAAATCAGAAAAGTTAAGAATCTCAAATTTGTAATTGTGACATTTTACTTTGAAAATCATGACCGTTCAAGGACACCGAAAAAATCATAAAAGTTAAGAATCTCAAATTTGAGAATTACAATTTTCACCCCCAAAATCATGACCGTTCCAGGACACCGAAAATCATAAAAGTTGAGAATTTCAAATTCATGAATTTTATCCATCTTTCAGGTTTTTAAAATATATCATGTGACTAATAATATTTCTTTAAAAGTGGAAGAAACAAAAGTGGAAGAAGCCGCAAGAATATATCCTTCAATATCATATGAACGTAGTTCTACTACCCCCTCCCTTCTAACTTCTAGGGGTCCCTTCTGACTTCTAGGGGTCCCTTAAGAAATTTTTTTATTATAAAATGAACAACATAAATGAGTTTTTAAAATTATATGGAACGCAAACTACGACAAATTTCGACCTAAAGAAAATCGCAAATGAATTAGGAATAAAGAATTTTCACATATTGATGAGGGATGAATTACAATTCCTAAAAAATAGGCCAACAGGAACCTTCAGTTCCCGGAACAAAGTTCCATCAATAACTGTAAATTTCATAACAAATCTTCATACGTCAGATGAAAAAGGTGTACATTGGTCAGCAGGCGTTAAAAATCATCAGCAGAACTATTATTTTGACCGCCCGGAGGCTGAGAACTATTGGTTCGACTCATACGGTTTGCCCCCTACAAATGAAGTAAAAGAATTACTTGGAACGGGAACATACAATACGTTTCAAATTCAAACACCAGGCACTACCTATTGTGGACAATTATGTTTATACGTTTTGTACAAATTACAAAAAGGAGTATCATTTCTAGATATTATGTTAGAGTTAAACAATCTATAACTCAAGCGAAGCTAGCTAAAGCGCCACCTAAAGGTTAAAGCTCTGTTTTCTGTAATTCATTTTGATAAAAACGACCTCTGATATCCTCATTATCTAAATCTTTAATTTCATAAGTAATCGGATAACTTTGATTTATTTTAGAAACTTCAAATATTTCTTTAGTCCAGTATCCGACGAAGCCTTTTTCAAATTTATTCTTATATTTAAATATTCTAACTCTATCTCCAATTTTAAATTTCGGCTTAAGTTTCTGCAAATTCGGATTACTCTCATTCGAATAATTATTCTCGAATATTTTTTTTCTTATCAAATCAGGGTCGTCAGAAGCATTCTTTGGAGTTTCTTCAATACCAGAATGAACTTTATTATTGTACTCTTCTACAACTCCTGGTAATATCTTCAACCATTTCTGATTTCTTGCTCAGTAAATTTCTTGAATAATTTATTTTTTAACGTCCGATTGTATCTTTCTATCACTACAGCTTTTCCTGCGTTTTCAGTTGAATAAACTGAGCCTTGGCGATGACTTTCGTCTGTTTCAAATAGTGGCTGAACGTTTCTGTTATAAAATTCCGATCCTTTATCCACAAACAATTTCCTTGGCTTTCTATTACTTTCTTTAAAGATTTCTTCAAACGCATATTTAACTGATAGACCACTTTTATTTTTTAAAGGCTTTACCCAAGCGTAACGTGTATATAAATCTATAACGGTCAATGCGTATTTGTAGTCCCTTTCATTCGGCATATGAATAAGATCAGCACTCCAAATATCATCTTTATTAAATACTTTTACTTTCAATAAATATTTAGGCTTTCTGTATTCCCTATGAATTTCGGACGCGTAGGTTCGAGCGTTGCTCTCAGACAGCTTAGCTGTCGTTTCATTTAAACCCTGTCCGAATAATATTTTAGCTTGTAAAGCTTTCTTAACAAACATTCTTTCAATTTTTTCTCTAAATGTAGGATTTTGAATACTATCTAATTCTTGAATCATCTTCTTATCAGCTGCATGTCGAGAACTTAGATCATGATTTCGATAAGCTAAATCATGCCTGTAAGCGGCGGCATCTACTTTATTTATCGGTTCTTCACCTGGTTTCGGATTATTATTCTCATCTAGTCTTATATCTAATCGAGTTCCTGGACCGGTATATGAATGACCAGGAAGATGTTTTTCTTTCGAATATTTACTCCAAATAAATCCAGGAAAGTTTTCTAATGCTTTTTGTATGTCACCTCCAATATGCTGACAATTTGAGTTTTTATTTTTGTTTAATAGATAATTTAATAAATCTAAATTAGAAATTTTTAATTTAATTAAATTTTCGGAATTTGTAGAATTCACTTTAAAAGATAAAAAAAATTTAAAAGATAAAATAAATGTTTTACCTAATAGAACTTTGTTCAGAGGCTTTAGCCGATCGGACCAAAGGTCCTGAGGTTATTACCGAATCATACTAGGACTTAGATATATTCCAGAACCATCTTTAGTTTCTTTAATTTCAATTAAATCATCAACATTGTGGAGAATATTTTTAAGAACTCGTTTTCCTTCATCAACTAATTTTAATTTACTAATAAAATTATCTACTATTCCTTCTCCCCTAGCAACTTTCTCTAACTCTCTATTATGTCGTTTTTGTTCTTCTAATGCTGCCTTCTCTGATTTATTTTTATTTACTGCTTGGACAATACCAGCTGTCCCACCTGCAACACTTTCTGCTGCAGCTATGCCACCTATTATTAGTGGAATTAATGGGAGAATCCCGCCATTCTTTTCTTCTTGTAATTGAATATTCTCTATCATTGGTGTACTTATGTAATACTTTTTTTTGTTAATCGTAATAGTTTTAGGGGTATTTTTGTCAACAATATTACGTAATTTTAATTCAACAGTTTTATTATTATTACCTTTCGCTTGCGACATTTTTAATAAAAAAATTTTAAGTTACCAAAAAATTTTAATCTATTCTAGTTATTAAAAAATTTCAAGTTACCAAAAAATTTCAATCTATTCTAGTTATTAAAAAATTTCAAGTTACTAAAAAATTTTAAGTTACCAAAAAATTTTAATCTATTCTAGTTATGAAAAATTTTAATCTATTCTAGTTATGAAAAATTTTAAGTTAAGAATTTTTAATCTATTCTAGTTTTACTATTCTATTTTAATTTTTTAATATTTAATTCTATTTTCTATTTTAATCTATTCTACTTTTAATCTATTCTAGTTATGAAAAAATTTTAATTAACTTATCCTTACCATCTTTCCATTAAGAATTTCAATAGAATATTTTACATCTTCTAGCAATAAACCATAAGCCATCAATGAAGTTGTGGAATCTTTTTTTTCAATATTAATTGTTACATCACAGCCAGTCTTGATAATATCTTCAGATTGTGCACTTAAATCGAAACAGAAAACAGGATATAAATGTCTCCAATCTCCAGGAGTTAATTGTGGTTCAACTCCAAATTCCATACAAAGATTTCGATAAGAATCATATCCTTCCATAAATTGATTATTGGTATCATCGAATCTTAATGGATCAATTGGATATCGGGTTTGATTTAATGAAACTTGTAAACTTCGAATTGTATTAATATGGAAGATATTATTGTTCTTATCAAAACTTGGAGAATTATTTCTTTGAAATGTTAGTAATAAATATCTTGGGGTATTCGCAGTTCTAGTAAAATGCCAGTTAAATCTTTGTTCAGCAAAAGTTACTGAACTCGCAGTACGCTTCATAAAACTCACTGGAATTGGTTTGTTAGTATTTAATCTTTTTGCAATAGCTGTTTCAATCTCTAAACTAGGAGTAATATGCTTAATCCACCATTCAAGTCTATCAATTTTTAAATATGCTTTTTTCCCAGTCTTACCAAAAAAGATTAATTCATTATTTGCTGTACGATGAATTATTAATTTAAATTTTAATTGATATGATATTTTATCATAATCTAAATATCCGAATAATGGAGACAATGACCAATTTACTGTCTGTTTACTTTTTTGTTAAATTCACGTCTTTCTTTATATGCATCATTATTTGTTTTATTTAAATGTTTTGCAATATTTTCTACATCTTTCGCAATTCCTGCGGCATCTGTTCCAGCGTGAGTTAAATCATCAACAATTATACCATCATTAGTATCAGGAAACCAACCTTCGATTTCATACTTTTTATTATTTTCACCAATTGTTACAAATCTAAGCATTGTATCAATTACACCTGGAGAATCACTTATTGTTTCTATATTTTGAGTTGCAACATCTAAACGCATTTGTGTAAATAATCTTGGAAAGAAATTATTCTCTAGTGCAATATTATCGGTTTCTGGTAATGGTGTTGTAAAATTGGCATCACTATATAAAGAATATTCACAATGTAAAAACAATTCAGGTAAATATATATAACTCTGCTGATTATCAACTTCAAAAATTAAATCACCTCCAGTATTTACTCTACTGGAAGATCCGGGATTCATAGCAATTCTTATATAGTCATTCTTTTTTTGATTATTACTGACGAACGGAGGATCGTCTAATCTAAATTTATTTTCGATAAGCGAAGACATTTTTATAAAAAATAATTTGACTTTTTGTTTTTCTCACAGAGAGAAAAAATTTTTACTAAAAAAATTACTAAAAAATTTTACTAAAATATAATTTTAGAATTTTGCTAGACCAGCTCCGCTACAGCTTTGCTGGTTAGACCGAAGGTTGCTATTAATGCCATTACCTCTTATTTCTTCAATTGTTTTTTCATTATGTTTACCATCAGACGGAGCTCCGCTCCTCAAGGTTTCCCCAACAGCAATGTTAGCAATTTTATTTTTTGTTTCCTCTGAAAGTTTTTTTAAATTTTTTAGTTCTTCAGAATCATTCCTAAGTTTACGAATAGCTTCTAATTGTTTTAATTCGTTTTGAGACTTGACAGCATTTGATATTGCACTAGCTGTACTACCTATAGCAGCTGCTCCTTTTGCAGCAGATGTAATCAAATCTTTATTATTTTTAATTAAGTTAACGATACTTCCAATACCAGAAAAGATGCCAGCCCCTTCTTTTTGAACGGCACCTGCGGTGCCTAGGAACTTTTGTGTTCCGATTGTTTCTACATTGTTATAATGGTAAACAGATTTCATAGATGGTTCATGAGCAATTTTTTGATTTGAAGCAAAATGTTTAAGATTGTGTTTATAAATTATAGGCATTTCTTTAGGATTAAATTTGACTATTGGGAAAAATATCTACGTTCGGCTAAAGCCTCGAGGAGCTTCGCTCCGATAGGTTAGAAACCCAAGACTTCGTCGATCAAGATTTACGTTTGTGAATGGACAACAACTTCGAGATAACTTTATTAATTGACTGTTGCACTTTATCTATTCCGTCAAGCAGCGTGTGATGTACTTTAATTTCTTTTCTATTAACTTGCATTTTCTCCTGATTCATCTTCAACGCCGTTTTAAGTGCATTTAACTTAATTTTAAGAACATCTAATTGTCTTTTAACGGAATCTAACTGTTCTTTATTTTCTTTAGAGTTTTCTTGTAAATTTTTCTTTAATTCATTTTCTAAATTGATTTTAAGAGTTTTCATTTTATCAACTTTTTCATTAAGTGAGTTTACTTCATTTATTATTCTATTCATCTTTTTCATTTGTTGAATAATTTTAGAACTTAATTCATCAACACTTTTTTGGAATGTAGTTTGTAACTGCTTTAATTTTTTTTTAATTCTTTCAGGTAGTTTTTCTATTTCATCTTCTAATTGTTCTTTTAACATTTTTATCTGATGTTTATTTTTAATGACTGCAGATTTTAACTTTATAGAAAGTAATATTAAAATTTTTGATTGTTCTGAAATCTTTTTAAATAGTTTTGCTATATCTGCTTCTAGCTCTCTATCCTTTTTATCAAGTTTTAATAATTTTTCGTTTAATGATTTGTCATTAAGTTTTAGCAACTTTAATTCGTTCATCAGTGGAACCAAAATATCGTTTATATATTTTTCTTTTAAATCATTGATTTGTGTATCAACATATTGTTTATTTGTTAACTCTGTATTTTGTTGCGGAAGAATAGAAAGATGCAATGAACCAGATAAAACGTCTCCAGTTTTCATGATATAATTTTCTATCTCTATTTCTAATTCACGATTATTCGGGATATATGCACCTCCACCAACATTTGGTAACATCATTTTTAAAACAATAAAAAAGTAAAATTTTTTCTAATAAAAATAAAAAAATAATTTTTTTTCTAATAAAAATAAAAAAATAAATTTTTTTCCAATAAAAATAAAATTTTTTCTAATAAAAATAAAAAAATGGAAAAACCAAATTTAAAAAAATTATATTCGTCCGCATCATCCTGTTCTTCTTATTCGACGAGATCAACGGGATTTGAAAATAAATGTTTTGATAATAATAATAATAATAATCCATGTATAGATGTTAATATTTTATTTCAATTACAAGCCGAAATATTTAGAGAACAAACAAAAGGTTTACCTTCTATAGAAACTAATTATTGTATTTTTCCGGGGGATCCATTTATTAAATTTATGGAGATTGTAAGTAAATATAATGATGTAGCTTATGTGGAATTAAATAAAGAAAATATGGTTATAATAGGTCATAATAATGTTTATGGATTTATTAGAGCAGTGTTACCAATTAGTAATACTGATTGGATAGAAACTAAAATTATTAATTATATCAATATTAAAGAATTAGTTAAAAAATTAAAATCTTTTTCGAAAGAAAAAATTAGATTATTTGTTGACGATCAAAATCAATATAACATTCACATAGAGAGTAAAAAACATAATGAAGAATTATTATGTCAAGTTTATTATAGAGACACAATTTATAAACAAGAAACATTAGAAATGCCGCAAAGATATGATGATGATACGTATATAGGATTATATTCAAACTTAAATATTAATTTGTTAAAATCTTATATAAATGGTTTAGCTCAAGAAGAGAAAATTTATATGTGGACTACACCTTATACTATTAACAATGACCATAATCATAATAAACGAACTGAAGGTTCTAGGGCTTCGCCCGATCTTAAAGAATCTTATGATAATAATGATGATTCTGTAACATCTGAAAAAGGTGTAAATGGTAAAAAAGATTATAAAAATATTAGTAATTATAAAAATTTATCTAAATTTCATTTTCTTACAATTGAAAATAATAATGATGGTATAGTTGAAGATACTGTTAGACAACTATGTGTCGGGTCTACAAAATTTAAATTACGATTTACATCTAATCAATTTAAAATTTTATCATCTTTAATAAAAACTAAAAGTGATTCAGATTATGGTGGTGTTATTAAATTTTCCAAAAGAGATCAAAGACCAATATTTTTCTCTATTATATTATTATCAGATAAGAAATGTAATTTAGAGTTAGATATTCCAATAAGAGAATGGTATCCTATCATGGAAGGGCATCCTATACCAAAAAGTGTAATTTATGATGATGAAGAAACAATTTATGATGATGATGAAGAATCAATAGTTAGTGAAAATAAATTTAAATTATCTTTTGATAAAACATTATATAATGAAACTTAATATGATAAAACTTAATAGAAAATACCAAAATATTCGATAAATATATTTTCATATGTAATAAAATTTTTAGATGTAATAAGTTTTTAGATGTAATAAATTTTTTAGATGTTATAAATTTTTTAGATGTTATAAATATTTTAGATGTGTTATAAATTTTTTAGATGTTATAAAATTTTTAGATGTAATAAAAAATTATTATTCCCACGTGTCATCATCATCACTTAAATTACTCTCACAGATGATTGTTTGAAATATTTCAGCTTGAATATCTTCTCCGTTATAAGGTAACATAATTTCATTTTCATCAGGTGCTTGACGTTTAAGAATATTTATTTGACCAGAAAATTTTTTTTCTTCAGTATTATTATTTTTATCAGGAATACTAATTCCAGTTTCTAAAGATCGTTTCCATGGTTTATTAACTGTAGTCGATAATGTTTTCCCCGAATATAATTTTAGAAAATCTTCTACTTTTACTTTGTTTTGTGAATAACCTTTGAATGTTTTCTTTTCACTAAGTCTCCCTTGTTCATCTACAGTAATACAGTATTTTACTTTAGGTGCAATAAACATTGCAAAAATAATTCCACCATTTCCATAATCATTTTTCCCTTGACACAATTCTCCTCCAACATATCCAGCAGCGTCTAATTTATTAAAGAGCTCATTGGAAATATATATTGAATCAGTATCTGTATAATGAATGTATTTTTCTTTGAAACCATTAATTTCTAAAATAAAGTTATTCATGATTCTTCTAGAGTGAGAAAGAATGAAAGAACCTAAGTGTGATGGAATGAATGACGTCTTCCCATCTTTTACAATATTAGTTTTGAGAAATTCATCATCTTCCATTTCTACTTTCGCTAAATATTGTTCATCATTTAATTTTTCATAATCTTTTACTTCTTGAGTGAAATTTTTTCTCAATGTATTCTCATTCCATAAATGATATTTAGTGGTTATATCTTTTTGCACAGTTTTGCCATATAGCGAATTCATCAATAATTTAATTAACTCATCGCCTACAGTATTTCCTTCTGCTTTATATCTTTTTCTCAAATTAAAAAGTTTTTCAATATAATTTCGAAATGGTGAAACTTGATAATTTTTTTCATAAATTATACCATCAGTAATATGTAAGATTTTCCCCCCACATCTAACAATTTCTTGTATGTCTACAGAAGTTAATACATCATAACATATACCATTTCTAAACCTGATTACTTTTACATGAGAATTATTATTTTGATTTTTAACTTTATCTTTTATAGGAACTGGTTGGAAAAACATATCATTCGGATATTGAAGCACAACAGAGAATATTCCAGTTTTAGGTCTAAATGTTTGAGTATTAAATTTATATACTATTTCCCGCTCTTCTTCTTGACGAAATTTTCTAGCTGATTCAGCTTTAGGGTATTCTGAATTTCCATCATACATAGCTGATGGATATAAAGATGTTGCATCAAAAGCCATTAGAAATTCATTTTTTTGTTCAAGTAGTTGATTTGAAATTTTCTTACAAATTTCAGTTTTATCTCCTAAATCTCGATACTGTTTAATTAAATCTATTAAATTATTTCCAGGGGACAAAGCCCCACCAGCGTAGCGACCAGGTAAATACTGTTTTAACCCTTACTTTACCATGGGGTGTCTACACACCCCAAGACGTCGCATTTTTTGTGTATTTCTTTAACTGGATAAGGTCCGATGATGCCCTCCCAGTTTATCCTTGAGGTCAATATGACTAAAAAGTTACAATAATAAACTTTTTGAAGTATGAAGTCATTTCGCGGTGAAAATGTTTTTGAAAAAATGTAGCGTTGTTTACCATGGGGTGTATCACACCCCAAATATATTTTTGGTAACGAACAACAATGGAGGTCTATGATTGCTTTCTGAATGACCCTAAAAGCAATTGGATTATTCAATTTTCTACAGTCAACAACGTGGACATTCTATGATAGTGTGTTCAGCACACACAGTCGTTTGATAAAAAAGACATATTTTTTTAGATTTTCAATCACGTTCTCTTGGACAATGATCGCATCGCCTTTGTTTCGGTACCGGTTGGATGATAGGCCTCATTGGCAACCTTGCCGGCTCAAGTGCGTTGCCCTCTCTGCAACCAATAAGAGACTTTTACAATTGAAGTAGAAAGCGTTTTCGAACTTGTCCTTCTTTGTTCATATTCTGGATGCATGTAGAGGAATAAAACCAGTGCGTTGTACGAGAAGATGTTCAGCAAATTCATGAAGAAAGTCAGAGGCTAACTATGCTTTTTCGAATGCAATTATAATTTCGCACCAGTTGGTCTAGTGTGTCCACACCGCACTTTCCTTTATTGTAATCAAGAATGATTTGAGGCTTTCTTGACTCATCACTTGAAATGTCGATGTCGTGATGGTTCGTCGACAGAAGAATGACTGCTTTATTTTTCTTCGGGACGTAGGAAACAATTGTTGCTTTGTCTTGAAATCCGAATACACTGGTAAATTGTTGCCTAGTTGAATCAGGTATCATTTCCGAAGGTAATTCGGTTTTATTACGACGAATGTTGCCTGTCATAGTCATTTGACATCCAAGAAGATTTCTTCCAAGCTGCAAGCTTGTAAAAAAATTGTCCATATAGATGTGACGGCCAGTACAATTTCTGTGTAGAAATTGGTCAATTGAAGTACAACACGCTGACCTTGACCTCTTTCTGGAACATCACCAACTCCTCCTACGTAAGGCTGTAAATTGAGACAATAATAGGTTTTTGAATCACATAAAGCCCATAACTTTATTCCATAGCCGCTTGGCTTTGAAGGGATGAACATTTTAAAATTACAGCGCACTCGGAAACTGACAAGCTGTTCTTCTACAGTCAATTCAGATCCAGGTGAATAGTGAGCTCGAAATTTAGTCACAATTTCTTCGAAAATACGGCGCAAAGGTGCAAATTTGTCTCCAGTAGGCCTACTTGACGTGTAGCATCCTGAAAAACAAAAAGAGTAGCGTGTAATTTAAATCAAATGTACAGGAGAAATGAAAGATGCAGACAAGTTAGATATAGACAATAAATTGCTACGACTCTATGATAAGATTCCGTGGCATAGTGGCTAGAGCTACAGACCATGAAGTAGCATGACACAGGGTCGAGTTCTGAGTCAAACTACCTTTTTCCCTTATATTATTTCTAATCTAAAATCATATATTTTCTCAATTACAAATGTAAGAGTCAGGTATGTGTATAGTTAGGATGCGTCTATTTACCCTTCGAAAGATTAAAATTTCAGGATTAGAAAGATCTGCCGTTACATCAGTCGATTATCCTACATGTAGTCACTTAGTTTTTCAAGATAAATTAGAGTTTCCTGATGCTTTGTGCAGTAAATACCATTATAGTCAGAATCCAATACATTCATACTCACTTTTTCTTGACATATCCACCGATATATACAAACAAATTTTTCACAAATCGTTTTAGAAAGAGAACGTATGCAGGTGATATAATGCCAGTCAGCAGGTGAAGGATTTTCCGAAACGGTGATTAAATTTAATTCAAATAAAAGAAAAACTTGCGAAAACTGACTGCTTTATTCTTGCTTCTAGCACTATTTAACAGTGTTCGAAAATCTTTTAGTATGAAAATATTGCTAAGATTGATTAAAAGCATTTACAACAACCGATTGTGAATTGGGGTGGATCGCACCCCATGGTAAACCATGTTACTTTTTTTCTTGGTAAAGTGAGGGTTAATATTGGTAACAAGATGCTACAAAATGGCGATATGTATTTTCTTATATTTGCTGAAACTCTTCCACCTTTAACAGATTTTCTAATATAATTTCTAGCCCATAAATCTATATGAGAATGAATATTTATATTGTCATTTTGTACGCTTTTCATCCAACCGTTAAATGTTAAAGCAGAGGATGTCAAATTAGTAGTTATATCTTCACCAACTAAATCTTGCATAACATTATTATATTTGTAGATACAAAAAGCTAAAGAAAGAATATCGTTAACTAAATATGGTCTCCATTCAATTTCTTTTTCTTTATAATTTTCATGTGTTATGTCTCCAATTTCATAATTTAATTTGCACACATTCGTAGGAATTTTAAAATTCTCACACCATTTAGAAAGACTTGTTTTTACATGTTGATAACTACATTTCATTATAATAGTTTGAAGTGCTAATTTACCTGAAGGTGAATCTTTTTTCATATTGTTTTTAAATCTAAAAGATTTTTGGATGTATCTACTAACACATTCAGTTGTATAAGGATTTTGTAATGAAGCAGTCAATATTCCTCTTGAAGTTTTAAGAGGCGGTTTAGATAATTTAAAATTAGCTTTTATCGGAAAATAGGAATCAAAACCTGATGAATTGTGAGCTATTAAAGTTACTCTCGAATAATTAAATTTTCCAAGAGTTTTAAAAAATTGATGGATCGGACATACATCCTCTGGGTTTCCCCCGATCGAACATTCATCATCCTCAGTTCTCGTAAATATTTTCACACAATTTTGAAGTTTATTAAATTCTAATTCAGTTAAATTATTATACTCATTAATCTGTTTTTTAAGTTTTTTAATTTCATCTTCATCTTTTGATCGTTTAATTTTAATCATATCACTTAACAAACGTGTTTCCAATTCTTTCAATCTTTGTTTCGGTAAACAACATATAAATTTATTAAAATTAATAGCTCCTACAGCATAAGGAATAGGATGAGCTGTTGAACAGTTAGGATCAGGAAAAGTTTCGAGATCCCAAATATATGTTGAACCATAGTCAATTTTTTTCTTTGTTATGATTTTATATGGACGCGTTGTTAGATTTTCATCAGTAACTGTTTTATATATGGGTTTGAAATTATTTTCAATTTCTCTAATAGCTTTTAATTTATGAGATTTATTAATTAAACAATAGTGACCAATTGTTGAACCTGCGTGAAAATAATTGTAATAAACATAATTATGAAACGTTTCAATTCCTCTAGGATTTAAATGACGATTGGCAGGACTATAATATTGAACACATTCTCCAAAATATTTATTGAATTGAGAAAATTTGCAGTTTGACATTACTCCTGTTCTAGATGTGGCTTTCTCTTTATATAAAAAATTATTAAACATTTCTTTCATCATTTCTCCTTGTTCTTCATTAAAACCTCGTAAAACATTATAACATTTAATAAAACAAAAATCTGCAGAAGGAATATAACAATATTCACCGAAATATTGTTTGATTCTATATTTCATATTAATCCCTGCCCCTCTATGCGATCTTTGTACTAACTTCATTCCAAAATCTTCATATTTAATATTACCTGTAAAAATCCATTCGTTAGCATCGGATTTCTCATCCAGATTCGAAAACCACGTTTCAAATGATTTTTTATTATAGAAGGTTACGTAAAAATTTTGAATTATATTTTCCTGATCTTTAACAACTTTTCCAAGTAAATTAATAATTTTACCATTTGCTAAAAGTTTCCGCATATCATTTACTACATTAATAAAAGATACATTTTCATATTTAATTTCATTTGGATTAAATAAATTACATAAATCATCACCAAGTTCATCCTTAATTCTATCATCAAAAAAGATATCACTAATAGGAGTTTCTAATATTTCTTTTGTTCCACGTTTCTGTTTTTTAGTATTACGTCTAATACTACGCCTAGTACGTTTCTGTTTTTTAATACGTTTACTATGTTTAATTTGCGCATCAAACTCAGCAGCAGTTTGGTTCTTGATTAATTCATCAATCCTAGACGTTTGTCCGAGAGACATTTCACGATTCATATTTTTTAAAAGAAAAAATGAATTTTTACATAGAACCTCGGTTCCGTTTTTGCATATACACAGGAATATGTAATTGATGTAATGTTTCTAATTCATGTGCTGTTAAATGTTCTTTCTTAACCAACCACCATAAATTATTATACGCCAAAAATACTCGGAAACTTTTTAAACAAAGTGGAAAGTCTTTTGTTTTAACACACGGTTTAATACCATGTTTTGTTTTATAATCTGTAACGAGCGCTACGTATTTATGATGATAATAAAATCTAACTTCTTTCTTCGAATTTACAGGATTTGTAGGATGACGATAATCTTTTAAAACTGCTACATGCTCTATCTTATTATCATTCAACATATTTTTTTTTATTTTTATTAACAAAAAATTTATAAGAAAAAATTATTCGGCCACTCCGTTCGGTCACTCCGTTCGATCACTCCTCGAAAATATTTTCTATAACTCTTTCATGAATTTTTTTATCAATATTAATTGTAATGAAGCCATAATCTTTTGACCAAGCATTGTTACACGATTGTTTAAATTCATCTTTATTTCTTACACATAAATCTCTTAACAAATCACTTAAGTTTCTTGCATTTATTTCAAATAGTATAAATATATTTGCATTCTTTCTAATAACACTTCCGTCTAATGAATACATACTTTGTGTTAAATAAAAAACACTACAGTTATTATGTCTACCTCTTGTAAAATAATTTCTTTGAACTGACTGATTTCTATCATTAACACAATCATCAAAAATTACACAATGTTTCATTGTTTTATCTAGTTTACTAGGATCTTGCATATTACCACTATCATCTATTAGTTGTATCTTTATATGCTTATTTTTATTGGTTTCAACTAACTGATTATTTTTTGCTGCTTCTTCACACCACGAAACTTATTTCTTCTTCATCTTCAGATTTTTCATATTCTTTGAATAATGAAGCAATTGCTGTTTTTTTAAGATTATTTTCAAATCCATATTTTAAAAATTGATAGACGGGTTGTTCTGCCGTTGTTGTATAAATTATAAGATTGTTATAATCCAAAAAATTTGGAGTCGTTAAAATTTTAAATAATAGATATGTTTTTCCACATCCTGATCTTCCACAAATAACTGACAAAACTTTATTAGATAAATTTGGATGATGATTAAATTTAAATTTTTTTTATTTAATGGAGGTAGTTCACTCATTTTTTAATAAAAAAATTTATTTTTATTTTTTTTTATTTTTTGTTTCTAAAGAAGAAGAAAATTAAACTTCTCTAGCTTCGCGTGGGAGTTTATACCTCCCGAACCAAAAGATCTATCATAATCTCTTCACCTCCAAAATTTATTTCTTGTCCTTTTTCATCAGTGATTCTAATGCCAATGTTGTTAATAGTTTTTCTTGTAATAGGAAAATATATTAATGTTTGTGGAATTACATTTAATCTATAACCAATGGGTACAGTAAAAGCTGGAAAACTGAATATTAAATTTGATAATTTACCATTTATATATCCTCCTTCAATAATGTCACAATGTACAACAATTGAATTTATTTCAGTTATTTTTTGGAATCTTCTCACCTAAATGAAACCTTGACTATAGGTTTGTTTATTAAATCCTAATAGCTTTGACAATGATCTATCATGATTAAAATCAACTTGATGATTTTCGTCTAAAGTAAGAGAAAATTTATTAACTGCCGGTTCAACTGCAAAATGTAATTGTTTCTTATCTTTAAATGATATACCTAAATGTCCTCTTAATTTCATTTGATATTGTTTCAACTTCGTAAGAACCAGGAAGAAAAGTTAGTATTTTCCATGTTTTGCCTTTATCAGTAGAATATCTAAATTGATCATTCACATCTTTGATAACGTTTTGAATAGTGTTAAATGTAGAGAAACTAGTCAATGGAATTTGATAATTTTTATTTTGTTCCAAATGTAGAATGGGTTCTAAATTACAAGTGTGTGATGAAGTAGTTGTTATAATTTTTAACGTCGTACTAAATTTTGATGAACCCAAAATCTCTGTCAAATTTTCTAAATGATTATTAATTTTGTCTAAATCTGCTGAACACATTTTTAAACTAAAAAATTAAATAAATATTTTTTTATGAAATATTTTTTTTATAAAAAATTAAAAACAACAACATATTTCAGCTACGGGCGAAGCCCTGGAGGACATCAGAGATGTCCAGTTATACTTTTATAATCCTCTTCATTTAGAATCTTCTTTTCTAACAGTCTTTTCAATATAGCATGAATTTCATTGAAACTAGAATTATGTCCTTCTTTTATTGCAGATATTAAAATAATTAATCTATTTAGTAATTCTTGTGGATCATCTGGTAAAAATACAGTTGTTTCTGTTTTCTGTTTTTCAGATAAACCTTTTTTCTACTTTAACTCCCGTTGATAATAAATTTTCTAATTGTTTATAACGTCTAAGAGATTTTACTGCACCAACTCTGTCTAACATAGCTTTATATTTTATGAGATCTTCTACAGCATAATTATTTAAAATCTGCTCCTCTTAAAAAGATTAACAAAATTTCTATCTAAATTAAAAGGAGATTTATCTGGTGAAAAAATTATACCTCGAAAAGGTTGTGGAAATATTTCTTTTTGTCCGAGATAAAATCTAGGTATTGTTTTTCCATCTATAAATGAAATAGAATGTTCAAATTGCATAGATTTTGGTAATTTCTTATTAATGTTTGATTCTAGTAATCCATAGTCATCTAATATAGTTTTGTGCTCTGGATCTGTTATATCAATTTGTTTATCATTATTTGTACTTTCTTTTTCAAGAGTTTTAAATGGTTTCATAGTTTTTTCAAAATCAGTTTTTACTTGCTCGGTTTGCTGCATTTTTTCAAACATAACAGATTGAATACCAGCTTTTATCATTCTATGTTGAAGATGATTTTCTTTCATAATATTTCTTTGTTTTATTAACTCTTCTAATTGTTTTATTCTTTTAAAATTATCAGCTCTAATTTTATCCATTTTTAAAATATAATATTTGAATTTTGTGGTAACATTGGAATACAGCAAAAACATTTTACTGAACAAATTATTGTTTTATTGCTTTGTTGTTTGACATCTTTTCGTTTAAAGTTTTCTCGTTTTAAGTTTTGTTTAATAAAGTTTTGTTAAATAAAGTTTTGCTTAAATTTTCGCTTAAAGTTTTTAGCTCTTCTAAAAAAATTTTATCATTTTCTTCATTAGAAATTTTAGCATCACTAGAAATTTTGCCATCCTTTTTATTTTTATCATCAACTTTTTCTGTCTGTGATTGAAATGATATTTGATTTACTTCATTAGCTATTTGATCAAATTTTTCAATCTCATCTAACGTAATAACATTATCATCACATACTCTCTGAAAGTAGTAATGTAGTTTATCATAGACTTCTTTAATATGTAAATGCTTAGTTTTCAATGATTTTCGTTTCTTAGTTATTAAAGATTTATCTAACATTGTAACAAGTGAAGTTGCAAAAACACCCGTACCTGTTAAAGCTGTAGCAACTACTGGAATTACTAAAACACCTGAAGATATAACAACTGTTAAAGCACCTAAACTTATTGTTAAGAATATGCCAATTCCTTGTGTTACATTCTTAACTTTAGTCCATCTCTTTCTTAATTTTTTATAATGCTCTAATCTTAATAATAATTGAGATTCCTTATCTTTCATATACCTAACTCTATCTTTGTGTTTTTCTTTATTCATTTTTTCAATGTTAATCTTTTCAATGTCCATTAAAGTAGAACTACGTTCATATGATAACGAAGGATATATTCTTGCGGTTTCATCCACTTTTGTTTCTTCCATTTTTTAAGAAATATTTTTAGTCACCTGATATATTTTGAAAACCTGAAAGATGGATAAAATTCATGAATTTGAAATTCTCAACTTTTATGATTTTCGGTGTCCTGGAACGGTCATGATTTTGGGGGTGAAAATTGTAATTCTCAAATTTGAGATTCTTAACTTTTATGATTTTTTCGGTGTCCTGGAACGGTCATGATTTAAGCGAGAAAATTGTTATTCTCAAATTTTGAGATTCTTAACTTTTATGATTTTCGGTGTCCTGGAACGGTCATGATTTTAAGGGTGAAAATTGTAATTCTCAAATTTGAGATTTTGAAAAATTTGAAAATTGGGTATTTTTAAAAACGCCCAAATTTGTGAATTTAGGTCTTCATAACCTGAAAAAGGGTTCAAATTCATGAATTTATGTCGTTTTTAATAAGTACCATTTTTGAAAAAATGGTACTTTTTGAATGGACTAAATTCATGTATTTAGGTCTTAAAAACCTGAAAAAGGGTTCAAATACATGAATTTATGTCGTTTTTAAAGATATTTTTTTTGAATTTTAGGTGTCCTGGAACGGTCTAAATTCATGTATTTAGGTCTTAAAAACCTGAAAAAGGGTCTAAATTCATGAATTTATGTCGTTTTTAAAGATACTATTTTTTTGAATTTTATGGTGTCCTGGAACGGTCTAAATTCATGTATTTAGGTCTTAAAAACCTGAAAAAGGGTCTAAATTCATGAATTTATGTCGTTTTTAAAGATACTATTTTTTTGAATTTTGTGGTGGCCTGGAACGGTCTAAATTCATGAATTTAGGTCTTAAAAACCTGAAAAAGGGACTAAATTCATGAATTTAGGGGGTCGGAACGGTCTTTTGCCCATTACT
>CAJQUW010006748.1:0-120734 GCA_907163375.1 Prostheceraeus crozeri
CTCAAGGTAAGGCATGGTGCAAAAACAGGGACAACAAAAAGACATACTTTTTTTGCAGGAATAGTCATTTATTAGAAATTCTCTATCTCAAAATTATATATATCTCTCACTTAATCACATGCTTTAATTTCGTTCCCGCCAGAAGCTTCACCGTAAAACACAGAGCACATGATGATAATTACTATAAAAGCAGGTTTATCAAAGTGTCGATATTTTATGGCTCTTTTCTTTGAAGAGATTATTGTTGGATTTTCGTTCCTCTTCCAGTTTTTAAGTTGACAAGCGGCGCATTCTGTGTTATCAAAATACAGCAAACCTTTGTTTCGTTTCGCTCACACAAGTTTGTTAGAGTCATTTAAATGAAATTTCAGAAATTGTTGTTATGGTTACGTAGCTAAACAAAAAAGTAAGGTGCATATATATGTTTTTATGATTTTGACCCCCATATCGTTATTTGCTCATTTATTGATGAATGACATCCATATAGAATAAGATATGATATAAATGATGAGATGATTTTGTTGAGCTGAGACTCATGCATTCAATTCCATTCATTAGTTTGTTCATATGACACATTGAATGAGGCCAAGTAACTACTAGTCAAGCAAATAACATTCAAATTATATCAAACGTAGCCCCTTTTTGTACAAATGTCAAAAGGAAAACTTAGGGTATCAGATCTATATCCGAGGCGACCTTGAAATTTAGTTGCCATAAATTGAAAAATACCGCTGATGCTTTCGGTTGTACAAGTAATTACGATGCTTATCATGGCGAAGAGAACATCATGTTTATTGTTTAAATCATTATAACAGTAACAGTTTTAACACTGTACATTATGCTTGTGAATGCGGTTTTGATATAGCCTGTTCTCGCTTAGCTGCCTAAACAGATGTATACATAATGTAACATTAGAATCTAACATTGAGGCTGGAAAGTGGTCAAGGAGATCTTAGATGGCGAACACGAATGGAAATTTCGCCTGATTGTCATACTGAATTTGGCCACGTAGAGCTGACAGTGTAAGGAAAGTTGCTTCATGACATGGAAACGGATTTCAGATTAGCACAAAGGAGAATATGACTTGAAAGTCTTCCACAAGACAATTAGCACTATTTTGTGACAAATAGGTTGACCTGAATTCTCATATAACAAAACAACAAACGCGCTAAAACATTGAACTGACGAGTTAACGTGTCGATGCTTACTGAATCGCTTAGGGAAAATATTCCTGTCGATTTCTGACTGCACTGCTCTGAGTCATGTGTAAATCAAATAACGTTTGACTTGCAGACTGTCCCCACCCACCAGTTCGACACAAGTTAACTGCTTCAGTAGCGTGGATGTTTGTTTTTGCTCCGTGGCGACTTTATCAACCGAATCGAAGCTTGACAATGGTAAGCAAGTGCAATATAAAACCACATTATGAATCAGACTATGACAATAGTGCCACTTCAGGAATATCATTCACATGTTTCTGTCTGATCCGGAGTGGTGCTTCGACCTGGCCTTGAGCGATTCATCAATCGGATTTTACCATTGTTAGAATTCACCGCGTTTGCAGCCTCCATGTCCAGAACATCGCATTACAAGTAAGAATTCCAGTGACTCTATCGCAATCGTCAACATCCACCGGCATAAGAAGCCAAGGAAACAAGTCATTTGCAGCAGGCTACATTAGGTACGTGTAGCAAAACATTCATATGTTTTGGCCTACACAATTTGACACGGAATGAAAAGGTTTCCTACATTATTGCAGGTGGTGTTATATGGCAATTAGAATTTCTTCAGCTAACCTCCATGTCCAATGAAAAGTAGGCCTAAGTAAATGTAAGATAAGTCATCTGCTTAGACACAAAAGGATTTCTGAATTCTCCAAGCGGAAATTTTTATAACACTCATTGCTTTAATCATGTTGTGGTGGGGGTGGGGGGTTGGAGTGATTTGACACATAGGGTGATATGGCACCCATCCTCCACAGCCAAATTTTTGCTTTGCGTGTCAAAAGTCCGAATTATACAAAGTGAGATTATTATATGAGGACATTTGGCATGTATAAAATAAATATATATACGTATTACATTTCTCTTTTTCTACCAGTGTTTAGAAATCGGGTTTAACTTACATATGGGTAATGAAAAGTTCCAAAATATTCGAACTTTTGGGATATTTTGTTCACATCAACTAAGATTAAAAAACGCTGCTACATGCTTCTCCTACCAAAGTCAATGTGCATGTGATCACAGCAACAAATTTTCCAAATCTTCGATATACTCGAGACGTCATCCTATTTACTTCTAAAAAAGTCGAATAGGTTATGATATGGCACACTTATATACATGTCTTAATTATTAGCATGTTGTTGTTAAAACCGGCGATTGAAATATAGTCTTTTTGTACAATCTGAACTAAGTAAATACATCTGTCCATTATCTATCACTAACAACTTAACCTATCATCTGACACTCAGTGGAACCCACCCCATCCTAGAGTCGTGAAATAAGTGCCCATGCAGATCTGTGTCCTTTGAATAGGCCCATACAGTCTCATGTTAAGGGCGCGCATCTAATCTTGTACATTAAATTGGAGCTCCACTGCTTCCATAATGATAGGTGTACGGATATGACCTCTATTTGACTTCACTCCGATTTGTTTTCATGTTTTATAGATGCCTTAGGTCTGTAATTTTTCAAGTCAATTTGATAAAAAGATTCATTATTCTATTTCAAATTTTGTTTTCCTGTGGCCCACACAGTAGCACATTGAAATTTTACAGAGTAGGCCTGTGTGCGAATCAACAGCCTACGGTTTAAGTTGTTTGAAATTGGTATGAACTGAAAACATGTTTGTTTACTAATTTAGCTGACTGAAATTATTTCATGAGCTGGAGTGTCACTTGTTCTGTTTAACTGCTACTAACAATTGAAATCTTATTTGAAAATTTGTAACCTGAGCTGTGAAGAACTTCGTTCTACGGCGTTAGAACAAATACAGACCAGTTTCATATAATCGTTGCACAACGGAAAACTTAGCATTTTCCTTCTTCGTTTATTTTTTAATCAAATGTAATTGCAAAGTCGATTAACAGTTGCAAACCGTGCACCTTACGTCCAATGCTGTTGGTCTGCTCAGCTGATTCGCTCAATATAGAATCCGACCGCACACTTAATGTCTATGTCGATGATGGTCCTACACCTTACGATCTCTCTCTTAGGTCTTCATTCGAAATATCTGTATTAAACGCGTTCTGTTGTTCGCCGTTCCCATTGCTCTTTGGGTGACCTTGGAGAAAGTTGTTCATCCTTTTCTGTGAGACTCCCGATGTTTTCACAAGCATATGACCAGAGATGGCCTTACATGCGTGTTGAAGACATGCGCTTTCACTTCTGGACTTTTCTGTTCGTGAGTATGTCCCGCAGTTCACTGAATGCATACCATCCCGATTGTTTCCTTCTCGTTAGTTATTCCTTTCCCATATGCGTACAGATGATTTGGATTTTTTACCAGCTGTGCGAACGGTGAACCAGCTGGGATCGGACATCAGCCGCGGAAGAGATTGAGACATGAATAATTTTCCAACGCGTGATTCAACAGACCTAGAACCGCGTTTGCCAGCTATATAGGCCCCTACATAGATGAAGTTTTTCTTCATTCTCTATTTGATAAGTCTCTTGTTCCACTACGGACTTTATTCGTCCTTTTGCCGACACTGCACATGGCTTAATATAGGGATGTTCTCTCTTCTTGATATACGTACATGCATACATGTAATCATATTCGCTACGGTATCTATCCACCACATGCACATGTGCTTTTATTACGTATGTTTTCAGCAATTACCTTTTTGATATTCCTTTTTTTGTTTGTTGTAATATAATCATGCTTTTATAATCTTACATTTTTTATCCTATCCATGTACACTATTGATGCAGTGTAACTGATTTATTCTAATGCTTTCGACTATTTCGAATCATTTTCTGTTATATTTAGCATTTGCAAACAGTTATGCCTCCATTTAATCCCCTTTTCATCTTCAATTCCTTCTATCTTATGACGCTCTTCTGCTGAGGGACACCTTGTCCTCTTCCCTTTTGCTTTCATGTAAAAATAACGTGTGAAGTTAGCCTGATCATTTTCCAAATACATGTGCAACTCAAAAACCAAGGAAATCTATAATTTTGAGGTGTGCCTCCTTGAGGAAATAAACTTGCTTAGATCTAAAAGGTTTGTGATATGATGTGTGAACATTCCAGAACTGTTTTCTCGAATTTAAAGTATGTTTCAGTCTAACTGATCCCATATTGATGATCTTACATGTTCAATACTTGTTAAAGCTTGATAATACCTTAATTCAGTTTTACTTTTATGGCAGCGAATTATTTATTCAAACTTCTATGGGATATGGAGAACGTACTTAGGTTTATAGATTATGCAATGTACTTACGTAAAATATTGCTACTATTCATTGTTTTATGTTATATTGTCTAAATCATCTGTGATTCATTTTTTATAGGGCTGTGCACTATTAAAGGGTTTTAAATTTAAAGATAAAGGGTTGATTAGTCTGATGAAGATACATGTCTAATGGTGTGCTACTTAACTGAGCACTAACTCGAAATGGTACTTGAATCTGAGTTCACTTAACAATTGAAGATTTAAATTTGTTAGCCGATTTGGAGATTTTACTATTCGATCTTTGCAAGTAGCAAACTAGTGAAATTTCGACGGGCATTTATTTAATATCACTAAACACACTACTATTGGAAATCGTCTAAGTTAGTGCGCCTGCAATAATTTGTAATTGCTGCTTATTGCAAACATGTTTGCCATGAATTAAGAAACCTTGCATATCATATTTGTTTACGTATAGTCAACATACGCAATTCTCGAATGTTTGTTGCGTATGGATAATCAGCTTTTATTGGTCATTGATCTTTTAAAGATTCATGCTCTTCTTCCCCATTTCGTAAATGCATTGTTTTCAATACAGATGAAAAAATGTCGTGTTAGTTTTAACTTACATTTTCTCTATAGAACCAATTACAAGCCTATGCTGGTATGCTGCTATACAACTATCTAATTCATGATAAAGAAACTGTAGTAGAAATATCTTTGCGAAAGCATTAATTGACGTTTATAACTTTGGGTTTGATTGAAGCACTAGCTATGATTCGTCTCAAAATATCGCAGAAAATATGAGTTTGTTAAAATCTTTGATACCTTGTATCAGGAATTGATAAATATGAGTGCGCGTTTTTTTGCCCTACCTCAAGAATCGCAACACTATGCCAGATCGCACGAAAGAATCTTTCAGACAAAACGCCTGATTTATTTTGAGATTCTGGACATTGAAATTCCTATGAGATGGACTATGACATATTTCCTATGAAATTCCTAAATTTTTTGGTCACTAGAAATGAGATTCACTGCCTTAAAACAGATCAAGAACATAATCATCTATTTTCGTCACTGTTTCATATTTTTCTCATCATCAGGAAATGCATAAGTAACTCCTGATGATGTTATTGATAACTATATCGTTCATATAATAATACAATATGTCCAGTGTCCAAATTTTGTTGTTACATTTGCAGATTTCTTCATGGAAAAATACCGCAGATCGGATCGCCAAATTGGTGCCCCTCGCCCAAAATACCGAAGAACAGACGTCAATACGGAGAGCGACGAATCTTCCATCTCATCGGTTGATAACCCTGATGATGTCAGTTGTGTTGAATTCGACAGAGTCACATATACAGAATTCTGTCAAAGAGTTTCCCGTCAGATGACCTCATCTCCAGTCAAATTCATGAACGAAGAGAGTGGAGACTGTTCCATGCTTTCTTCTAGCTCCGATGATTCAGTGGCGAGTGAGACTGAAAATGCAATTTGTCATGGATCCCTTATGCCTGTAAAAGAATTTTCAGGAAAAATTTTTAAATATAAAAGTTACGCACGGGACTTCGGACTTACTTGCTCATGAAATGTTGGATTTATTTGCCTCTGCTCTACCAGTGCCTAATCGGTGTCCTCGGTTGAGAGATCTGTCATCGAATATAAATGACTTTAATGTTAAGGAAGAAAAAATACGGAATAACATTTACTTCACCGTCGACATTGAATCACAACTCAGGAAAATCATTCACGATTATCCTGATATGTTTTTAGCCAGAGAAAGTGACATCAGTGATATCATTAATGGAGATCACTTTCAGTATTTGGACACGGATGAAGTGAAATATGTCTACTTAATCGTAAGTACTGACGGAGTTTCTTCCGTGTTTCAATCGAAACAATATCAATTGTGGCCGATCATGGCATCTGTTATTAACTTGCATCCTTTGCAGAGACGTATGTTTAGGAATATGATAATGTGTATGTTGTACTACGGTGATGCGTCACCAGATTTTGATGCACTTTTGTCACGTTTCGTCGATCAATTCGTTCACTTTCCTTTATATATTTACGGTATCTTGTAAAGGTCAAGGTAGTAACCATTTGTGCTGACTTACCAGCCAAAGCAAAATGTTTAAACATGACTAATTTTAACGGATACTATGGTTGTTCCTCTTGCCTCATCAAAGGTAGTTATGATTTGCAAAGAAGAAAGATGCTATTTCCTTTAAGTGTCTCGGCTCCATCTCGTAATTCGGACACCCGTGCGATTCATATTTCTAACAGTGATTCTTCTCCCAGTTATGGTGTTAAGGGTGATTCTCCTATTTCTAGGGTCATGGACATCCCGGTTGTGCCATTTGATTGCATGCATTTGCTGTATCTTGGTTTGGTACGCAAATATTGTTTTTCATATTTTATCACATCATTTGGTCGATGAGTCATTGATTGATCACATTTTACAGCAGATAAGGGTGCCCTGCTTCTTTTAAAAGAAAAAGTCGTTCGTTGAAAATTAGACATAAGTTTAAGGCATCAGAGTGGAAAAATTTCATTTTGTATTTTTACCCTATTTTCTTTGTTTGTAATAATGATATTCAGTGTCTGATTTTTTCAATGTCAGTTTTTATAAATATTCTTCTCAGGTCACAAATATCTGATTCTGACTTAGTTGCATCGAAGACTATAATTGATTACTTTCGGAAATTGTGTGTTGAGCTATTTGGGCCATCCGTCCAAACTATGACCCTACATGCGCTGGAACATTTGCCAGCCCAGGTAAAACGGTTCGGCGCGCTTTGGAGTGTCTCCGCGATGCCTTTTGAAAACTGCTATCGTCATCTTAAGAAGCTTGTCACAGGGACTCGAAATGCTGGCGGTTTAATTGTAAAACGCTTTCTTTTCAAAAAGTTCGTCACATTATCGAAACCCAAAAAATGAATTGTCCATAAAAGCACTAGTATCCAGAAAACCAATCAAGGACCTCGTTTTCTTAACTCAGCAGTATGAACACAGTTTCATACAAGTGAAGATGACTATTTCATATATCGATTCCAACTTAACAATAAAGTCTTTCATTCCGCTGATTACAGTAGACGCCAAGCGTCTGCTTCTTTTTTTGCTGTTGTGCATGACGACATTTTTGTTAGAATTGACAAGATCGTTGTACATTTTGAAGAAATTCTATGCCTGTGTACTCGTATAGAAAAACAGAGGACTCTGGTTGACTCAATTGTTTGTAACTCAAATGGTTCAGTTCATGATCTGTTGAAGCAGTATTGTACCACTTTTGAGGTAACTTTCGGCCGCTGTTGAATTTTAAGTGCTTCATTTTTTACACGGCATTGCTCATGGTGATACAATGTTTGCCACTCCTATTTTGGACGATTATGAAATGACTTGATTGCTTTTGTATTCATGTCCAGTTATCTTAGCGGCTGACAGAACCGTTATGGAATAACGACTGACAGGGTTATCAAAATTTTTGCTGCTAGAAATACCAAGTTGTCGAATGGTGGCGCTGATTGAAACAAATATTTGATTTCTGAAATTTGGTTGTACATCTGATATTTCAATTGTCCATAGATTTAGACAATTGTGTGACACTGCACAACGGTGCTCAATTCACGGAGTATTCATATCTTGCTGTGTTTTTTACAACTTAATGTCAGCGTGTTTGTGGAAACCAATGAATTTGCTATCATCTAAAAGAGCATTCCCTGAGGATACATTTTCCACATATTGTAGTATGTTTTTGTCATTTATTTATCTAAAAAAATTCTGTAAATATCCAAATTCAACCTATTTATTCTTGAATTTTCAAACTGGCCTAGACAGTAGATCTACCCACGAATAAAATTGCAAACTATAATACAATCCTGTAAACATCTATACTCTGAATGTTAATTGAAAGACGCATTCAAAAATTCGATTGTTATCTTTTATTCGTGTTCTTGTTGTTTTAATCGCACAAATAGTTTGATTGTGGGGATTGGAGTTCCCACTTACCTGATTTATAAATTGAGATATCAGAAATACTATTTACCAGAAGTTCTTTCAGATGATACCCAGATTTATTGGTTTTCCACAATGAAACGGACATTCCTTAATAGGATGTTTTTAAGAATATCGACTAAAATGTGATTACACGAATATTTTTGCACCAATTTTTGCATCTTCGAGTACAAGTTGGTTAGTTATATTAAAGTCAATGTTTGCAGGTAATTACTTCAAAGCAAGCTTCTGGTTATTCATTGAAAACATTAAAAATATTTCAATTTTTGATAAGTCATATAAGCCTTGATTTTTGGTTGGTCTTTAGAACAGTGATCGTGGATTAATCAGCAGCAACTATCAATTTTGATAACCCTTGACGATTGTCGACATTATTCTCGGTCGATCCAATATGATAAAATAATATCCAAGCGCTGACTTATCTTTATATTGTGCATAAATGGGGCTGTTCATTAACTAAAATTCTGCCGACAAAATCTAAACTCGATTTAATATTCGTGCTGCATAAATATTCAGCCCGACTTAATGAACGACGGTAAAACACCCGAAACCGACATGAATATTCTGCAGTTTCGGTGTTATACCGTCGTTCACAAAGTCGGCTGAATATTAAAAATCGGTTTAATTTTCTGTCGGCAGAATTTTAGTTAATGAACAGCCCCAATGACTTCTGGACTCTGGTCAACTAATAACACATGAATAAAAAAAGTACACTGCATGAATTTTGTTTTCATTCATTTGACATATCTAGCAATTATAAGTGCACCACTAGTGGTAGGCCTGTATAGACAAAAATTGCAAGGTATTTGATACATTTTCAGAAAATTTGTAAATTATCACTTAATTTTGATAAAAGATCTACAAATTAATACTTAATTTTGATAAAAATTTGCAAAGTAATACTTAATTTTGATGAAGATTTGCAAACATCTACATAAGTTTGTTAATATTTGCAAACTATTTCATAAAATAGATAAAATCTTGATAAATATTTAATAAAACGTTGTCAAGTATTAGCCAAATGTTTGTTAAAATTATGTAACTTTTTCGACCCGGGTAATTTTGGACCATGGGAACGTAATATCCGCAAAAAACTGAATCTTTTGATATAAAAATTTTCACTGTGCATATACTTTTTTGAGTCGACACTCTACCTATTCATCCCTACTCTATGGTCGACACTTTACCTATCCCTACTCTATGCTTACACCCAATCGATCGATATTTAATATGATAATTGGATTTAGTACATTCTATGTAGCATGAACCGTGCATAGGTTTGGTTCACCCGCATATTGATATCTAAATCTCCTTGATATGTATAGGCAAACAATTAATTGTAGACATGCAATACCTTGACAGGTTTGATTGGGTTTGATCACGAAATTTATCATTCATTTAAATCAGCCCCGTATTCAAGGGTGATGAAATATCTACATTTTTGAAATTCTACCGCACCATGGCATGATGATAAGTAAAGCATACACGGTATGCCTTCCGTAATGAAAAGGTCAATATTCTGCCGGCCGAACGATCAGCTGACTTTATGAACAACGGCACAGCACCAAAACCGAAAAATATTCAGTCGGTTTCGATGTGATACCGTCGTTCATAAAGTCAGCTGATCGTTCTGCCTGCAGAATAAGCCAATACATAGTCATATATCTCACTATTGGGTTATCCATCACCTATGGGACATAGATGTCTATGGCTACAGGGATGTTCATGTAAAAAAGAAGCAGTATTTGACAATTTTCTCATAAATAGTAGTTTAAGGAAATAGCACTACTAGCAGCTAACTTCAAGTTTGCAGTTCATTCGGATTAATTATTGTACTTCAGATCGGTGAAAACAAATAATTTGCCTCGACAGATTGCATGGATAAGTAAGCAATAATTAATTAACTGATTCTTCTCTTTTTTTGCGGAAAGTTGTTAGAATGTCCTAAATTAATTATTTATTTCTAGGGTTTATTTGATTTTTCGTCAGGTAGCTCACCTGACACTTATCGTCTCTTTGGCATTGCAGTCCTCTTCTTGCGCATTTATTTCTTTTCCATTGTCAATTAATTTTTAAGACTAATTTAATAAAGAATCAGAAGTACGGTCTAGCTAGATTATTATCTGATACTTCTAGATACATCGACGATTTATGTATAATTAATTATAAAAAGTTTGATTCCTTGATACCACAGATTTACCCACCTAGTCTAGAAGCAAGCAGAAGTGGGAGTAATAACAAAAAAGTAGAATATCTTGATATTAATATAAATATCACTGACTGCGGCACAATTACATTTGTTTTTCTTAAAGTCGACAATTTTAATTTCCCTGTCACCATTTTAACCTTTCCGCACTGTATGCCCTACAAGACAGGAGCTAGAGTGTTTGCTGGACAAGTTTTAAGATATGGGCGCATCTGTACATCGGAAAATGATTTCATCCAAAAGTCAATCGTACAGCTACTACTCTCATTAAGAGAGGATATAACAGCTCAGATCTCAAGCAAAGTGCTGAGAAGCAGCTGCATAAGCACAGTGAAACTTCATTGAAATACGGATATTTTTCTGCTAAGCAGCTTCTTAATAATTGTGCGTGCTTTCATTGATTTAATTAATTTCGAGGCTGCTTTCATATAACGGGGCCCCGCTTGGGTGAGTTTGAGCGTTCAGGAGTAGGGGCCGAAACGCGAATCCTTACCCAAGTTCCTGCTGATGACCTCAATTGCACATTTTTTCAATTAGGTAATCTGTTGTAGTTGTTATTTCCTTTAACCTGTAGGGAACGCCACATGGTTCCTTTTGAGGGATCAAATTCTTTTCACTTGTTTTTATCTTCTACTTCATCTTCTCCTCAATCAAAGCCTTAAATTTCATTCTGACACAATTGACATATACAAGCATCTGGGCGACCAGACCTGAAGATTGTTTTCTCAATATAGGCAAATTCCGCAATTAGTACACTGCCCAACACACAGTGTGGCAGACAGGCAGAAATTCTCGAGCAAGTTATCAATTTTTTTTCTCACTACTTATATTTACACAGTCCTTTATTTTCATTACCTACCATTTGAATATTATCAACATTTACATTTGTGTTTTATTCTTATTTTTCACATTGTTTTTAATTACTGAATAATTTGTGATTTAATTCATTATTAATTGTGTTTCGCCTAAGGTTAGCCCTTGCTAATTTGACTTCTAATTATTTATATCGAAATTGTTCTGATATGAATAATATTCTGATCATTTTAATTGGTGTAGTGAAAATATTGTAATGGTTCTCTACAGTGCTCATTTCTATATTCAAAGAAAAAACAGTAATATTATAAATGTCTCTAGACCTTAATGTGAAAACTAATATTCATTATAATGTAAACTAAATATTCAGTCGCGCAGTCAGCCGCAAAAACTGATTTGTGTGCCTATTGAGTGTCATAAGTTGTCATAATTGTCATTTAAAGATTGTTTCGGAGGCTATCATTGAAATAACAGTGCATATTAGTGTCTAATTTGATACACCAGACATAGCGAAAAAGTAATTAATAGCCTACTTAAATATTAGGTATGTGATTGCTGAAACTTCCATCCAGCTGCAGATCAATCGCCTGGACGAGGATAAGTTTAGGCGATCAATTATGAAACTCTCAGATCAATTATCCATTTGCTATTTGCACTATTCAAGAAGCATCCGACATATTTCTGAGAAAGTATAAGCCAACCATTAAAGAGAATCAGTCTCCAGTCTCCCTTAAAATAATAAGTCATGATAGTTGGTGCACTGCTCCCACCGTGCATCCCACTATTGTAGGTACTCATGGGACGAGTTTTTGGAAATCTAGTTGTACAGGCTTGCCGATTTCTTATGATATTCTATTGTGATTCAAACCGAGTTCCTCCAAGAGTCATTCTTTAATTGGAAATTCAAAACCAGCCATGTCTGGAGAAAGCGGCATGGGCCTGACGAATGATAGGAATGCTACTTAGCTAACAAATTGCTTGCATAATCTGCATCGCATGAATCTGTACCGCGTCAAGGAACAATTTTTTTCAATCGAACGAATTCTTTTTTGAGTCGAACGGAGAAAGAGGACATCCTGCTAAGAATTGATTTTTTTGATATCGATTACGGTGGCATATTTGTGATGCACCACCCCTCGACAATCGAAATAGGACAAATCACCTTGACCGCGCTGCATGCTTGACACAATTTCTTTAGGCTTGGGGAATGTTGACCTCCGCTGTGAAGTTTGGACATACGTTTGCAGGTCACATCCATGAGCCTATCGCTTGCAGTGAAAACCACGGGTTCGATTTCATAAATGTGAGTGAGACTCAAACGATGGTGCTCATGAAACCGAGTCATCGATAAAAGTCAATCATGTCTTGAGACGCTTCTGACCGGTGTTGTTTGTATTCTAGCAGTCTTCGAAGTACCATACCTTGCAGCTAGGCCTACTCTATTTTATGATTCCGATTCTTCGTGTAAAGCATGAATGGATCCTGAATTAGAATCAAGCATGTATCAACTTCGTCAACAAATTCTCTGATTGTGGTGCGACAATCTTCTGACCAAAGTCAGCACTTCATCAATCATGGCATCATTTCGAGTTGTTGAAAGCTTTTAGGAACGTGTATTACTCCACTCGTCCATCTTTGAAGCCATTATGAGCATATATGTCACAATTTTATTGACTTGACTAAAATTGTAAATTACTCGATATCAGTGAAATGGTAGCCATGTGTGCGCCATATGTGGATCCACCAGCATTTACCGTTTTTTTTAATTTTCTACCCTTTCGATTCGAACAATTTTTAAGTATATAGGACAGACTATATTTCCAATTCAGTCCAGGATTATCACATGAGAGGCCCATGATTTATTAGATACACCGGTAAGGGCCAATATTTGCTTCATTTAGTGGACCTACAGATGCCAATAGCAGTAATATTTTAAATGTTCGAGATGAATGATTTGTCATGAAAGTGCCTCCCATATTTCCGATGCAATACACCATAGTAATTTACATTTATTAGACCGGATATTATATTTATTTGACCCACATATTAGATCAACCGGATACATTGGATCAAGGATATACTGCATGAATCAAGTGACATTGGTAGGCGGCGGACTCCAACTTAAGTGCGACATTATTTTTGAAGGACGTCTAGTTGTCGCGTACACTCCTATCAGATGTTTCCATTTACAGTATTGCCTTTAGTTATATTTCAGATTTGTGACAGGATGTATTCAGACAACTTTCTAAATTCACATTTTGCTGTTGCAAAGTTTCATTCATAATGAGTCGGTCCTAGAAATGAAGTAAATACATGCATATGTGCGTGTGTGTAGTAAAACTGGATCGATCTCAACGAATGAATAAAAAAATGAAAGTATTGAATCCTTGGAGCCGCATTTCTAATTGAATGATCAATCTCAAAAGTGCAATTCACTATTCACTGGTGGTGTGTTATCTTCTGAACATTTTGTCTATAGCCTGAAAAATTCACACTATAACTGGAGTCCACCATCCTAATATGTCTTAAAGTTTGGGATATCCTTGGTTGAGGTTAGGTGTAGTACAGGACGAGTATCTATTAAGTACAAGTTGATTGTCGTCTCCGGTTCATTGATTTGTTTGAACATTGGAAATGTCTCATGACATTACCAATGATATCATATGCGTCATTGGCAGTGGCGTCTTCTCCGTACCTGCGAAGCCTTCGGCGCATCCTCAAAAATAATTTTCCAGCAATTATAAAAAATGAAGTGTCATCATTCATTTAAATTCGATTGTTTCTCGTGATAGCTGTGCACAGCTTTCCGTCTTAAAATCATACGCTCAACCTCAGTGAACAGTTTTGCACTTGCTCGAATCACAGCTGTTTTCTTCGAACAGCTATACACACAAGCTAGTCGTGTTTTCAGACGGAGCACATTGATTTTCATACAGCGAAAGAGAGTTGTGTGCGTGTGAGGCAGTAAGCGCAGGCGCCGCGGCAATATTGGCTTTCCCGATAGACATAATGCTTTGCCTTCTTCAATTTTTGCAATGAAATTCTACGCAATTCTTGATCGAGGCGCGGTACCTAAATATAGTGAGGGAAGCGCAACCCAATTGTTCCTGGCTTCGATTCATGTGAGAGAGTCTGCTACTCAACAGTAGTCTTCTACGTCAACAGTAGCAGATGGCTGACGTTCAGACAAGACTGCGATCAGTTGATGAGCATTCTCCAATGAATGCAGTCGAGTAATTCATCTGACTCGACCACCCAGATTCGGTGGAATTCCATAATTGGTTTTTGCGTGATTGATGTGACGCTATGTTTAGTAGTGCAGATAAGATCATAACCACGCCTTTCGTCCGATGGGAATATACTGAAAAGATGACAGTCGTCAAGCAAGGTTGGCCAACACCTGATATAAAAATTGAAAGTATTCACAGAGAAAGAAATAAGAAATTCACAAGACATTTTAATGCATCAAAATTTCAAACATGTGAGTGGCTGAACGGCCGCGAGAAACGCAAGAAACTGTTGGCCTTGCCTCCTTTTTTCTCGAGAAAACGTGGCCTGGAAAGAGAGGGGATATAGTAATCTCAGCTCTCTGAGTAAGGCGGTTAAGCGACATGAGCAATCACTTCTCATGTGCACATTCACTTGGCCTTAAAAAATGTTCGGGAAATTGTTATTAAAAATTCAGCTTTTATGAAAATTAATGTCGTAACATAAAAAATGTCTAGTATAGAAATAGTATTCCAATGCCGAGTGAAGGCCTATGTTCTGGGAGCACACGACGCCACTGGTCATTGGTCTGCCAACGATTCAGAAATTGCCAAGACAGCGTATTTTCTACAAGATTTGAACTAGCCATTGAAAGGTGACCCATGCAAGATGACCATTGTCAGACATCAGGTTTACGCGTGCCTTAAATACACTCGAGACGATTGAACTTCATATTCAATATGTACAGCTCCGTTACCGAATTATCTACGGTTAATGAGCACGTCTCAACGCTACCAGAATTCAAAAGAATCTTGCGAAAGCATTAAATGCTGGGATATTATTCTTTAAAGAATGTCCAATCCAACCAGACATGCAGGAAGTTAGAAAATGCTCGTAAATGAGAATAGCAGTGACTCGTGACTGGTTAGATGACTTGAAGGACATAATTAACCGATATAGGTTACTCAAACCCGGCTGAAAATTGTTTCCTGAAGCAGTTCCCTTTTGAGGTTTGAGTGAATGAGGAGTTCATTAAGCTGATCATCAGCCTTTCTGCATGTACAACGATTAATCTGATCGATTTGCTTGGTGCCTGATGTTCAGGAACTTATTTGCTATGTCCAAGCGTCATTGTCAAACCTTGTTGTAGGCAGGTTTGACCTAATTGGCAGGTAACCTAATCAGTTACAATCTAGGCTTAAAATGACATCCTCTTAAATAATTTGTAACACAGATATATACTTTTTTCATGTTTTGTGACTATGAATCCTTTAGTCGAAATTGAATGCTGACAGCTGCATACCTATTCGTATAATAACAGCATTCTTTTGCTAGAATCAAACCTATAGGCAGCTTCAAAATCAGAATGTCAAACTGTTTTTATGATAAAAAGTCACGGTGCTGACGTTTTTACTGACTACTTTTCAGCTGATAGCATGCGCTTATTATTTGACAATCTATTTATAATTGCTGCGAATTCAAATTTCTCAGTAAATCATCGCTGAATTAATGTTTTACTCCTTATTTGTACTGTAATCAGGCTATAGTTTTTTTGCTGTTTCTGGCTCGCTATTCTGAACTGAAATCTTTCTTTTGCAGAGCATCGATGGGCTTTACGATCAAAGTGTTGCTTCTGCTGGGCCTCAGTCTGCAGGCATTAGTAAGTTAATTCATTTGTTCGTTAATATAATAAAGACAGTCTCTTATCTCAGTTTAAGGTCAAGCGAAAATTGTTTGTTTGCCTGATAGGCTCTCCTTGTTAATAAAACGACTGAAGTCGATATGATCTCAACTGGTCGCCTTAGGAGGTACCAACACTCACTTGAAGGATTGCTATAACCTTGTGAGACTGGCCACCTGCTGAGAGGGTAGCCTACCTAAACCCTCACTTGAAGAGTTAAAAAGCTGTTAAAACTAAGTTTCCATCTCATGCCTTAAACAACTATTTGAAATTTTTACGCAAATTAGGGAGGCGGCATGCATGTAGAGTTATGCCATGTCATGTTGATTGATTATATTTTACCTTAATATGAAAGTTAATTGTTAATTCATTACATTGCAGTTATACATTGCCCACATTGATATACTTTGTCTTTCAGGCATTCAGTTACAATCGTCCAAAGTTTACTGCACGACGAGTTAAACTGAAACCAGTTCTCGACATCAAAAATGTTCATTTGGTATTTATGAACCATTTGGGTAAGCATGATTTGTCATTGAAATCTATTATTTTATATTACACTGTAAATGCATAGCCAACGAAGGTAATCAACATTGAAATAAATGCTATGAGATTATTATCATTGTATTTATAAGAGGCGCATAATTACGAAGTGTTTCTAGGTGCCCTGAAAACAGTCAAAACTCAGCCAAACAAGTGAGTCTTTAGGAGTCGGCGGAACTGAGTCAGGTTGATGCTATGATCCCGCAGCTTCCCTAGAAGGCTGTTCCATAGTTGAAGACCCGACATAGAGAAAGAGCGGTCGCACATATAAGAGCGAGTTCTTCGTGGATCACATGTTAGGATGTTAGAGGAGCAAATACGATAAGTGCTGTTGCCATCGATTAGATGACAGTCCTGAGAGAGATAATGGGGAGCCAGCCCATGCAGAGTCTTACACACGATGACCTCCATCCTAAATCGAATGTGTTTCTTTATCGGAAGCCAATGCAACTCGCGGAGAATGGGTATGATGTGTTCACGCCTTGGAGTTCCTGTAATGAGTCGTGCTGTCGCATTCTGAACTGCTTGGAGGGGCGTAGGGCACAGTCGGAGTTGCCATGGAAGTGAAGCGTCTAACTTTAGTAGTTTGAATTGCTCACTTTTATTACCAATGTTTCGTCGCCGGGCATTTGCAGTAGCCTACTGGCTTACCCACAGAAGAAGAGTATTTAGGTGACAGGAATGTGGTGGAAAATGACATGGAAATGCTAATTGAAGTCTGATTCTACAGATTTCATCAACCGTATCGTGGTAGGATAATGACAATGGGCCGTTATTCGTGCCGATAGTACAGGTCGTGCATTCGAGTCTGTCCGTCTGGGTAGGGGACCGCCGTTCTCACTAAATCTGGCATGACTTCACTCCTTGGAGGAGAAGGACATAAAGACAATCCTGACTTATTGCCTGTGTTATTTATTGAAACATGGACTCCATGACTTGTAATTTGAAGTTACTCAATTTGAGCTCAGTGCATCTCTTTGCAGACGTCGGCTACGATGGGATTCCTCAAGTTGGATGGATCAACAACGTCTTGAACAACTATTTCACCATCTACTTCCCAAGAGCTATCAAAGTCCACGCTGATCTGACCAATAATGGCTTTGAGGAAACTTTCAAATACACCACTCATCCGTGGCTGGTGGATCTCTACCTCAACTGTCCTCCGAATCTTGTCCTCTCAGGTATCAAGTTGGCAGTAAGTGAAATCAGATGGAAGCATGGTTAAGGAGATAATACAATTATAATAATACATTGTGTATGTCAACAAGAAGGTATATTTCTAATTAAATGACATCTGATTGAGATCAAATGAGGGTGAAATTTTTAAATAGAAGCTGCTGCTAATATTCGAAGAAATACTGAACATGTACTGCAAGTTTCTTGTGTTTTTGTTGAGGAAAGTCCATAGTATTTTAATGACATTTGATTACAAATTTGCAAATTTTACACTGTGACAAATATTACATCGGCGAGGTAACTAAACATCTACCACAGAGATGGATTCGGTTGTCGCGGTTACTCTAGAAGTGACGCGTTTCTATCTCAGCCATTTTATGCAATGTTAGAGAGAGGTGGAGAGATCCGTTTCCGTCTAACTTGTGTGATTGGCACGCAATGCGTGAGGAAAGTTGTGTTGAGGAAAGATCTGTCTCCGTTTGGCTTACGTGAATGGCCAAGCGCGCATAATGTGCAAGGAAAGTTGTATTGGTGAACACGCGAGCTTTCGTTGTCACATTGAAGTCTGAACATCTGCCAAGTGAACAGCACACATCTTTGACTCAATGTTTCTCCGCGATAAATTGGTCAAATGAAAATATTATTCACATCTTTCGACTCCTCACGGTCTAAATTTACTGTCTGTGAACGTTCAATGTTCTAGTTCGTCAGAATTAAGGCTTGAATTTGCATTACATTCAGTGAAAAATGGATCTTCCAGCCCCTCGGTCGACCATCAGTATTAAAAAATGTCGTCTATGGAGCA
Source organism: Prostheceraeus crozeri (assembly GCA_907163375.1). Classification (NCBI taxonomy): domain Eukaryota; kingdom Metazoa; phylum Platyhelminthes; order Polycladida; family Euryleptidae; genus Prostheceraeus; species Prostheceraeus crozeri. The sequence goes on from CAJQUW010006748.1 coordinate 18,841, forward strand.
AACAACGCAGACAAAGCAATTTGTCTCGGTGACATTTACAAATGCACATTAGAGAGCTTTTTCATGTCGCCTTTTGCCATCTGAAATAACGCTTCACAATTAGATGAACTTTGACCGATTTTTCTCCGTCATCGACGTTGCGAACAAATCTCTCATTGCAGAAGAAGTCTTCATTTAAGCTTGTTGCACATACTTTCTTAAAAAATAGCACCAGTTTTTTTCTTTCCTATTGTCTTTGGAGTTGCAAGTTTTAATTATTGACCTAAATTGTTTTAATGTGAACACATGTAACGGTCAGCAGACAATCATATGACGCAGCATGACATGACTGATGAGTAATGAGACGAGACAATAATGCATGAAAGTTAAGACTAATAAGAAAGTTATCAAGGAAAGGAAAGGGTAAAACTGTCAAGCAGCATCGCCAAGCATCTTCTTCGATGTGGCTGTGCTCCCCAGGATTCTCTGTGCTGAAGAAAGGAAGGTGTAAGCTTCATCTTGGTGCATCAGAGGCTCTACATATTTCCAGATCGAAGTCAGACCTTTGCGACCAGAAGGAGACAGTTTTTACCCTTTCCTTACTTTGGTAACTTTATTATTAGTCTTGACTTTCATGCTTCAGTGTCATATTACGCATCAGTCATGTCATGCTGCGTCATATGATTGTCTGCTGACCGTTACATGTGTTCACATCATACCTTGCTTGTCATTCCGGAGTGCATCCCGTAGAGAGCCGGCGAAATATATCGGTGCAGTGAAACCTTTTGCGATATTCTTTTTCTATAAAATTGTCTTGATGTGTTCCGTTTTATAAGCCACTGAGGATGAAGGATTCGAAATTGAACAATTTGAATTTAATGAATAGAAATGAAAGAAGCATTCTTTTTTAACCAAGACTGGGCACATAATGTCTCAGCAACTACGTTCGGAGAACTTTCGTATCATCGGTGAACATCATAATGCGAATCCAGACAAACAGCTTGCCTAGTTTTCATGATGAAGACTCACATAATGCACTCATAAACATAACTAAATTGAATTATGGAAATATCAACCATTTTGGACTTTCCTCACTAACAGAGCACCGCAAGCACGTTCCAAACAACACATGCTGCACATGAAGTTCTCCGAGAATACACGCACGCACGAGAATCGAACAACGGCAAATTCATCTGACATCGTAGCACTAATCTTCATTTTTATCAGTTTTGTAGGCGGATAGAAAGAGGCTCCGTACGGCATAGTTTTATTGCAAAATGTCTGGAATATGTCAAGCGCATAGGAATACGGCGTACATTCGTGCAAGCGGCGATTTGGGATTGATGCAATGTTCTTCCATGTCTGTTACTTACATGGTTTTTCATATTGCCTTTTGATTTCCAACAGGTCGAGGTTGAGGTTAAACCTCATTGTAAAGCACATGAGAATGTAGGAATTTGAATGAAGCCGACGACTGTGTCGGAACTGAGCACGATTAATGGACTGATAGATCATGAAATCCATAATTGGCCGATCATATTCACAGCAAGCTCCCATGCGGTTTAGATTAACTGGAAGGTCATCGATTGTAGTGAATATTGTTGGATGGAACATTCCAGTGAATGTCTGAGAAAGGAACCAAAAGTCTGATGGAGATATGTCGGAAAGTAGTCCAAACAGATGACCGGCTTCTATCATAGAATGGCAGTCATCTTCATTGAAGAATAGCTAGCTGTATTGTGAATGCGCGAAATAACATGTTCATTGAATTTCATTCGTTGTTGTTCTATGAAAGAAGATCTGCAGTTGATAGAGAGTGCCTGAAGCCATACTGTTCTTCTGATAGAAAGTTCTGAGTTTCAATTAACAACAATGGAATTAAATAAACGATAGATCAAATTGCCATACAAAAGATGTGCGGCTGGTAGGATAACAAGGAAGTTAACAAAATGTTGGTTAATCACTGTTACAAAAATCATGCCAACAATTGGAAGCAGGCTGGTACCAGGTTGTTCTATGACAGCAGTAATCACTGCTGAGTGCACGTCGCTATGTCGCTGCATGTTGATAAAACGAACACACTGTGTTTACGACTGCCAAGGAATTTCGTGTGGCTCAAATCTGAGGGTATCGTTTAGGGGTAGACCGGATTTGACACTTTCCAAATCCAGCAGTTTTTCAGCATCTGAAATGCGTTTATCGTTCTTCTAAGGACTTCTATGATATATTTTTCTTATTTATGAATTTTATTTATTTCCAGTTTATAGTATAAAATACTTCTTACATTGCTACATCAACGCACACTGTATGGAATGGATTTGTTATTGTTGTATGTCAGCTACATTCAATTTATCTTTTATCTGGTGACCACAGCCCGATTTTTTACCGAATGTCATTAAGCTCTGGAGGCCACTTGTACAAGGAAATGACTGAGACGTATGTTGCGCTACATTGTGAAAAGAATGTAAATAGACTGTCGCTTCCTTCATGGAAATTAATTGAATGAATATTTGTTACGTCTCATGTACTCCCTTCGAATTTTTTTATTATCGACAGACCTACATCAAATGACATGATAGCTAGGTAATATGGTCTTACTGAGAAATGAGTGATAAAATATAAATCAACTCTGGTCTTATATTAACTATTAACCCTATCCATACGTGCGAGGGGGTACGGCCCCGTGTCGTATTTTCTGCTGTGAACATCTTAATAAAATTAAGCCGCTCCACCTACTGAGCCGGATTACGTCAGTTGCGAATGGTGCTTGTCAATCCTCATTGGCTGTCGGTGACGCTCAGAAAAGGGGGAAGTTGTAAGGTTGTGTGGTAGATCCGCCAAACCCAGTCTGCGGTTAATCAAACCTGAAATCAAGGACAAAGGCAAGACAAAGTATCTTCCAAATGAGACTTTTGAACGCCCAATTTAGTTAAGCACTACAGATGCATTGTACTGTTTAGGAAAAGCCAAATTTACATAATGTAATGTAGATTTATGCTACATCCAAATTCGGTAAATCCAGCAGGATTTAAAATTTTCAAATCCGGTGCACCCCTAGTATCTTTATATTCTGTGCCCATGCATGTTGACATTGCAATCACTTAACAAAGCCGTTATGCCTAGCTTCATGGCTATCAGCTGAATAAACATAATGAGAGACGATGTAATTTTAAGGCACTTTTTTTTGAAGCTTTTACGTCACTACTCCCCATACTTGGAGCTTGGACGGTGCTGACATAGTCAGACTTATGGAGCGTTGTAGTACTTTTAGTCCGGATGCCCTTCCTGCCGACTTCCAATGACACCTTCGGGGCTCGACCTCTGGACCAGAAGATTGTTAGGCCAAGCACTTAACCACTGTGCCACGGAGAACACTATCACCCGCAATTAAATGAATAAAGTAAAAACCACACTAGTAGGGAAGAAAGTTATGTGAACAATGCTTTATGAACAAAATGAACAATGTTTTACATGTGCATTCTGTAAATAATGACCACTCGTTTAATTTTAACAGCGCCCGCTTGATTTATCTCTGCAATGACCTCCATACCAGAAAAGTATTGGAATCCTCTGTAATAAGATCGCACCCCGACAATACTGTCAATCTCAATTCCGGCCTCATCAATTTAAATACTCATGTTGCTAATCTCGTTGTTCGCGGTGTTGGAAATGTTTCATCTGAGATGTCTGAGCCGCCTTGCACATGTCATTCACCCGCGCATGGCTGCAACTTTAAGTAAGGAGTTGTGTCGATGTCGAGAGATGTGAACTAGACCTGCTGATGATTCCTGATATGGAATGAGATAGCAACTGCTCAAGTCTGTCTCCATTTTTCGACTGAGGATGCAACTCAATATGTAATTATTCTATTTAGAGACTTTGTGGTATTACACGATCCTGATGAGTACAGTGATAATTGGTTAATGTTCTCTGCTCTCCACACCAAGTATAAGGCCTAATGTAGTAATTCTAAATGAATTCTAGTAGAATGATAGAATCTAGAATGATTTGCTCTGATAGTTAATTCAATATCTTGTCAATCTCATGTGTTTGTCTTCTTTAGGACATCCTTGACGGTGAAGGAGTTCACGCATTTTAGTGTCGTAACCGAAATATGAATCACATGGCAGTTGTCCGCTGATTTGGCAGGTCATCTGCTGTCTGTCCAGGCATTGCATTGATTACTTGTCCAATATTGAATACTTGCGATTAAATGAGAAAAGAGCTGGAAATGTTGAAGTCTTCATCTGATTGCTTTGTCTGATTATTTGCGCATAATTCGGCTGCTGGTGACCGCAAAGGTTGCGCAATTCCTACTTTATTCGGGTGATTCTTAGGCTTTGACAGGACACAATGGATGTCGTTCTGTCGATCACATTCCTGTTACGTATTATTCATTGTGTTGGAATGGACGGTGTGAGGTTCGCTTTGTTCTGATCAGATGACCACGACAATGTGAGATCTAACACGTTTGATGCACGTCACGCATATATTAAAAAAACTCATCGCTGCCAACTAGATATCCGCAGTCGTCGGACATTTATCTTCCACAGGTCAACAGGAAACAAGAATTCACTGGAAGAGCCTTGTCAGATCAAAGAATTACGAAGCAAATTTTGACTGGATGAAAGGTTCAGTAATTCCTGTCGAAAAGCTGTAGACCTGCAACCGATCAAACATACAGCTATTGTAGTGAATGCTAGCGGCATTATTTCATTGATGCCTGCCCAGAACCGGCAACAATCGTCGTTGTTGCTGGCTACTGAAACAAAAACCACTATCTATGTATGTAGCCAGAAACTTTCAGACTTCTACATGTGCATGAATCATAGCACGCATTCACTACAATGGTAATCATGCCTTGCTTTTTGAAGCATCAATGATCATAGAAATAGATTGTTTATTTGAAGTAGACTAGAATGGAAATTGACTCAAGGTCGCGGCACATCCGGGGGAACTAAGTTGGGGCATGAACCACCAATTAAAAGCTTCGATTTACACATGTGACTGATTCTAACCCAATGATACAGACGTTGGCAGGTGCATCTAAGTGAAAATGCGTGCGATTTATGTGCCGCTATTGTGTATTGCATGAAGCTTAACTTCCATTCTAGAGGTTTTATTGTTGTCAATTTCTATGTCAATGATCCTTACAGCCTCAGCCTCTATGCGGCCTCGGCTGTACGACTCATTGTTACTGAGTAAGTAGGGTTGTCAGCCGATATTTCACATGTCATTTTTCTATGAAAGTCGTTTGTATAGCTCCAAATCCAAATTAGACGGCCTTAATTGCCATGATTAAGACCGTCTAATTTGCTATGTAATAGCATTGAGGTAGGAGCATTTCACCATTCATCTTCGCATTCCCAGTGAAAATGGCATTGAGGAGATTCCTATGGTTCACATTTATGATTAGTAGATATCTCAATCTTGACATACTTTAATGTTCTGAGCTGCATGGGTTATGTAGAAAATCATCATAGATTTTAATCATTTACAGATCAAAATCTTGGATTTTTGATGTCATAGATTTTTGTTTCTGTAACAATGCATAATTCCTGTCGAAAAGCTGTAGACCTGCAACCGATCAAACATACAGCTATTGTAGTGCATGCTAGCGGATCACCTTTCAAATGATCAACCTAAATCGTCCGGCGCTACGCGCCAGTGAATCAAATGAAGGTAATAAAATTATAATCGAACTTATTCTTATGCGCCTTCATGGACTCAGAGGAAAACAACCATAACCCCTCTCACTGTGCGCTCTCATCTGATCCCTATGTTTTCAATCGCAGACTACTTTTCGTACTTCCGTTCACACTTACATTGTTCCATTGTCTTGTATATCAGCATTTCTGCTACCTTAACTCAATAAAAAAATAGATTAGTTGAATGAACTTGGATGCGTTAGCACACAGATTTGAGGACAATGATATTGGATGATAGTGAAACGTTGTGCAATCCTAAATGAGATGAAGAAATGATACGGACATAGAAATAATCATTAAAAATTGCAGATTGTTGGTTCTCCTGGGCATAAAACAGAAAAATGTCATCACATTTGTTTCCCCAAACAAGGGCTGCTCGCTAGTGCGGCTGGGAATGGTCCAAACTGGTGCAAAGTTTCTACAATTGATGCGCAAGCTGAAGGACTGCATAACAGGCTGCTCTGGGTCTATTTATCCTGGCTTATTATCATAAAAGATTATAGAGTGTCAGTTCGTCTAGGCATGGAATAGAATTAATTTAAACGACAAATTCCTCGGCAGTCGTAGACGGTGTGTTTCTCCCTACAAGCTCTGCTCTGCGTTTATTTATCCTGGCTTACCGAGCGCATAAGTGTTTATGAGGTACCAGTCTTCATACTTCTATTCCAAAAATAATCATGTTGACCTCGTGATCACGTGACTGCATTTCAAATATTTTTAGAACATGTTAATGAGCAGATAACTGATGAAGTACATATACTGTCGTATCATCGCATCATTGCTAACTTCACATAAGGTTCAGATTGATGACAGCCACGATAGGCCTATACCTACTAAATCACAAGCACAGCTTGAATCGGGCCGAAAAATTTGCCCAGATGACATAAGAATGGCGTTTTATACTAAATGCACTTGATCACCGGCAAGAATTCAAGTCGTTTAATCAATTAATCTCTTGCTGAATGTTGGTATAGGTAGGCCATTCCTCATACTTGACAATTTCGGGTTTTCTGTTCTCATGAAAGTTGATTCTTGCATGCTTGTAACTTGTCATTACTCCTGCAAGGCTATGGAGCTTCGAAGCAAAACACGGACTAGTAAATACGTAGCTGGACATATTACTTGGGTTAATGTCAAAGATTGCATGTATAATTGATAATTAGTTGTTACTGAAGCTCAAATATTCTAGACACTTATCTCTTCATCAGGAGTATAATCAGCAGAAAATTTTCTGAAGCACGTTATAAATGAAAGCTAGTTCTAAAAATTTTGTCTTTCCATAACAAAATGTGGCATCTTTGATTACATATTTGACTTTCGAAAAGGATTAATAGCTACTTTTTAATTAATTTGATCATTTGTACAACCCGCAAATTCAAAAATTGCTGAGTCAAGGTCTCGTTTTTATTCGTGTGAAAGAGACACTTTGAAAATTTGAGAATTTGAGGAATTGCTTTATGATGCAGAATGTCAAAGTATGTCGGCTGATGATTGCTGTCTACTAGATGTTCAACGCCTATTTGGCAAAAGAAATCGGATACACATCAAAATAATCCGTTTGTCGATGTGTTGAATATTTCATCGATGATTTGTGACCTGTCAGCTGATGCGTGCTTCGTACCATGCCTCCAATCTCATTGAGACGGTTACTGGTCTGGTGAATCTAGTCTTGAAGGGTTTAGTAGGGACTATTTCGTTCACCTTATGAGACTAACACTTAAATTTTAGATATAGACGTCTTGATGCGGACTTCGTGTCGTTGAATTAACTGAAGACAAAATTCAGATGTAGAAATATCACTCCGTGAGACTGCGGGGAAAGGTTATATGATTTCAGGTATTAAATCTGAAAACCATTGAGAACATGTCCTGGAACAGGTGGGAATTTCTTGGCCATTCTTGGTCACAAGCTCTACATCAGATTTTCAATTGAGACTGAAATATATTCATTTTGTTTCCAGTGTCCTACGCAGAAGGAGTTGGCAGCATTCACCGATGCAATAAAAAAAGGTGTGATACAATGGCATGCAGGACCTATGAACATGTATTATGAGATAATGGACCCTCTGGAACTTCGAATGAGTTTGAATGTCAGCGCCAGGTTGGACGCAATGTTTAACTTGAAGAAACCATTACGTGTTCTGTCACAGCGAGATGTACCAGGTGAGTTCTACATGTTCATCAATTCTCAGGGCCAGCTTAAGTCAATGTCAGGATGTTCTTCGTAATCTGACATCATCTGTCAATGAATGTGAATTTCAAGTACACGTCCGTATTGACAAGATATAGATGTCAAAACTACAATATCCATCAGGACTGCAATAGAAAGGTATATTTTTGATGATAGAAATCCGGTCAATATATTAATCATTCCTGTAGATTTGTCAGATATCTACGGTAGATTATGAGAGAATAATCAACTGTTTTGTGCTGCTTTTATATATAAGCATGGACATCTAATAATAATTGTAATAATCTATAATTTGCTGTCATAGTTATCAGATTGATAATTATTTAACTAAATTTATTAACATTTTGTTAAATTAAGTTTAATTTACTAAATATTGCCGGTTACTAATAAAAGAAACATTCAGAATTATTTTTTGAATTTAATACTTAAGAAAACAATATTTAATCATAAAATGTTTTAAATTTGGTTCATGTTTAATACCTCAAGTCAGTGTTTGTCAACGTTTGATGTCCAGTGGCCGAATTTTCCTCAATCAAGAGTTCACAGCCCAATCAAAGCTGATTCTGCATGATCTTTCTTGAAAACAAAAATGAATAAATCAAATAAACTCATTATGTTAAGCTGTTATGTGCTCGTATGCGGTCATATTTTCACGGGAAAAGCACGCTATTTCGTAACCTTCAGGTGTGATCCCAGAGATCGCAATTTTCCGGTTTTTTGCGAAATTAATCTAATGTAAATATTTCAAATTTATGCATTCAACCCCTGGTTTTTCCCGATTTTCCTGTTTTTTTCTTGGGTGAATTGCGATCTCTGTGTGAGCCTTGTATACAACACTTATGATAAACCAAAAAGTTGCTGAAGCCCTCATGTGTGTGATGGTTTAATGTCAGTACTGCCCCATGCTGGGTGATTGAACGGTGCTGACATTGTCAGACTTTAATCTGGAGCGTTGTGATCTTCCAAGTCCGGATGCCCTTTCTGATGACTTCCAGTGACACTTTCGTGGCTCGACCTCTGGACCGAGAGATCACAAGACCAAGCACTTAACCACTGTGCCACGGATACCATTTATAACAGTGGTTCCCAACCGGGGGTCCGTAGCACGATGTTTGGGGGTTCATGGAAGTGTCCATGGAAACACGAAGTGGCATTATTTCACGAAGATTGAATGGTGAATGATGCTACTGCCTGCAGTCTTCCAGATAGCGTCAGAGCTTTGAGTCACATGATCGAGTGAGTATTAAATCACGTAATTGCTTTGCGCGCATTTGGATAGCTCCCCTGTAGCCATAGAAATAAACTGTTTATCTGAAGTTCGCTAGAATGGAAATTGACTCAAGGTCGCGGCACATCCGGGGGAACTAAGTTGGGGCATGGATCACCAATTAAGAGCTTAGATTTACACATGTGACTGATTCTAGTCCAATGATAAAGACGTTGACAGTTGTATCTAAGTGAAAATGCGTGCGATTTTTGTGCCACTATTGTGTATTGCATGAAGATTAACTTCCATTCTAGAGGTTTTATTGTTGTCAATTTCTATGGCTGTAGCTGCGTCATCAGTCAGTGAATAGAATCGATACGCTGACGAGTTGACCTTGAAATCCTATGTTTCATTTCTGAAAGGGGGTCCGAGAAATGAATTTTACCAAGTAAGGGGTCCCTGGCGAAAAAAGGTTGGGAACCACTGACTTATAACATGAGCAAGAGATATTAAATATTTCAAGTCTATTCATACCTTATTGCGACAGTTCACACTAAAGACATACTACTTAACTTATACTGAAAAGTACAACTTTGTAGAAAGGAACGTTGTCTTCCTTTGAAATAACATGTCAATACCAGTTCAGTGAAAATTCAAAATCGCAAAGATAATTGGAAAGAGTTATTTGAGTTTCAATGACGCCCTTGGTCTTGGAGCATTTCTTCACTTTGCAGTTTAAAAGTAGCATAAAATTCATTATGACATTTAAAGCATTATGTTTATAATCATTACCAGACATATTCTCATCAAATAATCTTCCTATTTCAAATGCTGACATTCGTTTCACCTTCACTGCTTTAGACTGTTTATAGAGCCCGTTATAACCTTCAACTTTCTTACTTCAGGCGTGACTATTGGTGCGGTTCCTACATTGGTTGACAATAACATTCTCGGAATCACCAACGGCATTAATTCCGGCAGTGCCTCACCAAAGTTTCCACCCATCAGTCGATGGAGATACGGAGAAAAAGAAGTGATTTTCGTGCAGAACCCTGGTGAGTAAACGTCTCCGTCAACGTCATGGGAAAATGAAAATGATGATGAGAAATTGTGCTAAACAGAACGCAACTTGCTGCAGACTTACATGGCATCGTTTTATCCTAATGATCTTAATATTCTTCACACTGAAACATTACATTACTTCATGGGTAGATTTTAAATAGTTCAATTATAAGCCAATTTTGTCTCAAGGATTTTAAATCAAAGAGCTTGAAATGTATATTCAAAGTGTTAATGCATGGTTATATAGCACTATTGTAGCGCTGAAGAGCACATCTTTGGAATATCATAATAAAGTAAAGCAAAATCAGGAGCTTACTTTCATGAATAGGATCAGAGACAAAAACTACCATGTTTGAAAATCATCAGTTTTTCAATTCTTAGAATTTTGTTTCATGATATTGCTGCACAGATTAAAGCATATTTCATGAATTCATGCAAAACTCTATTGTAATGTAACTTGATTTACTCAAGAAAATGGTTTAAGCATAGAGTAGGTATATCAGGTAGAGTGGTAACTCCGCATTTATTAAATCCTCAATGTGTATACCCTTTCGATTTTGTTAAATGAACTCAAGAGATACAGGTGGCATTGTCACCAAATGTGAGATATGCAAATTTTTGCAGTTTTGCAGAAATTACACCGGAATTGAATGAGCATGATTGTAATGCAGAAGGAATGATGGTATTTTACAGAATCTCAGAGTCATGACAGCCTTCGAGATTTAATGTTTGCTGAATTAGCAATTCGATGGGTTCCTATTACTTTCATGCTCAACCTCAAGAGCATTTTCTTAAGCGTGATCATATCACAGGCAACCTGCCACTGGCAGAGCAAAATCACAATCAAACACAATGACTTCATTTAACTTTGAAAGTTGTAAATGGTTCCACATCACTATTCAGATTCAGCAAATGAAACATGAATTTAGAGAATCATAAAATCATGCCGGTGAAAATTGAATTAAAAACTTGAAATTCCAGCCAAGAAAGCACGCGACCTTTTCATGAACTTTCATTATAATACAATTCATGAATTTCCCTTGATGATCAGCTTGATTTCCGCTTAGTTAGGATGCTTTTCAGCAAATATTCATTCCTTTTGATATCCAACTTGTTTCATACTACTTATATAGGAGAGTCATCTCGGTAGTATATAAATTGGCAAATTTTGACTTTTTTCAAAAGTGCTCAAATAATTTTTTTGACTACGGGAACGCAATCTCCGCAAGAAGCTGAATCTTTTGATATACAAATTTTCACTGTATACAGATACTTGTTTGAGTCGACTCTCTACCAACATATCCCTATTCTATGGATTTAAGACATATATACATTATGTGTAAAAGATATAGCAGTCGACGTGTGAATTAGAAGCAGTCAGAATGTTTACAACATTGGATATTGTTCACATCATGCAAACATGAGATTTTGTTTTCGTTCCCCTCAGCAGAGAGGCAATATTCCTTGCTGAAAGTATTGACAGTTGTTGTTGAGTAGTACCGTTACATCCAAGTAAATGTTTTTTAAAGGTTCAGACCGTACCAAAACTAAGTCCAAAACTATAGGTGTGATAACTTCAAGTGCATTAGAGCAAAAATAAGACAAATTTCACAAATACATGACACAAACGATTCTCCAGCCAAAAAGTGTCATTGACCATTCCTAGTCTCTACGAACCTGGAGATCATACAACCAATAGAACGCAAGCCAGGCGCTTGACCACTGTGATGTAGAGACCACGTAAAGGCATTCATGATATTGTCAGCTCGTTTTTGAGCATTTTCTGCATGTTTAATTGATAAAGATATTTGAATATCCTGCTTCTTTAATATTATTGCATAAATAATATTGCATTAATATGATAAATATTGATTAAATACAGGGTGTCCGTAAAGTCGCTTGACTTTTTAATTAAATATCTACATGAGTAAACAATAAACGTTTACGTCAGAAACCCTGTTATATTACGCAACATGAAGGAGAATTTACGAATCTAACAATAAGAAATGAATATTCGATTATTTAACTGCTTAAATTTTACATTCTGCATGCAGTCATTTTTGTAATGAATATTATATGTGCAATTATAGTTCTTAAGTTTTGGTGAATTCATTTCAGTTTCAGCAAATGTTAAAGTCAATTAGCTGTGCTGTTAATTATGTCAATTAACCTTATCTAAGGCCATAGCTCAAAATTTTCCTGTATTCAATTCTATGAAACTTTCATCACCAGCCATGACGACATGCTTAGTCATTGATTGATTCATATCGTATCATCTTCAATTGAGAACGTCAAATTAATCTGCTTTCATGGCATAGAATTGCCATATCCCATATCTATGACGTGATGTTTTCGCTAACCAATGACAAAGACGCGTGTGTCAACCAATAGTTTAAGTCTGTATCATAGAGTTTCCTCATGCTATGTTCGAAATCTCAATGTGAAGTGGTACGATCGCTGCCTATCTTATTCACAATGGATCTTCAGACTCGGATAGAGATAGTTCAGTGCTTCTATGGATGCAATAGAAGTGCTACAGCTGCCCTTCGAATGTTTAAGACTCAAAGACGCATTCACAAAGATCCTTTTACAACAACATCGATTGCAAATATCATCAAAAAGTTTGAAGAAACTGGTAGCGTTCATGATAAACCTTGCAGTGGCCGTCCTACAATGGATGACATGACAATTGCCACTGTGAATCGCGTCGTCGAGGAGACTAGTTCAAAATCAAAGCTAGGAGTCACGTCAGTTGGCAAAGTGGCTGAAGAGGTTGGTATCATTTCAAAGACTAGTGTCCATAAAATCCTTCGGCATGAACTAAAACTTTACCCGTACAAATTACAAGTCGTGCGGGCACTTGAGCCGGCGACAAGCCAAAGCGCTGTGAGTTAGCGAGTTGGCTTCTCGACAATCAGAATGTAATCGATGACATTGTCTGGTCTGACGAGGCGTATTTTTCACTCAATGGGATCGTTAACACGCACAACTGCCGCATCTGGTCAGATGTTAGGCCATCAACATGCATCTCAAAATCCCTTCATTCGGCTTCATCGATATTATTCGGCGATTGACTGCAGTGATTGATTGCGATGGCAATCATTTCGAACACTTGATTTGAACATTTTAATCATCAAATATTGGCTTCTTACTGTTAGATTCGTGAATTCCCCTTTATGTTGCGCAATATAACATGGCTTGTGATAAAAAAGTTTATTGCTTTCTCATGTAGATATTCAATTTAAAAGTCAAGTGACTTTACGGACACCCTGTATTGAGTAATATTATATGTCAACCTTAGAATCTTCAGATTTTGAGTATTGCGAACATCATGTGCAGACAAGCAGTGTGGAATTCGAACTCCTCTGATAGAATTTCCTCATCTGTCTTGATTTCAGGCGGTTATCCCAATGTTCCTGGCCCAACTCCCAACAATCCCGGTGGAATCGCAACCGATCAATGCCGCTGGTTGCCCGGAATGACGGACGCATTGTGCTTTGTCTTCAGAACAGACAACAACGGCCCTCCTGTGGATTACAAAGAAGTTCTTTCCAATTATGAAGTTCTCCGCGCTGAGTTCCCAAATGCTAACATCTTCGCATCTTCATTGGAGACTTTCTTCACCATCCTAGCTAAGCAGAAGAATCAGATGCCGATCGTGACAATGGAAATGGGAGATACGTGGGTGCAAGGAGCCGGCAGTGATCCGAGAAAGATGGCTGAATACAAGGCAATGGTGCGAGTCCTCACGGATTGTGAATCCAAAAGTAAGTCAGCAAACAAGCAGTGTGAGAGACGATTCTCTTGTTGTTGTGGAGGCTCACGAACACAGTCTCCACCAAATCCAATACCTCTGCGTTTTCCAAGACATCAACATTCTCACCAGGAGCATTCGTCCCAATGGGTGTTGTATACACAGATGACACAATTGTGACATTTCAACTCTGTGATGACACAATATTGTCATCACAGAATTAGACAACTTGCTCCTTCTCGAATGGATAATTCGTGTATCACTTGCTATTGGAAATGGCAAACAATAAGCTGTCAGCAGAGGACATGAGAGCCAGTGAGAGATGCGTGCGTGCTGTGATATCACTTCGCACACACCAACACACATCGTCTAGCTAACATTCGATTCAATGTATGCACTATACAGTGAGGAATGCCGAGGAGAGGATGTGAAAACATCAAGTGAACTAATTTTCGTACGCCTGCTACTTTCTTTAATAATGATCGGAAGGGCCAACATTATGGAGAAAACTAGTGCGGAATTATCTGAATTCTTCGAATCTGAAGGAATTGTGGCAATCGAAGCACTTCGCTGGAACTCACATTAATCCGCAAGCGACGCACGACTTTTTTTCCTATCTCTGTAAGGTACTAGGAATTCCTTCTTGCCCACTTAATAGGTTCCTCGATGTGCCGTCAATTTCGTATTAATCACACTTCTAGCAAACCGAAGCAGATAAACAAAATATTTAATTCTGTGATTATCATTGTTGCGATATTCAATGTCAAATGTAAGGTCAAAGGTCAGAAAGATGATTTTTTTACCATGGTTATCATTTCCTGCCCTACCTCAGAAACCATTTGACCAAATTCAAGACGAAGTACGTCAATAGAAAGCTCTCATGATAGCGAGTCAGAATATCATGATAAAAAAATGTAGAAAGGAAAGCGTTGAGATTAGAAATACCAGTAAGTATGAGTAAGTTTGTATTTTGTAATCCGTTCCAATTACGAAACATTCATAATTTCTAATTCAAGTCGTCGAAGTCTAAATAGAATTAATTACAAGAGAATTATCATTTTCTGTTCAAATTGACAGGAGAACACTTTCTTTTATAAATTCGAATAGTTTTAATATCAACAATTGTTTGTGTGTTTGTTTTCAGTTTGATTATTGGAACATCGTTCTGCGATGATAAAATTTTCGGCAGCCCCCCCCCCCAGTGCGGCGAGGGTTAAGGGCATTTCATCCATTTCACGTGAAGTGAGCCGCCCACCAAGATCCAATACAATTGAAACAGACGAGCAAGATGAGCAAAAGACAGTGTGTAGGTCATAGGCCAAAAATGGATGAAAACTAGTGGCAGCCTATTCATTTCATTCAATATTCCTCTCCCTATTGTGTCTTTATTCATCTTATCGAGCATTCGGGCCCTGTTGGGAACTGCGGAAACAAGCAATCAGAAGTCCATTCATGAGCGTTGCCAAGGGGGGGGGAGCAGGGGTCAGCCCCAAGAAATATGGCGACTTATTCCACAACGCATTGTTATTTCTCTTCTAATTCGCATCTTTAATTTCTCCTGTAAGGGGCGCATTATATAGTTACCTGATTCCATTAATCAGATGAAGCCCCATCGATGTGATGATATACGAGTCACCTTATACCTGATGATTTATAGACAACAAATATTATGCGTACTAAGACTATGCTATGCATTTTCGTTTGTAAAGGGGCCGCTCACCAAATAAAGGCGGTCCTGATGCTCACACCAAGCTCAACTTCATGCCCACCCCTGCCGCCGCACACTCCTTAGCGTGCTGCACTACCTGGTGATGATCGTGTCGACACATCCTCTGTTTGGTAGGGATACAGGGGCCTTCAAGTCTCGAGCAAGCCAATGGCACTCTCCGAGCTGCGCACATCTGACGGGGGCAACGCACAGGTCCCACGGTGTCAGAGTTGTGTGAGTGTGTGTCCCGTACAAAATTTTTTTGGAAAACATTAATGTAAAATATAATGAAACATTACATGAAACAGTATAATGAAACATTAATGTTTTGTCTACGGAAATTTAGCCATTTCATTAGTATTTCCATTAGTATTTCATGTAATGTTTCATTAGTATTTCATTAGTATTCACATTACATGGAGCATACGCATGGTTCATTGATGTTTCCAGTACTGTTTCATTAATGTTTCCAGTGGTGTTTCATTAATGTTTCCAGTACTGTTTCATTAATGTTTCCAGTGGTGTTTCATTAATGTTTCCAGTAGTGTTTCATTAATGTTTCCAGTAGTGTTTCATTAATGTTTCCAGTAGTGTTTCATTAATGTTTCCAGTAGTGTTTCATTAATGTTTCCAGTAGTGTTTCATTAATGTTTCCAGTAGTGTTTCATTAATGTTTCCAGTAGTGTTTCATTAATGTTTCCAGTAGTGTTTCATTAATGTTTCCAGTAGTGTTTCATTAATGTTTCCAGTAGTGTTTCATTAATGTTTCCAGTAGTGTTTCATTAATGTTTCCAGTAGTGTTTCATTAATGTTTCCAGTAGTGTTTCATTAATGTTTCCAGTAGTGTTTCATTAATGTTTCCAGTAGTGTTTCATTAATGTTTCCAGTGGTGTTTCATTAATGTTTCCAGTGGTGTTTCATTAATGTTTCCAGTGGTGTTTCATTAATGTTTCCAGTGGTGTTTCATTAATGTTTCCAGTGGTGTTTCATTAATGTTTCCAGTGGTGTTTCATTGATGTTTCCAGTACTGTTTCATTAATGTTTCCAGTAGTGTTTCATTAATGTTTCCAGTGGTGTTTCATTAATGTTTCCAGTGGTGTTTCATTAATGTTTCCAGTGGTGTTTCATTAATGTTTCCAGTGGTGTTTCATTAATGTTTCCAGTGGTGTTTCATTAATGTTTCCAGTGGTGTTTCATTAATGTTTCCAGTACTGTTTCATTAATGTTTCCAGTGGTGTTTCATTAATGTTTCCAGTACTGTTTCATTAATGTTTCCAGTGGTGTTTCATTAATGTTTCCAGTGGTGTTTCATTAATGTTTCCAGTGGTGTTTCATTAATGTTTCCAGTGGTGTTTCATTAATGTTTCCAGTAGTGTTTCATTAATGTTTCCAGTGGTGTTTCATTAATGTTTCCAGTGGTGTTTCATTAATGTTTCCAGTAGTGTTTCATTAATGTTTCCAGTGGTGTTTCATTAATGTTTCCAGTGGTGTTTCATTAATGTTTCCAGTGGTGTTTCATTAATGTTTCCAGTAGTGTTTCATTAATGTTTCCAGTAGTGTTTCATTAATGTTTCCAGTAGTGTTTCATTAATGTTTCCAGTAGTGTTTCATTAATGTTTCCAGTACTGATTCATTAATGCTCACAGTACTGTTTCATTAATTAATGTTCATTAGATGAAACATTACATGAAACCATTGCAGTTTTCATTAATGAACTTTACATTAATGTTTCATTAGATGAACCATTAGTATTTTCATTAATGCTTTATTATGAAATGGTGAAATTTCATTAATCATTAATGAAACATTACATGTTCATTACATGAAACATTAATGAATTGCAAAATTATTTTCGTACGGGTGCATGAAAAGAGATAGTTTGCATTGTGTGGTTGCCTGATCACAGGTCCCATGGTGTGAGGATTTGAAGAGGGGGGAATGAGAAGGTTGGACACGAGGCTTATGTTGTGCTCCACCCCCTCCTGCACTTCCCCTACCCTCCGACACCCGCTCTCAGCCGGGTTCCTGGACCACTTGACCTCCACCGCCAGGTTAATTCCATCCCCTTGCACCTACCGACACCGGTCATGCAACCACTCCACTTCCTTCTCCGTCGCCTTCCTCACAGCCACGTGTTTATTCCCTACAGCCCACACTAACCACAAGCGTGTCCCACTCCACCCCTACCTCCTCTTCAGCTCACTGGCATTGGCCAGCCGCTCACAGCCACGTGTTTATTCCCTACCAGCCCACACTGCCCCAGCACCCACACTAAACACATGCGTGTCCCACTCCACCCCTACCTCCTCCTCAGCTCACTGGCCATCAACATAGTCAAAATAGGTATGCGGGCTAGGGATGTGTCTGATCTGATTTGAAAAAAATTAATTTCATCTGAAATGGAATTACTGGATTTAATTGGCTCGCTTTTCGCTAACCTGTATGCTGACCGTGGACGTAATTTACTCAGGACTTGTGGCAACAGATTTAGTTTTCAGATAGTTATGGCTAAACTACGCGACATGTTTAAATCATAGCTTCAACACAAACCAAAGACGATGCGCAAGCCCTGGGGTCTACTGTACCTGACAAGATCGATGTTAATGTGCATGACTTTACGTTATGGCTGTCATCAGAGATTATCAGTTGTTACTATATCAATAAAATACGGTAATTGTGATTTTATTGCAACTAATTGACAGCAAAATTAACCGTAGAAGGATCAAAACTGTAATTTTTGAGTTTTTAGTGTAAATTTATGCCTTCGGTTTATGGTAATATGTGAAAATTTGTCCTTATATGTGAATATTACTTTCACCGTTGCCATCTACACGATGTTCAGAACTTTACGCAATATTAAAAGAATAAAGACAGTTCAGAGTCGCCTGTAATACTTAATTAGTACAAATCTCACCGTGCAAATGAAATAGATAATCCTAGAATCCCAACCCGTTGAAGTTGCTGTCTTTAGTTGTCAGTCATAACAAGTAACTATTGTGTCTTCTCTTGTTATGGTGATTCAAATAATTGCATCGAAAATATGCTGTCTTAATGACTACCAGAATTTGTTGACGAACCAGTGACGTTGTCGGAAGCGATGTTATGAGACATTTACAATGCTAATGAGGTTGAGACGACCATCTACTTATCTATGCAACATACGCTTCTCGGTCATCTGGTTGTCCAAGGGTTCGTTGAAAAATGGTGCGCTCCGGTAGAAACATATGACTGTGGCCGCAAGAAAAGGAGAAATCAGATCTAACATGCCTGGTCTTGCCTCAAAAATGAATTTGATGTGTACAAATGAGTTTTTTACTTTTAGCTGATCGTATGTCGAAGGATGATACGGTGCAATCATTGGAATTATTTGAACATCTGATGATTTTTTCTTTTTGATAAATAGCTCGTTCTCATCTAAACGTAAAGCTTTGTTGATTTGATGTTGAACATGGCTGCGAGGATATCCTCTCTCGACCAGGGCTTGGCAAAGTTCTTGTAGATGAATTCTTGCTCGCAGAGAATCAGAACAAATGCGTCTTATTCGCAAAGCTTGGGAATCCGCTATTGGAATTTCATGTTCAGGGGGATGACATTATGCATAATGTAAAACTGTCGGGTGTCGGTTTGCTTGATATACAAATCAGTTCGAATAGAAGACCCGTCTTCTCTAACTGTGGTGTCAATGAAGTTTACACTTTTACAACTCTTCTCAAAATTAAACTTTATAGATGGATAAAAGTTATTAACATGATTTTCAAATTCACGAAGTGATTCTACGCCATGTGTCCAAATCATAAAAATGTCGTCGATGTAACGGCACCATACCAATGGCTTTAACACTGCACTAGATAGAATTTGTTTCTCAAGCCAAATCATAAAAATGTCGTCGATATAGCGCCACCATACCAATGGCTTTAACACTGCACTAGATAGAATTTGTTTCTCAAGCCAATTCATGAAAATGATGGCGTAGTTAAGCGCCATCTTTGTATCCATGGCAGTACCTTGTATTTGAATGTAGTACTGGTTTTGAAATTGAAAAGTATTTCTTGTTAGTACTAATCGGGCCAAATGTGCGATTGTCTCGGCGCTTGGAAAAGCATCCGTGTTATTATTAAGTGCTTCATGTATTGCTGTTAGACCATTATTGATAGGAATATTTGTATAAAGGGATGTCACATCTGCAGTCACCAGGATAAAGTCACTAGTCAAAAGTGAGGTCAGCACACGATCTGTGCACGTGTTTCATTGTTGCTAGGTTGTTTGATCCGTTCTTGTCATTTTATTCTTATCACCGAATTTAATCATTCATTGTACTGCTGCGCACCTGAGAGATGAATGACAGCCATGTACACGTGATACATATTTGCAGAAAGAGAGAGTCAACCGGATTTTCAGTTCGATATCAGCTACATCGCCCACAATGTGTAACTGCTGACAATCGTGACTTCATTGTTTTAAGGTTCATACTTCTCCTCATGTTGAAATATTGAACCGTAATATAATGATAGCCGCAATTTGAGCCGGTTTGTATGATTTGGTCCGTTTATAAATAACCTCAAGCCAGTGATATTATTATTCGCATCATATTACTACTATATTGCAGTAGGAGTCTCCGGTAATATCATTGATTTCAGGCTACGTGGAGAGTGTACTGTACAATACACACATTACACTTTCTATGATGACAGTGTAGTTCCCGTGCAGTCGAATGTTCGTGTGCAGGAGAGAAAAAGCATTTAACCAGCTGCAGTTATCCAGTTGATGGCTAGGAACAGTAGCGTGTTTATTATTGCCGTTTTTAATGAAAAATGCAAACAATGAAGTGAAAACCCTCCTAAAATCGCGTGCTCTGACTGTTTTGTAGGCTACAGGTTCACCTGTATTTTATGTAAAGAATGTCATACTGGTCAAACCAATCGCCGATCTTCAAAAGGTACAACGAACACAGAAGAGACTTGATGAATAGGAACAATAATAATGCCCTCCATGAACACTGCACTAAAGTTCATCAGTTTAGTGATATCTCTATCTCAAATTTTGACATCGATGTAATTGATAAAAGTCAAGACGCAATAGATTGTAGATTAACAGAAGCCCGTCTGATGAAAACTCATGCACCCAGCATCAACCTTAATGTCACATTGAACTCTGTTCCATTGCTTATCATATTCAAGGCATCTAGTCATCATTGTCAGCACAGATCGGCCCTAGAAGTGTCTATGACACGAACCGTTGGCCCACTTAGTGCCAAATTTAATTTTTTTACTGGCCAAATATTAAAAATACAAGCAGCGACCATGAATTTTTCATTGAAAGGTGCTGAGATCTGCTTCTGTGACCAGCTGTGATGAAAAGTCGACGCTTGCATGTAGACCACGATGAGACAAGCGTTCTAAAATGAAACTTCCTTTATTGTCCCATACACACAGCACCGACTTAATCATTCTGTAGTAAGTTCATCTCGTCACCCTGCGTCAGGTCATGTCTGCACTTCCGTCCACTCGTGTCATCTGATGAGAGCTCTTGTACACAGACTCATTTCACACACTATGATATTCAACCTTCACATGACTACATCGCTGCTTCATGCCAATCGTCAACAGTTTTGATATTTGCATTTCTTCACGTGATGAAAACTTTCACTCAAATCTGCTTAATCTGACAACCCTTGCTGTTGTTTTAACGATCTCAGATTGGACTTGCAAAACCCTTACGTCATCTAGTCACATGAAAGGATTGTCCTGTGAAGTAGGATTAACCTGCAATACCAGTTGTTGCACTCATCGCCATATCTGCAATTTTTCCATTACAGGATTTCTTGTTCTGTTATAAATACAGGCTTGGAGCAATTACATTATGAATTATGATTTTTGATCTTCTGAAAAAAGCATTTATAAATTTCCGCGTTCTTTCATTCGTAATTTGACATTCCGGAATTAACAGTCCGGCAGCCAGAACGAGTTTCTGCAGGGAACGAGGCCGAAAGTGAGACTTTCACAGAATGTTGTACACCCTATGTCTACTACGAATCTGCACGTCTGCCGAGTTCTGCCTGGTTCATCCTCTTGTCAGATAAGATCAAAGAAAAACACGTGTTGATCCAATGGGACGCAGATTGCAGCTTCAAGTGAAAATGAAATTTTCTATGTTTTCTCTGATTAAACAAAAAGTATTAAGTGTAGAGTCATAATTTTTGACACTGAATGTCTTCAGGTCATTTTTATTGTGTGCACGTGCTATTATCACGCATCTGATCGCAATGTATGTGAGAATGTGGTTCAATGTGGATGAAGTGGCCCAACATGTTGGTTTTTGCCGACATCAATAGGCTCGCCAAATCTAAATGTGTTTAGCCTTATAGACAGAGGTGCATGAAGATGAAAGGAAATGACCTGAAGACATTACATGCCAAAAATCATGACTCTGGGCTTAGTACTTTTCGTTTAATTATAGAAAACAAAGAATATTTCATTTCAGTCAAAAACTGCAATCTGTGTCCCATTGGATTTGCATGTGTTTTTCTTCGATCTTGTCTGACAAGAAGAGGAACTCACTAGAACTCGGCAGACTCACCGATTCGTAGTAGGCATAGGGTGTACATCATTCTGTGACAGTCTCACTTTCGGCCTCGGTCCCTGCAGAAACTCGTTCTGGCTGCCGGACTATAACAACAGAATAAAATAAATAAACGATAGATCAAATTGCCATGCAAAAGATGTTCGGCTGTCAGGATTCGAACCTACAGCCAAGGTTCACTAGACCTTTCCTCTACCAACTGAGCTACGAGCCACTTATGCGACTGTTTCAATTGGCAGGATCAAACCCTCACCACCACACATCACTTGTCAAGGCAATAATAATCAATGAATAAATAACTCGTCACAATTGTGACCGCTGAAGAAAGATGCTTTTATGCTTCAGAAATTCTATACTCTACGATAATACAGGAATAGAGTGGATTACTGAGAAGAAGGCCTTATACGGGAGGGGTTTTTATGGTAAGGATGAAAAAAGAAAAATACGGCACTCCCTTTAGTAGCGGCTTGTAATAAAATCTAAAGGCTAAAAGTATTTACACGGCAAACGTTTTGCGCCGCAGTCGCTGCCTCAATGTATTAAAAAGTGTTTTTTAACAAAATTGGAAGAAGAGAAAATACGAAGAAACTAACGCATGCTCAATCAGAAGTAGAAGTTCCAACGAAAGCTCAGAAATAAATCACATCTAGCTGGCATCACACAATCAGAAAAGGTAATGCGCAATCTTGGTCTCCGTGGCACAATGGCTAAGTGCTTGGCCTAGCGATCTTTTGGTCCAGAGATCGATCCCCGAGTGTGTCATTGGAAGTCGGTAGGAAGGGAATCCGGACTGACAGTATCTCAGCTTTCCATCTAAAGTCTGACTGCATCAGCATCGTCCAAGCCCTCAGTGGGAGGAGTCGCAGTGAAGTTTCACTTATTCTATCGTTAAATTCATAATCTTTTTATTCTATTTGTCTGGTTGGACATCTTCATCATGACATGCGTAAACTTATCCTTGTCATTGAAGATGTTTATAGATGTAAAAGTAGGCCTAAAATCACTTTCGCTTGACAATGACACAGCGAGGGCGTCGCTTATTCAATTATTTCAACGTTTGTTAGTGATTTACTGTCCATATGAAGCAAGATGAACAACAGTAACCAATTACACATGAAATAGGGTACACAAATACATATCACTAAATGTGAACGATGGCAATTTATGGAACCAGGGATCTGGAGCCGTATAATTTCGTCAGCTTCGCTTCTCTCCACTCCACGCGTCTTCTGGAGCGGCTCCGTTCCATTTGCAACTATAACCCGTAACTTAATGCGTATACTAATATCGAACGCTTGTCTATGTGGATCATAGCAATGAAAAAGTGCCATATTTTGTGATATAGAACGACGAAACACTTTGAAAGATATCTTTTGAAGTAATATAGAACGGTGATCATGGACATCTACATAGTTGTGATGCTATATCTAGATGTCTAACTTTAGATCCATTTCTGAGCTACTGAAATTAACATAGACATGAAAGAGGGGCGACAATGATATCTTGTAGTCCATGTTAGATCGGCAGGCAAAGATCTTGTGCTATATTTTGGAATGTCGTACGGTTGTTGTAGCTGTAGAACTATAATTCAAAAAATCACTGATTCTCTCATTTCGGAATATTTCTAATTAATGAAATTATTTCATCACGTTAAGTTACCCTGTATGTGTAATTCCTTGTCTCTTCCTATTGCCGAAACGTTGACGTCGCTGTTTGTTGCCTTTACTTCGGAGCAGTGCGATAACGTAAACATGCTTCACGCCTTCGTGTTGCCTCGTCATCTACCCGTATTATTAGATCTGTGGTTTTCTCTCATATCATGATCTCATATATACAGAAATTCCTTCATCTTGATGACATTTCTGCATTTACAGGATTCGTGAGCCGCAGCAGCGGCCGTGCGTGTTTCTCATTACTGCTCAGTGCTGCACTATTGGTACAAAGGATAGTTTTAGGCATGATATCACTGGCTGATGCTGTAAATTGATCTTTTTCATTCCAGGTTTGTGTGATTGGAGCGATGCTCGGCTCATGAACGCATCACGGTTCCTCGTCAAGTTATCCGAGCACACGTATGGCTTGAACTCCGCATTCGATGGCACGCATTGGAGCAACATTCAGTTTGCACAGATTCGACAGGGTAAGAGAGAGAGAGAAAGCTGCATAGAGCTGATTGACGAGTGATGTTCACGTATCACATGTGGGAATTCTGTTCCGCGGGAATGAATAAATCATTCAACACCGGTCTTCGTTGTGCTTGATAACTCACTTTTATTATTTTCTTTCATGAAGAACTGCCGTCATTTGTGCAATAATTTCTTGAGATAGCCTTACTGTCTTGATTTTTGAGGCAGTTAAGAAAGTATACGGTTATATATTCAGATTATTATAATGTAGAGATGATCCACGAATATACATTGTCCAATTAGATGTAGCAGGATGTATTTCAGGATCCTTGTTTGGGTATCCTGTTGACCATTGATCAGTTTCTTGACATTCAATGTACGCGTAATTTCTGCTAGCATTTTGTGAGTTTTAGAAAATGTTCTTAAATTTCGTGCTTCAGTACAGCAGAGTTCTACATATTTGAGTATAGTGGCTGCACAACCATTTGCCCAGTATAAATATTGTTACGAATCCGATTTCTGTGTTGCTTTCTTGATTAGATGCTTGTCGACTGCTTTGTTTGTTGTAGATCCGTGTTAGTTAGGAGACTTTGTAGTGTGCAACTTACATTAAGCAAGGAATATAACATGGTATTGTGAATAATGTTAGGCTAATAATGAACATCTGAGGAGTGCTTTAATTACGAAGAGCCGAGGGCACGTTTGTGACTGAGATGGCCAATATTGTTGTTATAGCTCTAATAAGAACTCCGTGTACAATGTCATTTTTCACTAAAGCTCAGTAACAGTCAAAGGATTTTTATGCATTCAGAAGCAACATTAAACCCAGCTAACAATACATCAATCATGCCTGGATTTTGAAAGCACCAATGAGTTGTACAGCTACAAGAAAGACTACAAGTCGGCCGAGCCTGTAAGGATCATTGATGATTGAAATAGGTATGAAAATGTACTTACTATCATAGATTTGCGACAAAGTTATGTGTAGTATATCCAGGGATGCGGAGTCCTATCATTTTGACTCCGACTCCGGGTAACAAGCATATATAGCCTAGTTGTTTTGAAAAACTGGTAACCTACATCATAGATCATTATATGCTTGCCTAAACCTATTTTTAGTGATCATTGCTGTATCAATTATCAATCATTTTCGATGAAAGTTTATCAAATGTCGCTTTAGGTTGGATGCATGCGACTGGGCTCCTCCTATCTTGTTGATGTGGGCTTTACATGGTTTCTCTCCAGTCTCTACCAGGCAGGAAAGTCCCTCCTTCTTCAAAAAATATGAGTACACTTTCGATTTTAATATGCGCTTTGGAGGAGCCATCACACACGATTAGGGTGAGGGTAAGAGGTAATGTTCTCAAACAAACTAGTATTTCATTTTTGTCTCTGATGTGACCTTTGGCGCGTAGGTGTGATCGAGGCTAAGAAGGCTTGTCTTCTCTACTAAATCACCGAGTGAAAAGACAATCCTTTTTCACTATCACAGTTCATTCACTCAACTATTACAAGCTTTGCATGCACTGCTGTCTCTGTACTTTTGTTTGACGGAGAAAGTTGACATCAAGACGCTATGCAGGAGAAATAAATAATTTGTTTGTATTATATTCCGGGTCTAGTTATAGACCGGAGTCCTACAACTATCTCCGCAACATAGAGCGTGCGCGTGTAGAAATGATCGAAAGCTAACTCGAACTGTAGATGCAAGCTAAATGCCAGCATCTTACAAATAACCAGGAGATATGATAATCATGGCACATTTTGTTCAGAATCTCCGTTTTAAGACAAGGAAAGGTTTAAATGCGAACATTAAACTAAAATTAGCATTAATCTAAAGCTTCAATAAGAATCTGTCTCATTGCCGCTAAAGTACACAAAGACCATGTAAGGTGAACGAAGGCTTGAAACAAAACAATTAACGAATCCACATCTTTGTTCTCTCACAGCGACTGTAGATTGTTTACCTTGCATGTTTGTGTACTTTTGGAGTAATGAGAAAATATATTGAAGAAGTTTGAAATTATTTGAATAAAATTCTCACTCCTTACAATGCAAGGGTTCTGAAGATACCAAGCAGGAACATTTTTGATGAAATAGTGAGAATATTATATAACATTTTCAGTCAAAAGAGTCATGATTTTGTGATAATTTCACGATGTCACTTATGTTTTCCTAGTTCACCGATTTTGATGATTAGTATATCAGAAGAAAGCTCAGGAAATGCTGGTTCTCCACGTGCCTGATTCATTACCATACTTGCATGTTTTCTTACTGAAAGATCGAGGTACAAATTGAGTGATTTAAATATTTTGAGTACTGCTCAGCAAATACATTAACGGATGCAAATCTGTCATAGCTTGTTTGAAAGCTGTCGAATGATGTGTGACACGATTGGAAGGAAACGATTGTCATTGCACTTTATCATAATTTCCTTGTAAATACAAACTCATTTTGACAAAATAGCTTAAAATACATTGCCCTACATCAACAGTTGTTTCATGTTTCAGTAACTTCACTCGTCTTTAGATAAGTCCGGCAGCCAGAACGAGTTTCTGCAGGGAATGAGGCCGAAAGTGAGACTTTCACAGAATGATGTACACTCTCTGCATACTGCGAATCTGCACGTCTGCCGAGTTCTAGTGAGTTCCTCTTCTTGTCAGACAGGATCAAAGAAAAATACATGTTGATCCAATGGGACGCAGATTGCAGTTTTTGGCGAAAATGAAATTTTGTACAGTGTTGTGCACATTAATTGAGACACTGTGCATTTTTGTAAAGCACATTCTTAATTCCAAATTACGTAATTACTTTATTAGTTTTTTCATGTCTAAGGCATATGAAAATCTACGCATGATTAATGAACAAGTTCAAAACACCTAAGAAATCATCACAACCGTTTCAGTAATGGATAGGTCCACCATTTACGTCAATGCAAGCTTGAACACGTCGAGGCATTGAATGAACCAAGGCAGTGCAAATGTCATTGAGTTCGTCACTTCGATTCCAAATCTGAATGACAGCTCGAATGATATCCTGTCGCGTGCGGACATCACGTTTGGAGACCTTTGCCTTTAGGATTGGCCAAATGTTCTCTATCGGGTTTAAATCTGGCGAATTGCCAGGCCATTGGAGAACTTGAACACCATGGTCTGTGAACCACTTTTTCACACTTTTTGAAGTGTGACATGGCGCTAAATCCTGCTGGAAGATGAACTCACTAGATGGAAACCAGTCTCTAGATTGTGGTAGGAGGCACGACTGCAGTATTTTGATATACTGGTCACTTTTCATACAACCCTCGACTACCTGAAACCTTGTGGTACCATAAATCGATATGCACCCCCAAATCATCACTTTGATGGGAAATTTGAATTTCGGTGCAAAATGTTCTGGTTATAGAGTCTCGTCCTTGGATTTTCGCACAAACTGTGAACACTCCGGTTGAACTTCAATCTGGACTTCGTCAGAGAAGATAACCTGGAAAAATGTGCATTTGAAAGATGATAAAAATGTCAAATTTTAACCAAAAAAAGCAACTTACTTTTTCCCACATTTCCAAGGTCCAACTTTGGTGTGATTTTGCCCATTCCAATCTGCTTGCCTTCATGCTATCAGTGAGTACTTTACACTTTATCGGTCTCAATGCCGGTCTATCAGCTTCGAGAAGGCGTCTTCGGACGGTTGAAGGATCGACATTAATTCCTCTAGACTGATGAAGCTCATTCGCAAGATCTGTGGAAGACAATCTCGGGTTCTGTTTTGACATCCTCAAAAGATGGCGGTCCTCTCTTTCGGATGTTTTGCGTTTTGCACCGCATCTTCCTTCTCGTTCAGACTCCACACTACCTGTTTCCTCGTATTTCTTTATTACTCTAGCAACCGTTGCATGAGGATCACGCGCAATTTCTCGACCAGACTTGCTGGTATGTTCATGCAAAGCGATTATTTTATCCTTTAAAAATGATGACGTATCTGACATTTCCTGAAATTTTAAGAAGAAATTCACTGAAGATAAGGTGAAAGATACTCAGCATGAAAATAAAAATATAATATGTATTCATGGGATTCATCAAATGCAATGAAAATCAAGTAATATGCAACCAGTATCAAAATAAGACAATTATTACATGATTACAGTGAGTGTCTCAATTAATCTGCACAACACTGTATGTTTTCTCTGATTTAACAGAAAGTACTAAGGCCAGAGTCATACTTTTTGGCATGGAATGTCTTCAGGTCATTTCCTTTCATGCTCATGCACCCCTGTCTGTAAAGCTAAACACATTTACATTTGGTGAGCCTCTTAATGTCGGCAAACACAAACATTCTGATCAACTTTATCCACATTCTCGCATACATTGCCGATTAGATGCGTGATAAAAGCACATGCACATCATAGAAAATGACCTAAAGACATTCCATGCCAAAAAATTATTACTCTGGGCTCATTATTTTTCGGTTAATCAAAGAAAACATACAAAATTTCATTTCAGCCAAAAACTGCAATCTGCGTCCCATTGGATTTACATGTGTTTTTCTTTGATCTTGTCTGACAAGAAGAGGAACTCACTAGAACTCGGCAGACGTGCAGATTCGCAGTATGCATAGGGAGTACATCATTCTGTGAAAGTCTCATTCCCTCCAGAAACTCGCTCTGTCTGGCGGACTATATCTAGCAACGTTGACATAAATCAATGCTTGACCGAGCGGCTGAATTGACCATCAATACAGGTATTGTCCTTTCTAGTCCTTCTAACTTAAAGCGAAAAGTCGGATTTCGTTCCCTGCAACAATGCATGGAAATCCACGCTGTAATGCTATGAAAACACAAAAGTGATGTTTCTAACTCAGCTTACAACTCAACCGACGGATTGACTGATGTGTTTTCCACTGTACACGCTGCTCCGTCCTTTCCTCCACAGACGCATCAATAAAGAATGAAGAATCTTCATGGCTTGAGCAGAGAAACATCACGTATCTGGCCATGGAGGCCTTGAAAGACCATCCAGTCGTTGGCTACGTCAAGAAGGCCATGTTGGAGCTGAAAACTAAATTGCCAGCAACAGGAAGTGAGTGAGTGAGATTCCAATTGTCTTTCTCAACTGTTGAATGTTTTGGTCTTTCAGAAGCCGGTCCAGCACCACCGTCGCTGTTACAGTCCTGCTCGGGAGACGTCCCCGCTACCATCCAGTTCGCTAAAGATGGAAGCATTGAAAGTCTTGTATGGGATGGAGTAAGTTATCTGTTGAATGTGCAAAGAGAATGAGTCAATAAAGACACCAGCACCCTTGATTCCCTGACCGCAGTCAGAACCAAGAATGGAACTGAAGTCCGCGGTGGAGATGAGCTCACACCGTATACCACCAGGCCACGCTGCGAGTGAAGCCAGTAGTCATCTCCAAACACAGAATTATATTGTTTAACCGTGTCACTTTGCTAGAAGTGCAAACTGATTCAAAACTATGTCGCATGCAGGAGCTTACTCAGTGGGCAAAAAGAAACTTTCAATACCTTGCAGAGATAGGAAAAATAGTCGTGCGTCGCTTGCGGATTGCTGTGAATTCCTTCAAAATGCTCCGATCGCCACGATTCCTTCAGATTCGAAGAATTCAGATCATTGCGCAAAAGTTTTCTCGATAATGTTGGGTCCTCCGATCATTATTAAAAAAAGTTAGCCAGCGCATGAAAAAACGTTCACAAACTTCTCTGTAGAACTTGATATCGACTTTGCTGTGTGATCCGGTTGATAACAGTCACTGAAACTTCGCACAATTTGGCGTGTTTAATGTTGAACTGGCTGCTCATTGTTCTATTGCTATGGTATTATGTCAGCCATTTCATTAGCGTTAGGCCTCAGCCACACTGAAAGCAAAGCAAACACGAGCGTCTCGAGCAAACGTATGTCCGTAAGCTATTAATCGCTCTTGTTTGCTTTGCTCAGAAACGCTTGGAAAAGCTCGCAGTGTGGGAGTACTGCTGTAATGATGACTTTATATTTGCTGCAAAACGGTTTGCTCAGAAACGCTTGGAAAAGCTCGCAGTGTGGCTGAGGCCTTACATGTTTCAATGCTTCCGTTCTAGTCAAACGGAAAAAGAGACGGCCTGTCTAATTCTGTGTCTCCAAGTAAATGTGAGTTCAATTACGAGTATTATTATGTTCACGACATGCGAGTGAAGTCAGTTTTCATCTCCAAGTGATATCGACAGGTTATTGTCCTATGATTATTGACATAGTGCTATAGCATTCATATTGTAGCGAGACAGCATATCATCATGCCATTCGACTACGTCACACAGTGAAGATTAACAACAAAGGTCTGTCGTAGTATATTTAATATCTAAAGAGAATGACAACTATTAAGTCAAGAAAATACAGCAGCACCCTTGATTCTTCGACCGCACTCGCCTGACCCAGGAATCGAACCGAAGTCCGCGGTGGACACGAGCTCGCACCTTCTTCACTAGGCCACGCCGACCGCACTCACCTGACCCAGGAATCGAACCGAAGTCCACGGTGGAGACGAGCTCGCCCCTTCTTCACTAGGCCACGCTGACAGCACTCGCCTGACCCAGGAATCGAACCGAAGTCCGCGGTGGAGACGAGCTCGCACCTTCTTCACTAGGCCACGCTGACCGCACTCGCCTGACCCAGGAATCGAACCGAAGTCCGCGGTGGAGACGAGCTCGCACCTTCTTCACTAGGCCACGCTGACCGCACTCGCCTGACCCAGGAATCGAACCGAAGTTCGCGGTGGAGACGAGCTCGCACCTTCTTCACTAGGCCACGCCGACCGCACTCGCCTGACCCAGGAATCGAACCGAAGTCCGCGGAGGAGACGAGCTCTCACCTTCTTCACTAGGCCACGCCGACCGCACTCGCCTGACCCAGGAATCGAACCGAAGTCCGCGGTGGAGACGAGGTCACACCTTCTTCACTATGCCACGCTGACAGCACTCGCCTGACCCAGGAATCGAACCGAAGTTCGCGGTGGAGACGAGCTCGCACCTTCTTCACTATGCCACGCTGACAGCACTCGCCTGACCCAGGAATCGAACCGAAGTTCGCGGTGGAGACGAGCTCTCACCTTCTTCACTAGGCCACGCCGACCGCACTCGCCTGACCCAGGAATCGAACCGAAGTCCGCGGTGGAGACGAGCTCTCACCTTCTTCACTAGGCCACGCCGACCGCACTCGCCTGACCCAGGAATCGAACCGAAGTCCGCGGAGGAGACGAGCTCTCACCTTCTTCACTAGGCCACGCCGACCGCACTCGCCTGACCCAGGAATCGAACCGAAGTCTGCGGTGGAGACGAGGTCACACCTTCTTCACTATGCCACGCTGACAGCACTCACCTGACCCAGGAATCGAACCGAAGTCCGCGGAGGAGACGAGCTCTCACCTTCTTCACTAGGCCACGCCGACCGCACTCGCCCGACACAGGAATCAAACCGAAGTCTGCGGTGGAGACGAGGTCACACCTTCTTCACTATGCCACGCTGACCGCACTCGCCTGACCCAGGAATCGAACCGAAGTTCGCGGTGGAGACGAGCTCGCACCTTCTTCACTAGACCGCGCTGACGGCGTGGTTAGTTGTACGAGTTTTCCGGTCAAGTTATAATTTTCCAGTAATGTTTATTTCTTGTTGTTAAGAAGTTATTTATTTACATGATATTACTTTTAGCACTAGAATGTAATTAGATAATACAAGAAAACTATTTGACTGCTCATATTTAAAAATTGTGATAAATTACAATCGAAATTCTGAAATGTTTTATATAGATAGTCATTTGGTATCGAAATGGCATCAATGAGTACGTGCAATTGAATAATATAAATAACTAAATGAACCCTGTGTATGCTCGGAAGCACATTAGTCACGGAGCCTTTCTCCCATGTGACTGAGTTGTCATTTATCGTGCACTCTCATTCTGTTTGAGCAAGAATGCAGAGTGCACCTATTTTAAAAGTCTTAGGTTTGACCCAACCAAGGTTTGAACCCAGGTCTCCCGGACGCAGAGCGAACACTCTACCACAAGGCCACAGCGCCGGTGAATATCTGTTAAGAATGATCTAATAGCTGTATTTAGACTTTCGATGTTGTGAATGCACCTGTTGACATTATACATTTGATAAGAGGTTCAAATCTTCTGGAGATAGATCGCTAATGAAACCGTGCATAGCTCCGGAAGAGTGATGTCAAAGAGATACATGTGAACACGGAGCCATTCTTACAAACACGGAACCATTCTATAGTTTCGTTCAACATTTTCACACACTTGGTGCTGTGCATTGCCGCTGCACTTTATTCGTGACACAGAAAACAGATAACTCGTTGGCAGAGTGCTTCACTCTTCACAGTAGCCGGTATATCACTTCATCATCAAATGATTTGCATGATCAGCTGATCGACTGTTACATGAGGCACTTGAAAATCAGCTGCTTTACAGAATCTCATGTCATCAACGTTAGGACTTCGATAGAGAGCGTTAGCATCGCTGAAAGTAAAACTTCTGGGATAACAGAATAACAGAACGTATATTTTTTCAGCACATGAAAAATACGTACAATGAGTTTAAGCATGTGCGGAGTTGGCAAGTAGAGGTGATGGAATACTTAGAGAAAAAATGTGTCACATCCATGAGTGAAATGGAGGGATGATTTCAACTTATCTGGAAGGAGAGAGGACAGGATGTATAACGCGGGAAAAGTCAGGGAAATTGAAAATCCAAAAGCGCTATACACCCTGGAATTTTTCATTAATCCTTAACAGGCCGACGTCAAAAACAACTCTAAAAGGCCGTTGATAAAAGGTCAAAACGACCATTGATAAAAAACAAATGATTCCTATCAAAGAAGTATTTCTTCATACTTCTGATAGATCATATTCATAATTAAACATGACCGGTGTCTCAGGATATAACGGAAAACATCATCCTGCTAATTATCCTATTCATTCTAACTTACCGCGTCATCGCGCAACGTGGAAACTTACATTCCATGAATACGTTGCTCGATCTGCTTACATTTCGGCAAAGATCTTCCCTTATATGACAAATCTAGCATCATGACGATGCATCTGATCCTCGAAACTTAATGCTTCATCCTGATGACCTATAAATTCCTTAAGTTGTCGCATCAAGCACCGCTGCAGTCATCGTAAATTCAGATGATGCTCTGAATTGAAATGGGCCATTTCTTTGACAAGGATGATGAGCCTATCACGTCAATGATGTTTGGAGGCCTTCTATGACCAGTCAGGATGCGTGCAATTGAAATTTGCTGCCAAAATGATGGTTGCAACAACTAAGAAGTTTTGAAAATGTAGCAACACCCTGATATTCGAAATATTTTATTGTAGTTTTCATTATAAGCTCTGCAACATCAACTCCGGCTTCAGATTCTTTGAACGAACGCTGCAAATTGTTGTTCCTTTTAGGTTCCTAACCGTCAATTGCCATTTGTTCGTACATAGGCTAGTGTACAGAAAACAAATACCTCAAGCTATAAGCAGCAGAGATAGAAGATCATGTGACTGTGAATCACCATTCGAACGTTGTAATTAATGACTGAAATTGAAGCCCAAAGTAGATGTTTAGAGCCGAATAACTTTTTCACTATTCATATTCAGATATTGTGTGCGATTTTATACTCAAGTAGAATTATCTGAAGGAAATGTCTAGCGTGCTGAGCTCAGTTAAAGTAATATTAAAGAAATAGCCAACCTAAGTTTTTGACTATGGTCGTTTTGACCATACGTCGGCCTGTTAAGGGTTAATGTACAAATGATATAGATAATGATGAAAATATGCTATGGACGAATTTTTCAATACATTCAATTATCATTTAAAATTTCATGCGTCATTTAATGTATGAGATTATTCAATACGAAAACAATTCGGTTGACAACTGTTGGTGTGATAAATGAGCATCAGAGATAACAAGGCAATTTGTTGCGCTAAATTGATAGTAAATTACCACAGAGATAAATTACCTTGTCTGCGTGTTTGTGTCTAGAGATTTCTCAATACTGATGGTCACTACCAGAACTAGTCTTGAGGGAAAGAAGATCAATTTTCCATTGAACGTGATGCAAATTCAAGCCTCACTTCTGACGCACCAGAAGATTGACACCACATAAAACGTATACAGTAAATTTAGATCGTGATGAGTCGAATGATGTGAATAATATTTCATCTTGATGAATTTGTCACGAAGAAAAATTGAGTCAAAGATAGGTACTTTTCACTTGACAAGCCTGCCTGCAATCTGACCACTGAGGTTCATGTGTTCGCTGATACGAGCTTCATGTACTCCTGCAATGCGTGTGCTTGGCCAATCACACTAGCCAATGAGAGACGAATATCTATGTCATACTCCGTCGCTTGCTACCATGTAAACATAGGACTATGTCCGCTCTCTATGACACGCAAATGAATCGATATCTGCTAAAGTAACTTAACTTTCTCTAGGAAGTACATTAGGCGACTGGCTTTCTTTCATGACCGAATTTTCTACCTCATCAAGTGTTTATCAAATCCGCAAGGTCACTATACCAGTTTCTTCTTTTAGAACATTGACACAGAATTGAACTTGTGCAGCTATAGAGAAGACTCGGTCTCATAAAAAATTTCCCTACCAGTTCCAATGCGAGAAACGAATGCATCCTATCCACCGGACTGCACGCAGATCCACTTCTTTTTTAAGTGGTTTGTAGCAACTGAGCACGGTATTTGCACAGGGTATTCGCGACATTGAAAAGCACTGAACTTGACAACAAAGGTCTGCCGTGATTAGGGTTTTCATATTTCTCGGTTTTCATAGATAACCGAGAACCGAGACTGACTTTGAATTTAAACCGAGAATCGAGCGAGAAACGAGAAAAGCGAGAAATTTTCCATCAGTTTTGTTTCCTTATATTTAGCCTATAATTTTTGCTTCTAAAAACTTTTAAGAAAACACAAATAATCGATACTTCTGTCACTTAATCGAGATCTGAGTTTTGTTACGAATATTTGTTTCACCATCATGGAGCATCCGTCAGTTACCACAGCGACAAAATCTTGTTCTAAAGAAATTTCGAATTCAGATAGTCTTTCGCTGATTAAATCAATCAAAATCCACAAACTCTGATCATTCCGAGATTAAAGAAAGATCCACCACATAAATGAACATTTAAGTTCAAATACCGCCGGTTTCGCAAGGAAGTGTATTCATCACACGACAATGAAAACTTCTCCTTCCTGATTTTCCTCTCACTGAGGATATCGATAACACGTTTCTTGACAATACCATTTTCCTGATGAACAAGTCTCATAACACATTGAGGAGACTTAGGTAGGACAAAGCCCTTATCTGATACTGCTTTTCGAATAAACGTACTGTTGGTAATTCCATTGATTGAAAACCCGTCCAATGCGGCTAATTTCGCAACAATACATGATAATGTCTCTTTTTTTACGGATTTTTACGTCACTTTTTACCCCTACTGGGATCTTGGACGGTGCTGACTTAAGTCAGACTTTGTTTGAAGCGTTGTGGTGCTTTGTAGTCCGGATGCCCTTCCTGCCGACTTCCAATGACACTTTCCGGGTTCGACCTCTAGACCATGAGATCGCTAGTCCAAGTAGGCAACCACTGTGCCACGGACATCCTTTTCAAAGTATGATTTAATATCCATGTTCGGTTTTAATTTCTTGGTAGAAGATGCTGTATCACGTAATCGCTTGCTCTCCTCTGCGATGTCAATATCATGTATGGATTTCAAATGTCGAATCATTCCCGTTGTTGCATTGTATCACACTTAGATTGGGAGTGGGGGACAATTTGCATTTGGCTTTATCGAAAGATGTGTGATCAAAATACTGACAACACAAGGAACGGTTTGAGCGCTTGTTTGCTGCCATACTAAGAGAGAATGTAATGATTCAATTGACAGTGTGACCATGGAAAACACCAATTATAAATAATTCAGTGTGTGATGAGCTCGACTTGTCTACGTAAACTTTCAAACAGAGGACACACATCGCGCGTGCGCTTTCTTGGCGCTGCATTGTTCTGGCATGACTCAGATTATCTTGAAACACTGCAGTATACATCATATTACTATCGTCCCAATAACACAGATCACACCACAGAGAAGAATTGCTTAGACCAACCAACGCAGGCAAAACAATTTTATCGCTGTGGATCACACGCACAAGGTCAGACATAAAACGTGCGCACGCAGAATTTTTATCATAGTATCTTCCTTGTTCATGCTGATTACGGTTTCTGTCAGTCAATAGTTACTGCGATCACACACATGGACTGAGAGGGAAAGACAATCCCTCAAAAAAATAAATCTCGGTTCTCGGTTGAGAAAATTCGAGAACCGAGAACCGAGAACGAAGCCAATTTCTCGGTTTTTCGAGAACCGAGATTCTCGAATTTTAAACCCTAGTCGTGATGGATTGAATATCTGAAGAGGAAGACTACCATCACTACTCGTTCTGTCTAATAACAACATCACAGCCCCGCAGAGTTCGGTTCAATCCCTGGGTTAGACGAGTTCGGTCGGGTCATCAAGGGTACTGGACGCTGGTGTCTCATTGACCTAATAGTTGTCATTCTTTTAAGATAGAAAACACTGAACATCAAACTTAGAACGTTTAGCTACATTGGTAGTTCTTAATCATTTGCATGCTAATGGAGGACTGTGCCTGCAGTCAGCTGCTTTTACATGTAGATGAAAAAGTATGATGCATTGTATTTATGGATGCACTATGAAGGCCAAATAATAGGTTTATCAGAGTCATAGTGTTCTTACTTAGCTGAAGCTGATAAGATCAATACATTTCTCTTTATCATCATTTTTTCAATTGCCATTGTCTGGTGGCGCACGAAACACGATTATTAAAGGCATGCCTTTGCTTCCATGATAATCGAAAAATGTCAGCAAGGAAATTGCACGTGTAAGTGCACCTTTAGTCGGGAGATATCTTGGTTAGGATAAAGGTGAGCAGATTCATACAGTGTTCCCCCTCACGCTGCAGTACAGCAGTAGAATTCGTAATTGAGGCATTCAAGAAAGCATTTTGTCATCTCGTGTAAGTAATGGAATAGTTAAGTCGCATCAAATCGGATGTACGTGTACGTGTACTACTCCGTCTTATTGAAGCTATAGGAAGACTGTGAATTTTGTGGTTTTCATTGGCAGAGTTTGCATCACCTTGTTCCTTATTAATTCGAATTCATGTATTCTAATTCGGTCACAATTGTGACGAGATATCTATCTGTTCATTGATCATAATTGCTATGACAACTGATGTGTGGTGGTGAGGGTTTGATCCTGCCAATTCATTGAATTAAAACACAACACGGTCAAAAACTCGAAGAATTCAGCAAACGGAAGAAACCGAAGTTAAGCAACAACCCTAGTGTTAAATCGTGTAGAATATTAGGTTACTTAAAGTCAAGAGCGCATTAATATAACGGCTAGCCGTCCCAACTTTTAGATGGACGGGAAATTTATTAAAAATTGTAATCAATTTTGCTTACAACTATGACCTAAATGAGAGCTCGACATGAAACATGACGTCCCCGAACCTTCAACCTGTACCATATGACGGGACCACGTCAACAATGTCGAATGAACGATAAGGAAGGTCTCTTCAAACCTGGGGAAACATAGCTAAAAGTTAACCGTAAATAAACTTGGATACATGAGAACAAACGGATGCATAAGAACATTTATAATAGCGGTTAGCCAAACATTCCTATGATGGAAGGTATTTGGCGAGGTGAAAAACAATCAAACTTATGAACGAGGAACTTTTTCTCGAGAAGGACTTTATACAAGCATTTATTACAACT
Source organism: Prostheceraeus crozeri (assembly GCA_907163375.1). NCBI lineage: Eukaryota > Metazoa > Platyhelminthes > Polycladida > Euryleptidae > Prostheceraeus > Prostheceraeus crozeri. Next base: position 57,011 of record CAJQUW010006748.1, read on the forward strand.
TCTTTCCTTGAAGATATTGAAAATGCCTTTAGCTCTTGATATGAAGGCGGAAACATCAAAAGAGATTCTAGCGAATCTGATGGGAGTTCGGGGAAAGTATACAGCACCACTGTGAAGCTGAACTCATCAACCTTGTTGCACACTTCCGTGGTGCAAAGGCCATTACCTTGGATCTTGATCTTAACGTCCAAATAATTCACTAATTTGTAGTGTTTTTTAAGATGTTCCACGGGTCACATTCTGCATCGTGGAAATTTCGACTTGTGCCGTGGATTTTGAGCGTCATCCGTTACATGTAGTGAGCTCATTAACATGCGGAATCGCGAGTAAAATTCACTGCTAAATGCTGAATGTTATACTGCATTCATGACTTCTGTCTTTGCTTATAAATCCTAAGGCGCTCACTAATAATAGTCGATCTTGAGACGATTTGAGTGAGACCCGTGAGAATGATCAGATGACCCGTAGCAAAAACCTTAAAAGCCTCTTAATATAGAGATTTTATCGGGATCGAGAAAATTCGTAGCATTAAAACTGGTTTTATCAAAGGTTCCGCTGTATTGCATTCTAAATGCTTTCTTCGCTCATGCCATGAATGTGACCGATAGAAATGATAATCACAGAATTAAATATTTTGTTTATCTGCTTCGGTTTGCTAGAAGTATGATTAATACGAAATTGACGGCATATCGAGGAACCTATTAAGTGGGCAAAAAGGAATTCCTAATACCTTACAGAGATAAGAAAAAAGTCGTGCGTAGCTTGCGGATTAATGTGAGTTCCAGCAAAGTGCTTCGATTGCCTCAATTCCTTCAGATTCGAAGAATTCAGATCATTGCGCACAAGTTTTCTCCATAATGTTGGTCCTTCCGATCATTATTAAAGAAAGTAGCAGGCGTACGAAAATTAGTTTACTTGATGATTTCACATCCTCTCCTCGGCATTTCTCACTGTGTAGTGCATACACTGAATCGAATGTTAGCCAGGCGATGTGTGTTTTGGTGTGTGCGAAGTGATATCACAGCACGCACGCCTCTCTCACTGGCTCTGGTGTCCTCTGCTGACAGCTTATTGTTTGCCATTTCCAATAGCAAGCAATACACGAATTATCCATTCGAGAAGGAGCAAGTTGTCTAATTCTGTGATGTGCCATTTCGATATTGAGGCTACATATAACTCTTCCTTTCTAGGAAACCGAAGCGCGCGCAGATGAATCTAATTCTGTGGTTGTAGCTCAGTTGGTAGAGCAGAGGCCTAGTTAACCTTCGTCGTAGGTTCGAATCCTGCCAGCCGCACATCTTTTCCATGGTAATTTGATCTATCGTTTCTTTCAATGCATTCCCCATGTATCATTATCCCTTTATGAGAAATGAGATCTTTTATTGATGAATTCTCATCAGTATGAATGTCTCCAACTCTCCTGATTTCAGGAAATGCTGGTCAAATCTCCCGGTAAAATCGGCCAGCTCATGTATAGAACCTACAACGAAACAGACACCAACTTCTGGCTCCGATACTACAGTTACGGCTGGAACACCGGCTACGGCAAGCCTGGCTCCACGAAAGCGGCCAATCCTCAGAGTCAGTGGTGGCCTCTATCCACTGACAGGATCATTAAACGGTCGGGAAGCCTCTGCATCTTCGATGTTCACATCAAAAACGATCTTCCGGAACCTCAGATTTGGTACGGAGGCGCCACGGATTATTGGCTGACATATCAGTTTAATAATGACAAAAGTTTGGATGTCACGCTCCAGTGGTTTAACAAGACAACGACCAGGTTGATGGAGACGATCTTCTTGGGATTCAGTCCTGATGGTGCCAGCACAGATTGGACCATCAGCAAGATTGGATATCCAGTGTCTCCGTACACAGTCACACAAAACGGTTCTCAATGGCAACAAGGTGAGTGTGTAGTGATGAAAATTATGTGAACGAAAACAAAATGATACGAAGTCATCTTTAGAACAGAATAACATGTCATAGCATTTGTACAACATTTTAAGCTTATAACTGCTAACACTGAAACAGGACAGTCCTACAACTCATTGAAGATTGAAGCATAACATTCAGATGACTTGATTTAGACAACTCATTATCCGACTAAAACTTTAACAGAAACACATTTATAGTGTTGACTAAGGATGCACCGAACGTTCGGTTCGGCTGAACCCCGGTTTTCGTGATCGTTCGATGCAAGAACAACAACATCTCGCCCCGAGATGGAAGCAGGAGGGAGCGGCCGTCCTCCCAAATCGTTCCCGCCTCCGAAAACATTCTTTCTGAGTACACCGATGAGTACCGACCATTCGATCAAGAAGCGGCAATTTCAAGGACCTATCTACCGCAATCTTCGGCTTTGCGTTGTTGAATATTGTAATCCAGTCGTGCGAAAGTTTAAAGCATGAGAATGTATTTAGGACTTGGCTATTCGTTAGATAATAAGTATATTTGCCCATGGAATTTCTAGAGAAGATGGCTCTAGGAATATTTCGAGATACTCAGAGGATCAGGTTCGGCAAATGTACTGTGGTTCGGCCGAACCTTAAAAATCGAGGCTCGGTCCACCTCTAGTGTTGATAAAATGCTTCTGTTATTTAAATTCATTTTTGAGCTTTTCCATGAGACAGTTTTATCAATGCCGAGCCTCCGGAGGAGGACCATTTATCATAATTACCTCTTAACCTGGAGATGCCAGTCACTAATCATTTTTCTCCACAATGATAGCGAATTTCTATAGACAGAAAATAAATTCATAAGTAGGAGGCCAGTATTTCTATCCCATCATGAGAGGTTTATAAACAATCAACCATTAAATCGATATTGAAGCGAGAGTGCTAAGTCCGCACTAAATCGTCCCTTACAATTTTTTTTTCAATGGCTACTTTCACGCGTTATTTGTTATTGTGGTTGTTGTAGTTTTTTCGACCGTAAAACTGTTGACCGCAAAAGTATGCTATTATTTCTTGCAATTTCTATATATTTCATCGAATAGATATTTTTCTATTACAATACCATTGCAAGTTTTGTTATATTTGCAATGAAAACATTTTTGGAAATGGATTTTTACATTTATCTTCCTGAATTCTAATTCCATGTTAGCTTCTAGTGTTAGCAAACATCCTTTTTATTCCGGTTTGTATCATCAACTGGAGCGTCAGATCTTTCAAATCAATTAGACATTCGTTAGGTTAACCTCCAAATTACTTTCATGCATTTTTTGTGTTAAAATACAAATAATTCAGTTGACTTGCTACACTCTCATCGTTAATGAGAAAATTTTGATTTTTGCATTTTTCACATGGTCTGACTACTGATGAAGCATGAGCTGAGTAATATGAAGAATCATGCATGTTTTTCCAAAGTGAGTAGAATAATTTTGAGTTCCACAAAGAAGCTAAATCTTTTCATCTATTTCGCACGACTCCCTATCTAATCTGTGGTCAAGATATTATTCAATAAATTCAGCACGATCAATGCAGTACCTCTAATGAAGGCCAATTATGTTTAAAAACTTGAAAACAAAGCGTGCCATGCCAAGTGTAATTCATAAACTCCATGATAAATGCATTTCTTTGCAATGAATGTATAGTAGACTGATTCCTCACTATATTAATGAAATGAATTTAAGTTGATTGATTGGTTTATGCGAGTGCCGTACCGCTTCTATCCAATGGGAACTATTAAATATCGACAATTATATAAACAAATGAAATGAAAATATTTAAAAATCTAAAAATATTTAGAAATTGAAAAATATATAAATTTATTTATTTATTTATAAGAGCATTTATAGAGCGCACAAAAACAGTAAAAGTCACTAGGCGCTGAATAGAAAAGTTTTCACTGACCGACGAAAGGTATTCAGCTGTAGGTCACTGTCCCTGAGATGGATAGGGAGGCTGTTCCTTAGTTTAGGTCCAGCACACACGAAGGCTCGATCACCAAGTCGCGTATGTGATCTACGTACGGCACATGTCAACACATCATATGACCTTAATTTGCGGATCCCCAGGATGCTATAGATTAAGGGTGCACTCATCTGCATTATAGTCCGGAGACATGCCGTGTGGGCTCTTGAAAACATGGACTGCTAACCCGATACTTTATCCTTTTGCCGTACTGGAGCCAATGAAGCTCAAGGAGGACGAAGTGATATGATCACGTCACCGAGTTCCCGTGATCAGGCAGGCGGGCTGCTGGCGTTTCTGCACCGCTTGGAGACGGACGTAGAAGAACATCCGAGATATTGTAGAAAAGTGAACTGCAGTAATCAACACGAGATGATACAAAAGCATGAACTAAAGTCTTAGCAGCGTCGGTTGGTAGGGAGTGGATGACTGGTCTTAGCTGGCGTAGGAAGCAAAAGGCTGATCGGCAAACATCTGTAACGTTTGCAGACATCGTTAGGTTACTGTCCAGCATAACGCCAAGATTGCGCACTGACTCGACAGGCGTGATCGATGTAGACAAAATGTCGACGCTAGCAGGTTTGATCTTTGCAACTTGCTGCCTGGATCCCAACCAGATAACGATTGTCTTCTCTGGATTAAGCCGAAGTCTGGAGGCCATCACGAGTCCCCTAGGTCAGAAACGCAGCAGGACAGTCGGTCGATAGCAGACTGGGCTTCATCACTGGGCACGCTAATGTACACTTGACAGTCGTCTGCGTACTGATGGAACTGCATGCCATGGGATTCCACGATTGTACTTAACTCAGCTGTGTACAGGTTGAATAGCAAGGGCCCTAAGACTGAGCCTTGGGGGATGCCTTGACACATTTGCTGTGTGGTTGATACTGACTTGGATGTTTGAAACCGTTCCAAACGGTTCGTTAGGAAAGATGTCACCCAGCGGAGAACGTCGGATTTAAAACCAAATTGGTTTTCAAGTCGAAGGAGTAGTAGCTCGTGATCGACACAGTCAAACACAGCTGACATGTCGAGCAGGCTCAGGAGTGTCACACATTGATCGTCAGCAGCAGTGAGAGCATCCGATGTAACTCGTAGCAAGGCCGTTACGGTTGAATGAAATTTTCTGTAGGCTGATTGGCACCGTGGTAGAAGGTTTTCCTCAATAAGATAGGCATTGATCTGTTGAGCAACAGCACGTTCGATGATTTTTGACAAAAATGGTAAATTTGATATTGGTCTGTAGTTCGCCATATCCGTCGGGTCAAGAGTCGTCTTTTTGAGACAAGGTCTCAGAATGGCAAGTTTTAGACTGCTAGGTAGTTTTCCACACGACGGAGAAGTGTTGACTATGGCGGTAATGAAAGGTAAGAGAAGGTCAATGAATTCACGTACGAGGAATGTCGGTATGGGATGAAGAGTACATGATTTGACGGGTGAAGTCATAATGACGTGGCGAATATCTGCCTCGCTCATTACACGAAAACTTGTAAAGCATGTTGAGGCTGACTGTGGTACAGATGATGATTGGTTGTCCTTTGTAACTGCTCGGATGTTGGTAATCTTTTCTTTGAAAAATGACTGAAATTGATCTGCGCTGTATTCGGAAGCCGCCTCAGATCTTCGATCACGCCCAATTAATGTAGAGAGCGATCTCCATAAGCTAGCCGGAGTAGATCCGTCGCGCTGCACTTTATCTTTCCAATATGCAGTTTTCTTAAGTCGATACAACCGTAAACGACGTCGCGTGTGGTCAATCCACTGTACACGATCGGCTATGTTTCCACTGCGACGATAGCGTTGCTCGTGGCGACGACAATCACGACGAGCCTGTCGGCATTCATCATCGAACCACGGTGCACGTCGATCTGATCGGTCCTGAACGTTGTGGAGCGGAGCGAGACGGTCTGATATATCAAGGAGGACATTGTTATATGTGTCAGTCAAGTGATCAACATCGCTATTGACGAAAACAGACTGACACAGTGGGCTGTCCAAGATTGCTTGTCGCAAAGATACACGATCGACTCGCCGCCACGATCTAACTAGGCGGGTTGTGGGTGGTTCTGACGCAACGGCAAGTGGTAAACTGCAGCACACAAGTGAGTGATCAGAGATGATACCAGGTGGCTTCACAGAAATGTTCTCAAGTTCGAAGTCAGCAGATGTTATCAGTAGATCAAGTGTTCCACCACAACGATGAGTCGGTCCATTTATATACTGTTTCATGTTAAAACTCATTAAGGGCAGTTTATACTTCTACGCGCGTACATACGCGCTGCGCTAAGAGTCAGCAATCACGTGATCTGATGCTGCCAAAACATGGGGAATCTTTATGGATACGCGCGGGCGAGCGTTTATACTTTACGCGTCGTCTACAGTTGTCCGCGTTGCCGCTTGAAAGTGACTACGACTAGAAATGGAAGAAGAAACCGCCGACATTTTGAATTTATATCTGCTACATAAAAAGTGCAAGAAGAAGAAGAAGAGCTCACTACATCAAGCCTCTGAATGTTACAAGGGAGCTGACCGGAGAATTCAGCAGCCTTCTTCGAGACATTTGGAATCTCCAAGATGGTGATGCTCATCACAAGTATTTCCGAATGTCTCGCAGCCGCTTCCTGGACTTATGTAAGCGACTTGAGTCCTTCATCTCCCATGCACCTACCCACCGATATCCTATTGGAGTTCCTGAGCGTTTAGCGCTAACTCTACGAATCTTGGCGACCGGCAGCAGTCAGCAAAGCGTTGCTGAAACCTACAGGATGGGCAAAGCAACAGTAGGCAAGATTTTGTACGAAACTTGCCAAGCAATTTGGTCGGAGCTGAAGGATTTCGTTCGATTTCCTGACACCGAGAAGTGGACGGAGATTGCCGACGAATTTGAATCATTTTGGAACTTTCCTCTGTGCTTGGGTGCGATAGACGGAAAGCACGTCGTCATAAACGCGCCGGCCAATTCAGGCAGTGACTTCTACAACTATAAACACACCCATTCCATTGTCCTGATGGCTGTAGTTGATGCCCGCTATTGCTTTAGCTATATTTCATTGGGATCCTACGGACGCGAGTCGGATGGCGGCATTTTCGCAAGGCCAGGCTTTGTACAACTCTTCGATGACAACGGACTTGGAATCCCTCCTCCATCCAACCTCCCAAAAACCAACATCAATTCTCCTTACGTTTTCGTCGGTGATGATGCCTTTCCATTGAAGCATAATCTCATGAAGCCGTATCCAGGTGAGTTATTCAAAATGTTGTTATTTCTGTGATAATTGACTTTTATCAGATACGTGTAGATCTTTCAAAACATGATAAAAATTGGGTTGCAAAAAATGTTTTTTTGTCCAACATATTTCAAATGTGCTTTAAATAAATTTTATAAATGTATATTGTGTGCTTTATGTTTAATATATACGTTATTTGTTTTTTGTATTTTTGATGAGAGTAGCGGTAGTACTTAAGGTGAATTGAATAACTATCTTTCCTAGAAGACTTAATTAATTAAAGGAAAAAATTCAGATATGCTGAATTTTTATTTTTTCAGTTCATTTCAAAGCTCACCTCAAAGCTAGCTCAAAGCTAAATAAAGGAAAATGCGAAAAGAAATAAGGAGTAAATTATAATAGAAATAATGATAGAAAATATTACTTCGCGAACATTTTCATTATATATATTATAGTGCATACATACATGTATGATATATGTGCATTTGTCCATAGACCTTCATGTTTTAATATCAATGACTCTAAGTTTTTAGAATTATTGCAATCGTGTGTTCTATTTCAGGAACTGGTCTCGGCATTCGGGCTCGAGTATTCAACTATCGACTGAGCAGGGCTAGAAGAATAGCGGAGAATGCCTTCGGAATCCTTCGAGCCAGATGGCGCATCCTGTCTCGCCCCATTGACTGCAAACCGGAAAATGTGGATCACATTATCAAAGCTACGATAGCACTGCACAACTACTTGAAGCGCACCGACGACGTGAGTACACCTCGGAGACAAGGATCATCGGACCTCCAAGATTCTCAATCAGAAGGATGGCGATCGATCGTGGAAGGTGACAGTAATTTTCTACCTTTGTCGCGACTTGGCTCCAACAACAGTGCATTGTCTGCCAGAGGAACTCGTGATCAATTCCGTGACTATTTTATGTCACCAAGAGGAAGTGTTCCTTGGCAGTGGTCGCATGTTACTCGAGGCACCACTCCCACGTCTAGCACCTGATTAAAATACTTTTTCTTGAAAAATAGCTTTTTGCCAAAGTTGTTCATACACGGTCGGCATAAATAGTAAAGTTGCGAGTGCGCCTACACTTTGCAGGTCGTGCGGGTCTTCTTTATCAATTTGTTTGTGTGATTTATCTGATTGTCGAATACTTGAGCGAAACAAATTGATCAAAATGTAGAAGCAACTCAGTCATAAATAGACGCAAGTTTTGGTCATGGGATTTTTCCTTCCTTGCAGAAATGTGTGACAGAACAGCAGCGTCTCATTTAATGAAGTGAAAACGCTGTCATGGTGATTCTTAGGATTACCTTCACTTAGCACGAATAGACTTGTGAGGGAACTATTAAATAAAGCCAAGCTGTCGCACAGTAACGGTGTAGGAAGTCACAGCCCAGCGTGTTCTAATTCACTTGCACCCACAGTCATATAGTTTTTACCACCCATGTACCCACATAGTCCAGTCAATTGTCAAATGCAAGAAAGGACACATGCCTCAAAAGCAATCAAGAGTCAACATGTGCAGTCAAGTATCAAATTATCAGTCCAACTGTGCTGACGAACGAGATGATGAGGCAGCGAATAAGAGATGACGATAAGCAGAGGCTTTTTCAGGCTGCTGAAAGAGGAGAAGACTTTCTCTAACTTGCTTCTCAGTTAAATATCAAACCGAACACAGCCTATGCAATCATTAGGAGAGCTCGCTTACGCGATGGACAGGTTGTTGTTCCTCGAGGTGGACATACTCATCACAAGGTGGATGATGAGATCGGAGCTATGTTGGTGTCCATCGTGGAGGAGAAACCTGGGTACACGTTGCATCAAATAAACGCTGAGCTTCGTCTACGACTGCCAATCTTTCGGTCTCATCTTTCGGTCACTTCTCTTTGGAGTTGTTTGACTGCTCGATTAATAGTAATGAAGAAATTCGAAGACAGTGTAACCGAGAGAAACAATGGGCAAGTGAAGGAGAGACGTGAACAATATGCGCGATGGTTGATGATGAATGGAGTCAACAATGAGCTCGTATTCATGGATGAATGGGGCATCAATTTGTGGAGTAGACGAACTCGAGGTAGAGCACCCAGAGGATCTAGGGCTGTACGAGTCGTTGCGGGGAGACGTGGGAGAAACTTCACCGTCATATTCGCCATCGGTCACACCCGTGGATTGCTGTTCCAAGAGATCTTCGAGGGTGGTATGACCAAAGCACGATTCCACTCAGTTCTGGAAAGGATTTCAGGAGATCATGAAGGTCCCATGGCTTTCATCTTTGATAATGCTCTATCTCATTCTGGTGCAAACTCAAGTCCCGAGGATGGTGGACCTAACTTGAGACCAGAACATCGATGTGTGTACTTACCACCCTATTCCCCATTCTTGAATCTGGTCGAGAATGCAATAAGTGCATTTAAGTGGTCCCTCAAAAATAGTTTTTTTAACACACCTGGGAGAACAGACTGTTAGTGTCATAACTGCATCTAAAGCGGCTCACTGGTTTGCTCACTCGCAGAGACATATTCCTGATTGTCTTCAAAAAGCTGACATTTTGATGTGAGTAGGCCTACAGTTCTTTCTTGTGGCCTGATTTTTCAATACATGTATCGGATATGGATGAGATGATGTTTTTTCCTCAAATTTTACTATAGATGTTAATTGATGAGTTAAATAACATAGCTTGATGGATGAATATTCGGCGAATAACTCTGAAAATCTGAATGACTCAGTAATTTCTCCTAATCATATTTCACCTTTTTCATGGTAATTCATTAATTAAACATGCTTTGAATATCCTCATAAACCTATGGACATAGATATTAGTAGGAATAAACACTAAAAAGCATATATTGGATTTTTTGATACTTGACTGAACTTATTTACACTTGGGTGGTGTAGTATGACACTTCGGTGCTCTATTCTGATACATGGGTGAACTATTTGGACAATCGACTGCCTTATTTTGATAGTTGATTGGCTTAAGTGGATACATGGGTGGTAAAAACTATAGAAATAAACTGTTTCTCTGAAGTTCGCTAGAATGGAAATTGACTCAAGGTCACGACACATCCGGGGGAACTCAGTTGGGGCATGAAGAACCAATTAAAAGCTTCGATTTACTCATGTGACTGATTCTAACCCAATGATACAGACGTTGGCAGGTGCATCTAAGTGAAAATGCGTGCGATTTATGTGCCGTTATTGTGCATTGCATGAAGCTCAATTTCCATTCTAGAGGTTTTATTGTTGTCAATTTCTATGCCCACAGTAGTGACATGCATGACCACAGAATTAGATTGTTTAATCGTATCACTTTGCTAGAAGTGCAAACTGATCCAAAAATTAGATCCAAAAATGAAAGAGCTTCCAACAATGACGTCTTTTGACTTGGTTCCCTGAAACATAACAGTAAGATGAACATTTCAAAGATTAGAATATCCGTCTGAACTGCTGATATCCAAGCAGAAAGGTTCTCGGATTGCGATGTCTAAAGAGAGAACATTTAAAGGCGAGCTCTAGTTGTCATTTTATGTCATAGAAGTCCATTCTCTCCATCATAGCAACAACAACTGAGAGTTAGTCATGAGATTATCTACAAAACAGAATAGAAAACATAAAGGAGAATGAGAACATTCTAGTAAGTTGACAAAGAATCCTACCTATGTCATGGATTTCTTTCTGAATGCAACAATCATGGGTAGAAATTGAGCGTTATGGTTCTATGACAAACCGACAAACCAATTACAATGTACAAAATGAAATTCTGCCTATCGATAGTTTAGAAGCATTTTCAGAAATCATTGGTAACACGGTCCGATATCTATGCTTCATACAACTCATACATCGAGGAAGTAATGTCCGCTTGGCAGAAAACTGTGGCGACAATTCGGTTGCACCCACAGAATTAGACAGGTCGTCTCTCTTCCGTTTGACTACAAAGGAAACATTGGAACATGTAGCGTTATTGAAATGGCACAATCTGCTGACTAAATACCATAGCAATCGAACAATGAGCAGCCAGTTCAACATTAAACACGCCAAATTATGCGACGTTTCAGTGACTGTTATCAACCGGATCACACAGCTTTTTCATGCACCACACACACGTTTTTTCATGCGCCTGCTAACTTTTTTTAAAATGATCCGAAGACCCAACATTATCGAGAAAACTTTTGAGCAATGATGTGAATTCTTCGAATCTGAAAGAATCGTGGCGATCGGAGCATTTTGAAGGAATTCAGAGCAATCCGCAAGCGACGCACGACTATTTTTCCTATCTCTGTAAGGTATTAAAAATTTCTTTTTGCCCACTTATTAAGTTCCTGCATGTGCCATCTGTTTGAATCAGTTTGCACTTCTAGCAAAGTGACAAGATTAAACAATCTAATTCTGTGGTTTCACCACTCTCGATTAAACTCGCGCTATGCACTCGTGTAATCACTCGTGGTGCAACTTTTAAATGTCACCATCTATGGCAATCACCCACAACCTTCATTCTTCATAATATAAGAGATGAATGACGATTTTTGACAAGTGGGCCTAAATTAAGAGATATTGGAGACTTTCACGCAGGTTGACGAAGATATGAAAATGAAAAGAAATTCATTCCACATTCTTACATGCATGATAATAATGAATTTCTAATGATATGGATCATAACTCATCGGTTTTTGATAGAAAATTTGCAAGAAAAATGTTTATTTCGGAACTCGAATATTAGTTTATCAATAGCACACATTTTCGACCAAATCCTTCGTCAGGTGCATGTGAACTGAATATGACTGGCAAACTTTAGCATACAGTCCGTTTCCTAAATCGTTGCACACAACGAAAAGTTCTTTTATCTTTTGATTATTCTCATAAAATTTAATCAAGAGCTCATAAAGGCAAGGTAGTGGTCGTGGGAAGATTTCAAATAGCAGTAGATGAGACGAAGAGGGAGAGAGAACAATGCACACACGAGTAACAATAATGCGTCGAACAGACGAAGTCGCTGCTGACATCACTACACTTCACGTCATCGTCTCTCATGCAAAAGGTACTTGTCTGATTTGCAGAAAATGTTGTATGTGGGTAGAAAATATGCTTAAGTACGTTTACCTGAAGTTTGGTGACGATTGATTCATTTTTGCAGAGTTTAGACAAATTCGAAAACCTGGGGGGAGATAAACCATAAGTACCGACAGCTACAGGCGGCTCCGTATGCAGATCAGAGATTCGAATAAATTCTGACCTTGACCGAAGGAAATGATGACTCACCAGATGACTGAGTGTGAGGATGAGACAAATTAGAAGTTTGCCATTGAACGGATTCTTCGATTACATTCACTGTTCTTATTATAGCATGACTTTCATATTACTTATTTATTTACAGTAGCAACTCCCTTTGTGCTACTATACAAGTTGACGGTTATGGATTCTTTTCATCAACCGTTGATCGGGTCAGATGACCTTGGTGACTTTGAGACCTTGGTGTTGCGTATTTTGTTTCACTATCGCTGAATCTCTGAATACAGCTGCATGTACAACGAAATCCCTTTCCTGTCTAATATTGCGGATGCTACAGGCCGATCGTGATAAAACTTACCTACTCTTGGAGCTGAAAACACCAGCATTCTTTTAAATCAAAACTCGAAAACGCCAGGTTTAACACATCTACAGCTGTGTGGAGTTAACCGTTAGTTAAAACATTATGTGGAGTTAAAACATTTTTGACGCATAGTGTCCGGCAGTAACGGTCATCGTGATATCATGAATATCATATAAATATCATGAAGTGATGATTACTCAAACGTCAGCACCATTTCATTCAACACACTATACAATTGCATCTTGGGGACGGCGGCAATATCGCACATGTGCATCTTGGGGACGGCGGCAATATCGCACATGTACATCTTGGGGACGGCGGCAATATCGCACATGTACATCTTGGGGACGGCGGCAATATCGCACATGTGCATCTCAGAGACGGCGGCAATATCGCACATGTGCATCTTGGGGACGGCGGCAATATCGCACATGTACATCTTGGGGACGGCGGCAATATCGCACATGTGCATCTTGGGGACGGCGGCAATATCGCACATGTACATCTTGGGGACGGCGGCAATATCGCACATGTACATCTTGGGGACGGCGGCAATATCGCACATGTGCATCTTGGGGACGGCGGCAATATCGCACATGTACATCTTGGGGACGGCGGCAATATCGCACATGTGCATCTCAGAGACGGCGGCAATATCGCTCATGTGCATCTCAGAGACGGCGGCAATATCGCACATGTGCATCTCAGAGACGGCGGCAATATCGCTCATGTGCATCTCAGAGACGGCGGCAATATCGCACATGTGCATCTCAGAGACGGCGGCAATATCGCACATGTACATCTTGGGGACGGCGGCAATATCGCACATGTACATCTTGGGGACGGCGGCAATATCGCACATGTGCATCTTGGGGACGGCGGCAATATCGCACATGTACATCTTGGGGACGGCGGCAATATCGCACATGTACATCTTGGGGACGGCGGCAATATCGCACATGTACATCTTGGGGACGGCGGCAATATCGCACATGTACATCTTGGGGACGGCGGCAATATCGCACATGTACATCTTGGGGACGGCGGCAATATCGCACATGTGCATCTCAGAGACGGCGGCAATATCGCACATGTGCATCTTGGGGACGGCGGCAATATCGCACATGTACATCTTGGGGACGGCGGCAATATCGCACATGTGCATCTTGGGGACGGCGGCAATATCGCACATGTACATCTTGGGGACGGCGGCAATATCGCACATGTGCATCTTGGGGACGGCGGCAATATCGCACATGTACATCTTGGGGACGGCGGCAATATCGCTCATGTACATCTTGGGGACGGCGGCAATATCGCACATGTACATCTTGGGGACGGCGGCAATATCGCACATGTGCATCTCAGAGACGGCGGCGATATCGCACATGTGCATCTTGGGGACGGCGGCAATATCGCACATGTACATCTTGGGGACGGCGGCAATATCGCTCATGTACATCTTGGGGACGGCGGCAATATCGCACATGTACATCTTGGGGACGGCGGCAATATCGCACATGTGCATCTTGGGGACGGCGGCAATATCGCACATGTACATCTCAGAGACGGCGGCAATATCGCACATGTACATCTTGGGGACGGCGGCAATATCGCACATGTGCATCTTGGGGACGGCGGCAATATCGCACATGTGCATCTTGGGGACGGCGGCAATATCGCACATGTGCATCTTGGGGACGGCGGCAATATCGCACATGTGCATCTTGGGGACGGCGGCAATATCGCACATGTACATCTTGGGGACGGCGGCAATATCGCACATGTGCATCTTGGGGACGGCGGCAATATCGCACATGTACATCTCAGAGACGGCGTCAATATCGCACATGTACATCTTGGGGACGGCGGCAATATCGCACATGTGCATCTTGGGGACGGCGGCAATATCGCACATGTACATCTTGGGGGCGGCGGCAATATCGCACATGTGCATCTTGGGGACGGCGGCAATATCGCAGATGTACATCTTGGGGACGGCGGCAATATCGCACATGTGCATTCATAAAGTTAATTACATCCAATTGCAGCCTCTTCTTGGATTCTATTTGTATTTGAAAATATCTTTTCGATAGTAGAAGGATGTTAAAAAGCACATGCTAAGATGGTTTCCATTTTTAATAAGAATCGCAATCTACAGACATGTTTGTGCTGCTCTTGTAAAGTTTGTTAGAGAGACGTAGACAGCAGTAGGATGTTGTCATTGTTTGATTTACTGCATATCTTAGCGTGACAGCGACGAAAATAGAATGTTTATAGTTAGCACATTTACATCCTGATTGACACTTTAATTAGTCAAGTTCAGCAACCGCTTACTACATTCAGGTGAACAACATTTCAAGATGAGCGCATTGCAGTCTTTACTAATACTTTTCTATTTTCTTCCTGCAATTCCTCCTCTACGATCTCAAAGTTCTTCAACTTGTGGAGATCTTGTGCAGAAGTCATCCGGAGGTTTCCTCACCAGTCATAAACAATTCGATAGAGAAAATAAATATCCACGAAACATGGACTGTAAGTGGACTATCAGAGGAGGAAAAGGGAAAGTCATTCATCTTGTTGTTGAGTATTTTAATGTGGATTTTGCTTCAGACATGTTGTGCACACCAGGAGAAGATTACCTCACTGTCTACGATGGCGGGAATGACCGGAGTCCGAAATTGGCGGTGATGTGTGGACGGAAGAAATATTTCCCATCCGAACTCTATTCCAGCGGGCCAAGTATGATGTTGAGGTTCAAAAGCAATGGAGATAGATACGCACGCGAGGGATTCAACATCAGCTACCATTTCATCGATAGAGCAAGAATGTCAAATAACTCGTGGTGTGGAGGTCAGCGAATACTGAGAGGAGAACAAGGTGTTATTGAAAGTCGTGGAATCGATCGATTTAAAGACTTCATGCCTTTCTGTGAATGGGTAATTGAAAGGAAAAAATCAAAAGGTGTTCGTCTCCACTTTGAAAGTTTCTTTGTAGATTGTTCTCATCACGACTTGAAGATCTTTGTTGGAGAGGGTGGCAAAAAGATGGGTGTCACGAAGTACTGTGGGAATGTAATTCCACCCGATGTCTATTCCAACACCAGTCACAGTGTCAGGATCAATATCAAACGTGTGTGGCAAGTAAAGTCAAAATTCAAGATATCTTACAAACTGATTGATGCTGAGCCATCGAACATCAACACAGCTATTGATTCAAAACCATCGAACATCAAGACAGCTATTGATTCAAAACCATCGAACATCAACACAGCTATTGATTCAAAACCATCGAACATCAACAAAGCTATTGATTCAAAACCATCGAACATCAACACAGCTATTGATTCAAAACCATCGAACATCAACAAAGCTATTGATTCAAAACCATCGAACATCAACAAAGCTATTGATTCAAAACCATCGAACATCAACACAGCTATTGATTCAAAACCATCGAACATCAACACAGCTATTGATTCAAAACCATCGAACATCAACAAAGCTATTGATTCAAAACCATCGAACGTCAACAAAGCTATTGATTCAAAACCATCGAACATCAACACAGCTATTGATTCAAAACCATCGACCATCAACAAAGCTATTGATTCAAAACCATCGAACGTCAACAAAGCTATTGATTCAAAACCATCGAACATCAACAAAGCTATTGATTCAAAACCATCGAACATCAACAAAGCTATTGATTCAAAACCATCGAACATCAACAAAGCTGGTACAAATAGCTTTGAAAATAATATGGAACCTGTATTTGCTGGGATTGGAGGTTTCGTCGTGGGAGTTGCTACAGCATGTATTGTTGTTCTAATTATATTAATGCGTCGTCGTCGAAGAGGAGACAACCATCGCAGCCGCAAGGAGGTGAAAGGTCTGAATTTGGAAGCTCAGTTTAGTTCAAAATATTATTTCAAGACTTTCCTAACACGTTCACTGCCATCCGTTTTGTCTCCATTGCCAAGAGAAGTTAAGATCAACACTGCAACAAACAGCTATTCACTATTTGATTTAATATCTATTTGATAAACTGGGAGAATTATCCCGAAAGTGTGATCCCATTCAATGATGGACTATTGTTCGTTCTTGTTTTGCCGTGTCAATGTGAACGGTACTGAGAGATCTTGTTGACTATCCTTTACAATGTCACGGTTGAACCGAATGAAGTATCAAATGTGTGCGGTTTGTAAAGTCAAAATTCAAGATATCTTGAAAATTGATTGATGCAGAACCATCGAATCTCAACAAAGATCTTGATTTAGAACGATCGAAAATCAGAAGAATCCATGCTGATGATGAACGTGTGCAAGCAACTGAAAGTTCTTGAAATAAATTGCAGAAAATGTAATGAATTCCTGTCTATCAAAGCACCCCTGATTTATGTGTTCAAGAGGAACTTTGTCGTTGTCACATCAATATCGCACATCCGCATTCATAAAGTTAATTACACCCAATTGCAGCCCTTGTCCATTGTAGAATGATGTTGAAAAGCACATGCAAAGATGGCTTCCATTTCAATAAGAATTGCAATCTACAGACAGATTTTTTGCTTCTGAAGAGTTGATGATTTGACACAAGGTAGGTATTAACCAATGACCTTGAAACCACAATTGAGATATTGTCGCGACAACGATTTGTGATTTAGTTTGGTGATATCCTTAATCCTCCGCGCATTTTCCCTCTTTGTTTGCTTTTGTGTCCGTCCTGTTATTCCTTAATTTCATAGCTTTTTTCATTTCTAGTTATTTTGAATCAAATCATCATTTCATTTTGTATTCCGTGTATTTACTTTGCCTCGATATCTTCCCTGGTATTATTTCTATTTTCGGCCTTAATTCGGAGTCATTGTTATTTGTAGACAATTGCCTGGTCATACTATTAAACAGACATTTTTCCATAATCAACTGTATGTTATTTCTACAATGCCATTTTTATTATCTTTTGGCATTGTCAGCGTGCCATTCCACGCAAATGTCAGCCATGAGGTTGAATTGTTTTGTCACTATCGCATTTTTTCAATAAACATCTCGGAGATTCCTTTGTTTGTCCTATTTATATAATTAAATGTCAAATTTTCTAATTGACATTATCAATGGCAGTCCTACTGGCATAGAGGAATGCATTTTACATATTGAAGAAAATTCAGTTTGACATGGCAGTTGGCTTTATGGTGTGACACCACTGAGATTTTTAGCTTTGAGTGATCGTCCACAACTGCCGTCATCCATGACCGGGAGGGAGAATGGTGCCTTGCTAAAAACTCTTAATGCAATTCTGATGGCAAGGCAAACAAAAGCAAACATGTGCGCTTACTCAGTGCGCGAGCGGATCATGAAAACATGACAAATGATACATTTTCTGAAAGCTCTCGGTCAAGTGAATCCAAACATCAATGTCTCCAGTTGATCAGAGACATGGATCAAATACATGCACATGTACATATAAACTTTGTTCTCCTTGAACGGAAGATGTCAAAGCATTTGGTCTTTCGATAGCAGCTAGATTGAGCGAGATCTGATGGTTGACGGCGAAGGGAGGCGACGCGATCATGAGCTAGCCGAACGAAGTCCGTCAAGCCCGCCGGAGGCCTAAGCCTCTGAAATACGACGCAGTTCACACACTCAACGGTCGTCTGGTATCCTTCAGGGAAACGTGTGGACCCACCATCAAAGCTACCACGAACCGTCATCATATAAGTCACCCTCTGCGAGTATGTACAGTACCTTCAGTCTGGTTAGTACTTCCCACTATCTTTCCGAGATACCTCTTGTTCCTTTAAAAGGCAGTGCGGTTACGGGACGAGAGGTCATTCCGTTTAGTGACCTTCGCCCTGAGATACAGGGGTATGTTGCAGAGAGGTTGCCACCTAGAGGGCTTTAGAAAAAAGATCAATTACATGACATTTTCATTAACCTATTCCTCCATGTGTATATCGTCGAATGTGTATATTTCCCCTATTTAATAGATTCACCGCATCATTTTTCCGTTTCCGCGTCAGTATTCCTAAACTCAATCTTTCGTGAAACCTCCAAATTGGGCGCGAATTCATATCTTAGGCAAACGTGATCTGTTAGCAGAAAACTTGTGACTAATTAGATACTAAAAAGAAGACGCAAAAATAAAGAACTCCAGTGAACGAGCATCACTATGTAAAATTGCACTTTATTCTATTTTTCCGTTATAGGTTTGAGTAAGATTCACGAGCAATACCGTCCTTTAACATATGCCATCATCTCTAGTGATTAGCCACATAATTAAATGAGCAGAGAATAGTAGTTGCACACAACCTTAATAGTTGCACACAACGAAAAGTTCTTTTATCTTTTGATTATTCTCATAAAATTTAATCAAGAGCTTATAAATGATTGATCACTAAATTTATTCACTTGACTCGTCGAGACACTAGGCTTAGGAAACAGTGTGGTTTGCCTAATTCAATGAAGTAATCAGTGATTGGAAGTTTGTTGCTTCATAACTGATCATTCATAACGGCACTCGGCTGTTCTCCTGTCATCAGTGATTGGAAGTTTGTTGCTTCATAACTGATCATTCATAACGGCACTCGGCTGTTCTCCTGTCATCATTGATTGGAAGTTTGTTGCTTCATAACTGATCATTCATAACGGCACTCGGCTGTTCTCCTGTCATCAGTGATTGGAAGTTTGTTGCTTCATAACTGATCATTCATAACGGCACTCGGCTGTTCTCCTGTCATCAGTGATTGGAAGTTTGTTGCTTCATAACTGATCATTCATAACGGCACTCGGCTGTTCTCCTGTCATCAGTGATTGGAAGTTTGTTGCTTCATAACTGATCATTCATAACGGCACTCGGCTGTTCTCCTGTCATCAGTGATTGGAAGTTTGTTGCTTCATAACTGATCATTCATAACGGCACTCGGCTGTTCTCCTGTCATCAGTGATTGGAAGTTTGTTGCTTCATAACTGGTCATTCATAACGGCACTCGGCTGTTCTCCTGTCATCAGTGATTGGAAGTTTGTTGCTTCATAACTGATCATTCATAACGGCACTCGGCTGTTCTCCTGTCATCATTGATTGGAAGTTTGTTGCTTCATAACTGATCATTCATAACGGCACTCGGCTGTTCTCCTGTCATCATTGATTGGAAGTTTGTTGCTTCATAACTGATCATTCATAACGGCACTCGGCTGTTTTCCTGTCATCAGTGATTGGAAGTTTGTTGCTTCATAACTGATCATTCATAACGGCACTCGGCTGTTCTCCTGTCATCAGTGATTGGAAGTTTGTTGCTTCATAACTGGTCATTCATAACGGCACTCGGCTGTTCTCCTGTCATCAGTGATTGGAAGTTTGTTGCTTCATAACTGATCATTCATAACGGCACTCGGCTGTTCTCCTGTCATCAGTGATTGGAAGTTTGTTGCTTCATAACTGATCATTCATAACGGCACTCGGCTGTTCTCCTGTCATCAGTGATTGGAAGTTTGTTGCTTCATAACTGATCATTCATAACGGCACTCGGCTGTTCTCCTGTCATCAGTGATTGGAAGTTTGTTGCTTCATAACTGATCATTCATAACGGCACTCGGCTGTTCTCCTGTCATCAGTGATTGGAAGTTTGTTGCTTCATAACTGATCATTCATAACGGCACTCGGCTGTTCTCCTGTCATCAGTGATTGGAAGTTTGTTGCTTCAATTCATAACTGATCATTCATAACGGCACTCGGCTGTTCTCCTGTCATCAGTGATTGGAAGTTTGTTGCTTCATAACTGATCATTCATAACGGCACTCGGCTGTTCTCCTGTCATCAGTGATTGGAAGTTTGTTGCTTCATAACTGATCATTCATAACGGCACTCGGCTGTTCTCCTGTCATCAGTGATTGGAAGTTTGTTGCTTCATAACTGATCATTCATAACGGCACTCGGCTGTTCTCCTGTCATCATTGATTGGAAGTTTGTTGCTTCATAACTGATCATTCATAACGGCACTCGGCTGTTCTCCTGTCATCAGTGATTGGAAGTTTGTTGCTTCATAACTGATCATTCATAACGGCACTCGGCTGTTCTCCTGTCATCAGTGATTGGAAGTTTGTTGCTTCATAACTGATCATTCATAACGGCACTCGGCTGTTCTCCTGTCATCAGTGATTGGAAGTTTGTTGCTTCATAACTGATCATTCATAACGGCACTCGGCTGTTCTCCTGTCATCAGTGATTGGAAGTTTGTTGCTTCATAACTGATCATTCATAACGGCACTCGGCTGTTCTCCTGTCATCATTGATTGGAAGTTTGTTGCTTCATAACTGATCATTCATAACGGCACTCGGCTGTTCTCCTGTCATCAGTGATTGGAAGTTTGTTGCTTCATAACTGATCATTCATAACGGCACTCGGCTGTTCTCCTGTCATCAGTGATTGGAAGTTTGTTGCTTCATAACTGATCATTCATAACGGCACTCGGCTGTTCTCCTGTCATCAGTGATTGAGTTGTAAAGATCTTGTCGATCCCCTTTATCGGACGCCAGCGTCAGCAACTCCGGCGTGAAGAATTGCTATTGTTTGTGAACAGTTGTAGAGCAGACAGGCAGGTACTTATGGGTTATCTCCTCCCCCCTGCCACGTTGTCAAATTTGTCTAAAATCCGCAGAAATGAATCAATCGTCACTTTAAGCACAATTATGTGAGGATTCTCTGGCCACATACCAAAATTTGGGCAAATCAGACAAGAGCTTTTTGAATTAGGAGCGATGACTTGAAGTGCAGCGATGCCGGCAGCTTGATCTGACTTCTTATGAGTCTATCGTCGGAGGAGAAAGCACTTGATGTCAACAAAGTCATTTCCCGACAACTCGTGAAGTGATGATGACCAGGCCACATCACTTATATTAATATGCTTGGGTTAATAAAGATGTGGCGAAGTAGTGGTAGTGGGAAGATTTCAAATAACAGTGGATGAGACGAAGAGGGAAAGAGAACAATGCACACACGAGTAACAATAATGCGTCGGACAGACGAAGTCAGATCAAGCTGTTGACTTCGCTACACTTCATGTGATCATCTCTCATGCAAAAAGTACTTGTCTGATTTGCAGAAAATGTTGTATGTGGATAGAAAATATGCTTAAGTACGTTTACCTGAAGTTTGGTGACGATTGATTCATTTTTGCAGAGTTTAGACAAATTTGAAAACCTGGGGGGGGGAGATAACATTCACTGTTCTTATTATAGCATGACTTTCATACTACTTATTTAGTTACAGTAGCAACTCCCTTTGTGCTACTATATAAGTTGACGGTTATGGATTCTTTTCATCAACCTTTGATCGGGTCAGATGACCTTGGTGACTTTGAGACCTTGGTGTTGCGTAGTTTGTTTCACTATCGCTGAATCTCTGAATACAACTGCATGTACAACGAAATCCCTTTCCTGTCTAATATTGCGGATGCTACAGGCCGATCGTGATAAAACTTACCTACTCTTGGAGCTGAAAACACCAGCATTCTTTTATATAAAAACTCGAAAACGCCAGGGTTAACACATCTAAAGCTGTGTGGAGTTAACCGTTAGTTAAAACATTGCGTGGAGTTAAAAAATTTTTGACGCAAAGATAGTGTCCGGCAGAAACGCTCATCGATCGTACAATAACATGAAGTGATGATTACTCAAGCATCATTTCATTCAATGCGGAAATCACATGAGATATTGTCGCGACAACGACGAACATAATATGTTCGCAGTTAGCAACAATCAGTAATCACCACATTTCTGTTCACATCTTCTCAGTACATTCAGGTGAAGAACATTTCAAGATGAGCGCATTGCACTCTTTACTGATACTTTTCTATTTTCTTCCTGCAATTCCTCCTCTACGATCTCAAAGTTCTTCAACTTGTGGAGATCTTGTGCAGAAGTCATCCAGAGGTTTCCTCACCAGTCACAAACAATTCGATAGAGAAACTAAATATCCACGAAACATGGACTGTAAGTGGATTATCAGAGGAGGAGAAGGAAAAGTCATTCATCTTGTTGTTGAGTATTTTAATGTGGATTTTGCTTCAGACATAGTTTGCACACCAGGACAAGATTACCTCACTGTCTACGATGGCGGGAATGACCGGAGTCCGAAATTGGCGGTGATGTGTGGACGGAAGAAATATTTCCCATCCGAACTCTATTCCAGCGGTCAAAGTATGATGTTAAGGTTCAAAAGCAATGGAGATAGATACGCACGCGAGGGATTCAACATCAGCTACCATTTCATCGATAGAGCAAGAATGTCAAATAACTCGTGGTGTGGAGGTCAGCGAATACTGAGAGGAGAACAAGGTGTTATTGAAAGTCGTGAAATCGATCGATTTAAAGACTTCATGCCTTTCTGTGAATGGGTAATTGAAAGGAAGAAATCAAAAGTTGTTCGTCTCCACTTTGAAAGTTTCTTTGTAGATTGTTCTCATCACGACTTGACGATCTTTGTCGGAGAGAGTGGGAAAAAGATGGGTGTCACGAAGTACTGTGGGAATGTAATTCCACCCGATGTCTATTCCAACACCAGTCAGAGTGTCAGGATCAATATCAAACGTGTGTGGAAAGTAAAGTCAAAATTCAAGATATCTTACAAACTGATTGATGCTGAACCATCGAACATCAACACAGCTATTGATGCTGAACCATCGAACATCAACAAAGCTATTGATTCAAAACCATCGAACATCAACAAAGCTATTGATTCAAAACCATCGAACTTCAACACAGCTATTGATTCAAAACCATCGAACATCAACAAAGCTATTGATTCAAAACCACCGAACATCAACACAGCTATTGATTCAAAACCATCGAACATCAACACAGCTATTGATTCAAAACCATCGAACATCAACACAGCTATTGATTCAAAACCATCGAACATCAACAAAGCTATTGATTCAAAACCATCGAACATCAACACAGCTATTGATTCAAAACCATCGAACATCAACAAAGCTATTGATTCAAAACCATCGAACATCAACACAGCTATTGATTCATAAAACCATCGAACATCAACAAAGCTATTGATTCAAAACCATCGAACATCAACACAGCTATTGATTCAAAACCATCGAACATCAACACAGCTATTGATTCAAAACCATCGAACATCAACAAAGCTATTGATTCAAAACCATCGAACATCAACACAGCTATTGATTCAAAACCATCGAACATCAACAAAGCTATTGATTCAAAACCATCGAACATCAACAAAGCTATTGATTCAAAACCATCGAACATCAACAAAGCTATTGATTCAAAACCATCGAACATCAACACAGCTATTGATTCAAAACCATCGAACATCAACACAGCTATTGATTCAAAACCATCGAACATCAACAAAGCTATTGATTCAAAACCATCGAACATCAACAAAGCTATTGATTCAAAACCATCGAACATCAACAAAGCTATTGATTCAAAACCATCGAACATCAACAAAGCTGGTACAAATAGCTTTGAAAATAATATGGAACCTGTATTTGCTGGGATTGCATATTTCATGGTGGGAGTTGCTACAGCATGCATTGTTGTTCTAATTATATTAATGCGTCGTCGTCAACCATCGCAGCCGCAAGTAGGTGAAAGGTCTGATCAATGGAAGCTCAGTTTAGTTCGTGATATTAGATAGGAGAAAGAATGATGCAAAGAATTTAAGATTCGTTGAATGTATAAAGAGATACAATATCAATAAGTTTTACCATGAAATTGTTACTTAAAGAAAATCTGACGCTAGTTTTCAATGATGAAATGCTCAGTTTCAAAAAACTTAATGCCATGTGAAAAGTTATGGTTAGTACTTTATATTGGCAGAGCATTTAGGTTGTGTCTGGTCAGTTATGGTCAGCAGAGTTAAAAGTATAAATTTTTGGTGAATTCATTCACTGATGCCTATAGACAAAACTACGGAATGCAGAAAATTAAGATTATCACCATTGAATCAGGCTTGCGTTAAGCTTCCAGATAATATATATTGTTCTCCGAATTTCGACAACATTTAGTACAGTTTTAGTCAATTAACACTGACCTGATTCTGCGCCTACTGCCGCGTTAACAATGCTTTTAGCGGTAAAATGAACACAGCATAAGAAATTTTATTGTATTAAAACTGGCGTTTTCGAGTTACGGTTTAAAAGAGTGCTGGTGTTATCAGCTCCAAGAATATGTAAGTTCTATCAAAATCGGCCCCGTCTGTTCACTGGCAAACTTTAAATTTGCATTACTCCGACACTCAGTCATTCGATGAGTCATCATTTCCGAATTTTTCGAATTTCTTATCTGCATACAGAGACCGCCTGTGACTATCTGCCTGTGGTGGCTCTGCACCTGTTCACAAACAATAGCAATTCTACACGTCGTGGTTACTGACGCTGGCGTAGTCGACAATGCCTCAATCAATGATGATTAGAGCTGGAACGGTTAGCCAATATTCAAAAAAGTTAAAGTGTTAAATTAAAGTGTTGAAGAATGTGATTATGGTTGTGATTATGATTAAGCCGGCCATATACTTGATTATGATTAGTAGTAGTAGTATGTGTTTATTCATTTGAAATGGAAATCATGCAATGCAGATACACAGATGAAAAATACAGAGCTTGTACATTATACAGAAGGCATGCACAGTAGCTGTAGGAAATACATTAGTTAGCATATTTCTGCTAGGTTATGCAAAATAGAGCATCTGGGAATAAATGACAATTGGCGTTGTTGGGTTCTTGAAAAGGGGATAGAGACAGCGAGGGAATGTCGGGATCTTGAAAGTTTGGGGGGCATGATTTTATGCAATAAATGTTTTGGTTCTAACATTTTTCTGAAAACTGTTAGGGCAGATGCTTCCCTTCTTAGGGAATAGGGGGGTAAAGCTATCACAACTGCACTTTGGTCCGCAAATAATTTTGTGAGAACGTCGCCGAACCTTCTCCAATTTTTCAGCATTAAGCTGGTTCAGTCCAACGAGGAGGGCACCATTGTATTCCAGCGTTGAAGGGACAGTAGCAATATAAATCTGAATGAGTTGGGACACAGAAAGGCATTGTTTTAATCGCTTTATGACATAAAGACGCTGGTTGGCACGTTTGCATAAATTGTTTACAAAAGCATTCCAAGATAGATTTGAGTCATAAATGACTCCAAGAATCTTTATACTATTTACAAAATGAATATCACGAGGCACTAAAGAATTCTGACTTTTAGCGATAAACATGCATTGGGTTTTTTCACAATTGATTAAGGAACATATTCTATGACGAGGCGTGAACTCATGTTTGGCTTATGAAACACGGTTTCCTAAGCCTAGGGTCTGGACTAGTCAAGTGAATAAATTTAGTAATCAATCAATTAGGACCTCACGATTAACTTTTATGAGAATAAGTAAAAGATAAAAGAGCTTTTCGTGGTGTGCACAGATTTAGGAAACGGACTGACGAAACTTAAAAGTCTTAATGATACGGATGCGGATCTGAAGGTTCTTCTGAATAAAAAGTCGAAACTAATGGATAAGAAAAGTCAGACAGACCATCTCGAAAGTTTGTGAAAAGAAATATGTGCAGTTCTAATGCATGAGAATTCACGTTCTCAACATACAAGCAGGATCGTTCATTTTTCTTCAGTGCTAATGCAAGGTCGAGTTTACACTGCATTAATCGATTCAAATAATTTTCCTTCAATTAGTTTTACTTAACCCTATTTTTACCCGTCCCTTTTGCGCTGTGGAAACCCGGTGAGGACGCCTCAGAATTTCATGTTCTCGTGATTCAAACGTTCCATAAATTACTCTAAACCAATAATAATGCTTATCTCGCGTGTGGTGCTACGTATCAGCAAGAGTTCATTTAATAAAATCGAAACTGCTGCTCTACCATGCTTGCTCTATAACTACAAATGTCTTGCAAATTGCTCCTACATAAACACACACAAGATAATTTAGAATATGATGAAGTCGTTAGATAATTGATGAGCTAATTTACACTACGCTCTGCGAGTCATGGCCGTTGCTTTCATCCTTTGAGAAGATGCTTGAGTGTGTGGAGATGCGAATGCTACGGTGAATGTGTGGTGTCAGACGATCGGACAGGAAATGGAATGACAGCATCAGAAAAGCACTGCGTCTCGAAAACATCACTCACATCGCGAGAAAATAAGGACTTGTGTGGATGGAAGTGGATGGTAAAAGAGGAGCAGGAAGACAAAAGAAGATCTAGTGAAAGCGGACGTCCACGATCTGTCAAAGTTAAGGTCGATTACCAAGCAGAAACCGTCTAAACCAGCATCTTCTGGAGACGAAATGGATGAATGATTGGCAAGTCATACATGTACAAGTTCATAAGACAAGTGAGGTTGGTCTCTAAATAAGTTTTAAGGGCATGCCTCCATTAGTTCAAAATTAAGTGTGGAACTGGTTGAAGTACATTGTGTAATATTCAACGTAGCAAAGTGCGTCAAGTTAACAAAATTAAAAAAAAACAATCTAACGACTAGTTAATTTTTTAAAAGGTACAAAATATGATTTAAGAGAAACTTATTATATCCTAAAATGTCTAAAAATTCCATAATACTTACAACAAGGACAAACAACGATTCTCCTCTCCTCATGTGGAATGAATGGGCGAGTAAGTCGTTCTGTTCAAAATTATGTTCATCACTTATATATTGAAAAGATCCTATTTAACAGTCTGCCCATTCAGATGATAAGAGGACAGGTCTGTTTCCAATCAGAATACCAGATCTAGCTATCACAGCGGTATTACGCCATCTGAAATCTACCAGGTGTGTAGGAGAATTAATATTAGTTCCTTAAGCTAAAACGTGAAATAGAATTCTACAAAATATGCATACAAATTATTTGACTATTTTTAATGAGGTTATCAACAGGAACTTGGTCAGGACGATCGCGTTTCGACCGCTTCATCCTGGACGCTCAAACCCGACCAAGCGCGGTCCTGTACATTTAAGATGCACAGCCTCAAAGATTCAATTTATAATAGAGAAAGATTAGCATCTATCAAAAAAAATAGAGTCGCTATTGACTAAAATGTACCTCAGGCATTTGAAAGAAGGACAGAGTCCAGCCAATATGTCATTTTTCTGATGTATCACTTCTCACAATTTCAATCTTGCTTTCTTCGGTTTCAGGAGTCGACAACGGAGGTGTAACCGTCAAGACCCCTCAACATAGCGTGAAAGTCTCCTCTTTAGACTGCGGCATCGTGTCACCATGGACACCTACATACGGACCAACCGTCTGGCCAGCTCCACTCAGTACTATCCCTCGGAGTCCAGGAATCAAAGGAATGGCTTTCCCCATTTATAACAATGTTTGGAATACAAATTTCATTTACTGGTATCCATTCATCGACGAAGATAAGAATTTCAAGGCGAGATTCCAAGTTCGATGGACAAATGCAGATACAACTCTAAGATTCCGTCCGCAAATGTGATAAATATGACTTTTGATAGAGAATGATAACTATTCGTTGTGTTTTAATCAATTTTTAACTTTGAATCATTCCATAGACTTTCAATGACACTGACTGACACCATCCCTGTGTAGATTGCCTTTTGACACTTTGTGATAAGTTACAATTCGATATATTTGTAATTCTAAAATTCGAGTTCGAATGGCAATCGTTGTGACACTTTTTTGTGAGTATTGAAGACTTCTGCGAAATACAGAATATAAGCCTTTCTCGAACCAGTTGTAATTTTCGTGAAATAAATAATGACACCTATCTGAATGATTTGACTCTAAAATTACATGAATAGGCCTATATAGTATAAAGCAAGAAATTATCTTTGATTGAAAGTAAGAGGGAGACTGAATTGGTATTGTCTCAGATCAGCGTTCAAAACATTGCAACTGAAAATTCGCTGCGCATCTTATATGTTCGTTAAGCGATCAAGCTACTCTCAGAAATCGTGAAGTGTATTGGAGGTTATAAATGATAACGAAGATGATCGATTCCGTTAATTAGGTAGTGTCAACCCAAGAAAGAAAAAGCAAGCTTAGTAATGAGAGCTTTTACCGAGATTATATGTGTTCCTGACTGAGCTCCAAAACATAAATTTGGTCAACTTTGAAAAAGTAGCCTTTTGCAAATCATTGCTATCATCATGAGCTCGAGGCACTTCCTGTTCACTGCGTCAGCCGAGCAGAGGCGTGACGCCATCATCCAAAATATCCGTTTTCTCCATGACTTTCCTTTCTTGAGGAGATGCGTTGCCTACGACCGTACGCGTATTCGATCGATCAAAATACAACTGAAGTTTGATTAATAAGGATACATGTCAATGCGTTCAGTGCCATCTCGAATCCTCTTATCCATTTTCTATGGTCACACGAATGGTTCGTGAAGCTGCTAATATGTTTTCTACTTAACCTATCATTCAGAGGAACTGCAGGACGGCCGACCCAGACTGCCTTGACAAACCACACGCCTACGCCGCAAAAATAGCAGGCCCGCGCTGTGCGCAAATGGGAGGATATCTTACTACTGTTAGGTGTTATATATCTAGGAGTCCATGCTTCTGGCCTATTGTCCGACATCTTCGTTAAGATAGCTTCGTTCAGATAGCTCCAATTCGATTTCAGATCTGCCCAAATGAATTTCAGATATGATCCACATGAATTGGAGATCTCCAGTCGAATTTAAGATCTTTTCAAAGTTGATCATCTTGCAGATATCTGAAATTAAGCTATAGAAACCTGAAATCCATCTTATGTCTGAAATTCATTTGGAAAGATGAAATAGACATGGAAAGGGTGCAATTGATTCCAAAAGTTAACATACAGGGATGATAGAGAAGTTTTCGGTCTTTGAATATTACATAGTCTTTTCAAACGCTATAACAAGTCTCCAAAACAAAGGAAAAAACGTGAATCACCGAAAAATAAATTTCAAAATTTTCCATATACATCACTAATGCAAATGGGGATTTAACTCCCTCGCGTCTTAAACGAGTATACTCGTGATGCGCTATGCACTATCACGAGTATACTCGGGCCTCAATATTGGCGCTAATACGGTTATTTTCGTGAGTTTGTCGATGATTTCATTAATACTATGCTATTCTTAGCTCATTACCACTGATTCAGTCTCTCAATGACGTCTACGAAATTTGTCGACCAATCATCATCGAGCATGGCATGTCTGCATCTGTGAAGTGTGAATGAATAACAAAGCTCGATTGTAATGACGCATTTCCGTTAAACTGGGTGAAAGATTTCTCACTTTCACTATTGAAGAATGTCTGACTCCAGACAAACTCGTCGTGCAAAAGATATCGCCATTAGTAATCTACAAGGCCTCTAAAGTAGAGAAACAGTGAATACAACGTGGTAGAGATACAGTAAGATTCAGTAAGCCTGGTCCTATTGAGGACTATAATTTTCACATGAATGGAACCGATAAGCAAGACCAGCAGCTAAAACCGTACGAATGTATACGAAAATCCTATAAATGGTTTGTCAAAATTGGACTTCATTTGCTGCAGCGTATGATACTCAATGGATACAAAGTGTACTGCAACCACAGAATTAAATATTTTGTTTATCTGCTTCGGTTTGCTAGAAGTGTGATTAATACGAAACTGACGGCACATAGAGGAACCTATTAAGTGGGCAAGAAGGAATTCCTAATACCTTACAGAGATAGGAAAAAAAGTCGTGCGTCGCTTGCGGATTAATGTGAGTTCCAGCAAAGTGCTTCGAT
Organism: Prostheceraeus crozeri; assembly: GCA_907163375.1. Classification (NCBI taxonomy): domain Eukaryota; kingdom Metazoa; phylum Platyhelminthes; order Polycladida; family Euryleptidae; genus Prostheceraeus; species Prostheceraeus crozeri. Next base: position 87,485 of record CAJQUW010006748.1, read on the forward strand.
TGCCAAAATTCCTTCATATTCGAAGACTTCAGATCATTGCGCACAAGTTTTCTCCATAATGTTGACCCTTCCGATCATTATTAAAGAAAGTAGCAGGCGTACGAAAATTAGTTCACTTGATGATCCTCTCCTCGGCATTGCTCACTGTATAGTGCATACATTGAATCGAAGCCAAGGCAGGGATGTGTGTTTTGGTGTGTGCGACGTGATATCACAGCACGCACGCCTCTCTCACTGGCTCTGGTGTCCCCTGCTGACAGCTTATCGTTTGTCATTTCCAATAGCAAGCGATACACGAATTATCCATTCGAGAAGGAGCAAGTTGATGTGCCATTTCGACATTAAGGTTAGATACAATTCTTCCTTTCTAGGAAACCGAAGCGCGCGCAGATGAATCTAATTCTGTGACTGCAACAGTACCCTAGGTCTTTGCCATCTTCCGTCAAAGTGATCAGTTTTCAAGAATTTCTCAAGAAATATATAAATTCATACATTCACTGTCGAGGGAGTCCACCACCTGAAGGAGAGGTTGTTCGACGACCAAGAAAAAGAACTCGGTCTATTGATCCTCCAGCACTGCTGCTGATCATACATGTACACTACGAGAGCAACACGACCTACTCAGGATTCCCCCAACACAAAAGAAAGCGAGACCAACTCGTCAGTGTCGGTACTGCTTCCAATTCGGAAACAAACGTCGGCGTGAAAGTTCTTATTACTGTCCTAAATGCCCTGGAAACCCTGCATTGTGTGTTGAATGCGCAGTTAACTGACATTGTAGTTTGTAGCAATTTTTGATGTATCTTTCATTATTATGATAGTTCATGCCACTATCAATATTCAGTGAAGCAATATATAATCATGCAAATATATGTTTTGTAGTAAATTCAGTTTTTTCATCTACATTATGTATTCTATGGCTTTAACACTAGAAGCACCGTGAGTCATTTTTGACTCACTCTGAATATTGTCGTCACTTCTGCTCCTCTCAATTAAATGTCAGGTCCCTGCCTTTTGGTGACTTTTATTTTAGTGATATCAACTGTATGTCCACGCGATATAATCGCATAACTCTTATCATTTCACTGAAATCAAGACTGGTCTACCTATAAGCACCGCTGAGTCAATTTTGACTCATGAGACTAATTTTGCAATTCGGAATTGTTGTTATTCAAGTTAACATGTGTTTTCACATTTAGCATATCTCTATTTGCAAATTCTTAGATATCGATGAACTATGAACAAAGCATGAATGACTCACGCGCTGTCTCAGTTTATCTTTCTGCATTGCAAAGCGTTATTTTGATCATTCCTATCTAGACATCTTCCTGCATAGTGCAACTGCAAGCTAGTGTCATAGCTAGCAAAATGAATCGTCCAAAGCGTTATTCGGCGCAGCCAGCATTGATTGTGATCGATGCAATCCATGGATCCTTTTGAATCTGGTGATGATGAACCAGAAGTAGCCGATAGTAATGGAATTCAAGACATTTGCGAAAGTGATTCATCTGATTCATCAGAAATGAGGGACGATTTATCAAGTCCTACTTCCACCTCCTTTACCTGAGCGCATGGGATTATGTCTAGATAATTCAAAACGACGAGTATGTTTCTACTTTCGCTTCGACTTCATCAACTGCTTACCACGGAAAGGACCATACACAGTGGACTGAAATAACTCAGTCAAGACAAGTGGGAAGAAAAGCAGAGGAGTGAATCACGCAAGCGCACACCTCATCCAGAAATGTACAAATATGTCATAACCAAATGTTTGAAGTGCTCAAAGCATGTCTGTGGGAAGCACTCCGATGGTTCGAAGATTGTGTTTTACCATTTGCAGCATATGCGAAAATATTTGAACTTTTCTCTCAGTAGAACTTTTGTGGTTATATGTTGTTATGTACATGTAAGCAAATAGGCCTACTTTAGAAAGTAGACCACTGACTTGTTTATGTCCTATTGTCCTATTGAATACATGTATATTGATGTGTTAAAAGTTGCCATTTAGCCTAGGATTAAATGGTTGAGATAAGTACATTAAATGATGTTTCTTCATGTTGATTGTTCTTTCTTAATTCTACATATGAAATTATAGCTAGGCCATTATAATCCCCTCCTGCAATGTAAAAAAATCACAGCTTTTTGTAAAACTGCTTAGCAACACTCTTTATTACGAGAAATTGCAATGAATATCAATATAAAAGCATTTCACTTGGATAAAAACCGCAAAATACCAGAAAAATAGATGTGAGTCATTTTTGACTCATTGGTGCTTAAAGGTGTGACAAAATTTTGGTGCTTCTAGTGTTAAGGCATCTCTACAAATTAAATCTGAGTAAAAAAACTAGTCCTAAAGAAAATGAATATACAGTCCTACTAAAAATTGCTTTAAATTATGATTAAAGAAAAAACGGTGCACATTTATACACCACACTGCCTAAAACGAGTATATTCGTGAAAATTTCAAAATAAATTCAAATAAAACTTCAAAATAAAGTCATGGAAATGTTAAAAGTAAACCGTCTGAATAATATCCAGCAAAAATTATGACTAATATAAAAAAGAAAGGAATATTTTCTAACATTTGAATTTTCTAGGATTTCTGGGATTTTTAAAAAAATTAGCCGTCGTGAAAGGGCTAATAAATGCGGAGTTACCACTCTACCTAATATTTCCACTCTATGGTCGACACTCTACCTGTATATCCTTACTCTATGATTGAAATCATTGTATTTGACTATGTGATTTTGCCATGCTAGTGCTGGCAGCTGTTGCCTGATCACGCTTGAAAAGATTCTCTTGAGGTTTAGCAGGAAAGCGATAGCGCAGGTCATCGAGTTGCCATTTTAACAATCATTACCTCACCAAGGCTGTCAGACACGGACTCTCTGTAAAATAATAGAATTTCCTTCTGCATTATACTATCATGATCAGTCAATTCCGTTGTAATTTCTTCAAAACTGCATAAATGCGCATATCTCACATTTGGAAACAATTCCGACTGCATCTCCTTTGAGTTCATTTAATAAAATCGAATGTGTATACACATTGGGGATTTAATAAATGCGGAGTTACCACTCTACCTAATATACCTACTCCATGGTCGACACTCTACCTATATATCCCTACTCTATGATAGATAGCTTGACTTCTGCCTACAACGGGCCTGTGGTGGATTCCGCCAATGTCCGTGGTAATGCCTTGGTTTACAGATGACATCCGGCTCTCGTCGATCATCCCAGCGTTGAATCACACGTGAGCTCTGAAGGCCATCATGAGCGGCTCATGAATCAATAATGAATCTGCCCAGACCAACTATATCCTACCCCAGACCAAACGTTCTCCTGGTCCACAGAGCAAAATTGTTACAAAAAGCTGATGTCATTAGCATATTTCGTAGGTATATTGAATAGTCAGTTGGAATAGTGATGCTTAATGGATAAGTGAAGATGGCAGAAAGAAACATGGATAATTTCTTCATTCGAGCTTCGCGAAACACGTTTTTGTGAGCATCCGACATACTTAAAACACACTAAATTTATTATAGAAATATTTTCGATATATCTAATATTTCGTCATGTAGGATTACATTATGGAACCAGGGTTTTAAAAGCTTTTAGAGGCGGCGAAAAAGAAGAAGAAAATTCTACTTATTGGGAGATTCTTTTCATTGATCTACTTGTTGTGGTAAAAGTGTTCAAGTAACGCTCACCATTTATTGTAAATGACGTCACAGTGTTTTCTATTAAGGACTCTTCAATGTAATGACTTGATACTTAGCCCACTTTATTAACTTGCTTTCGAGCATTGAAGGATGGGATGCAGAATTATCCATGCATAAAAGACGAGTATGAGATCGCTAGGATAATTCGCGCGATCATTTGTATAGGAGTAAAAGTTGGCTAGTTTAGGAGTTTTCATGGAGTAACTAAGCAATTAATTACAGTGGAATAGACACTCGGGCAGGTGTTGAATAGGTGAACATCGCAGCGTCGAATTCGTCAGTTTCCCAGCTGAGGAGCTGCGATTTTAAGGCATCGACGTTTTTGTTTCTTGCCACTTAAAGATGGAGCATCTTTTAAGAACATCAGTACACCACCCCAGAAGCACTGCGGCATTTCCGTATGGTATCCTGCGATGGAGATTCTATCATAGGTAATTTGTTGACTCACTCAAACCACCTGACGTCACGCAAAATATGTCAGCTTTGATTTTCAGATCGTCCGATTAATTAAAAGAGCATGGGAGCTGAATACAATCCGTTTCCTAAATCGTTTGCACACCACAAAAAGTTCTTTTATATTATGATTATTCTCAGAAATTTGATTGTGGCCTCATAATTGATTGATTATTACATTGATTAACCGGACCATTCAAGAGACTTAGCTTAGGAAACAGTAAGGTTTGCCTAATTAAATGAAGGAAAATTGTGATTGGAAGTTTGTTGCTTCATAGCTGATAATTTCATGTCGGTTGGCTACCGGTACTCGTATGTCCTCCTGTCATCATTGATTGAGTTGTAAACGACATTAATCCCATTATCGGACGCAAGCGTCAGCAACTATGGCGTGAAGAATTACTGTTGTTTGTGAACATGTGTAGCAGAGGCAGACAGGCGATCGAAATCTTCTGCTGAAACACACATTCGAAATCTTCTGCTGATGAGTATGAGAATAACTCAAATTGGAAGTTAGCCGGTGAATTGATGGGCCGATCTTGATATAACGTACATAGGCCATTCTTTTAGCTGAATTCTTGGAACCCAAACTCGAAAACGCCAGGTTTAATGCAATAAAAGTTATTAAGTTGTGTGCAGTTAACCATTAAAAACATTGTCAACGCGAAAGTTGGCGAAAAATCAAGCAAAAGGTGTTAATTGAGTAAAACTGGACCAACTTTCGAAATTCGAAAAAAAATTATGTCGTCTGAAAGTTTGACACGAACCTGATTCAATGGCCATAATCATAATTTTTCGTTAGTTTCGTCTGTGTTTATCGATGAATGAATCGACCAAAAATTTATTCTTTTAATTCTGCTGACCAAACGCAGCCTAAATTCTCTGCCGATTTAAAGTACTAAATGTAACCTATCACATGATACAAATTTTTTTTGAAATTTATTTCATTGAAAAATCGCGTCAGATGTTCTTTTAGTAACAATTTTTTGGTAAGAGTTATTGGTGATGTTTCTCTTAAAATCTTTAGAACATGATGAAGGTGAATGATAGCTTATAATATGTGTCAATTTTCATTAAAAATTATGCTGTCTTTACATTAAAATCCTGCATCAGTGAAATTGCTCAATTTTCTTTTGGAAATCATACTGACCACGACTGACCTCTTAAAAAAATAAACATTAAGTTTCATATTGCATATCGTTTGTTGAAATTAACATTACAAATTACATTAGAATATAGGTTAACTTTTTAATGCAATTATTTATGAGACGGTCTCTAATGAGTAAGGAATGCGCTGGTAGTTCACCATTATTGAATGGGCGTTATCGCCGTTGTACAAGCGAGTTAGAGTCGTCTTCGAACGGAGTTGGTACTGTCAGTTTCTAATGTGAAGACGTAGCTTGTGCCAGAGAGTTGTAATTAGCATTGACATTTTTACAAATTGCAAGTTCTGAAACCACAGCATGCGCCGTATGATCCCCTATAAAAGTATCGGTGTCTCACCGAAAACCTCGGAGATCTGACCGACTAGGGTAGCGGCATATTGAGCGAGATGAGGAACAAACATGCAACAAAACTATGAATCAAAAAGAACATGTGATGTTGGAAGTTACATTTTGGTTGTTCGAAATATGGACGTTAGATGAGGATAATGTATGTGCAGGATTACTGGTGTGAAGTTGTTGATAAATGATAATAGGTCATAAGGCAGATTTTAAGCACATGTAGGCACGGGGTATCGCTTGCAGGTTGTCTAACGCTGCAAAAGGTTGTGAACTACATGGAGTTACCTACTACTTATGTAGGCCTACTGCACTGAAACTTTTCACACCTTGGGCCTATTTATTGTTCTGTAATGCTAGTAAATGCAGGTGACTAAATATTCTTGCGTATTCCATACTGTTATTGAGAAATCAAAGTCAAGCGCTCCATTTCCTCATCGTTTTTCTCTGTAAGATAGGTCTATACCTTTTGTAATGCTGCAATGTCTCTCTATTCAGACGAAAAAAATAATTTGTTGTTTCCTAAACTGAATTCTGGTGCTGAATAAGTAGTGAGTTGCAGGTCTGATTAATCTGATGCAGACCACTGATTTATATGTTGGCTTGTGCACGAAGAGGTGATTAAGAACATCACCTTTCAAAGCCTTTTTTAGGAGACTGTCAGACCTGCAACTGACTTTTTATTGTGCTAAACGCATATTAAGAGATCTCAAGAATGCAGTTTCGGTAATATGTCCGCCATTTCGAACTTTCAACATTTCTCGGAACAGGCTAGCCATTTCATTTGCCAACAGTGATAATTGAATAGACCGTGTCAAAGTTAACTGCATAGAAATCTGTTGACGAAACAATTGAGAATCATGTCAGTATAGCCCGACAAAGCAGTTTCAGTTTTGTGTCCGCCAATATGAATTTTCGTCAATTTCACGAAAAGGGCTAGCCGTCTGATTTTCTAGATGTTATATTTGGAAAGAGCGGGTCAAATTACATAGGAAACTACTGACAAATTGCTTGGGAATTCTTTTGAATTCAGCACCAGAATTCATTTTCTGTTTCAGTATCCGCCATTTTGAATTTTCGTCATTTCCTCGAAAAGGGCAAGTTACATGATTTTTCAACCATAATTTTTGAAACTTTCATGCAAAAACACACCAGGAGCCGTCGAGAAACGCAATGGGAAATTTTCAAATGAATCCGTCTCTCCTGCATACACTTTGGCACGGTGTTACGGTACATGCAATTTTGACGGGATTCCGCTACGGATGATGGATTATGAAGCCCAATATTAGAGCAAATATCCTATCTGAATGATTTTTTAATGCAGATAACTTTTAAGGCTGCTAGTCAGTGGTATATTGAGTTTAGTGCCGTTGAGGAAGCTTAACATGTAGACATATTTAATAATAATAATGAATGCATATTTGTTGTAATGGGAATCGACAAATTACCAAAGAAATACAGAATTAGCATAAGATAGCAGTTCTGCAAGTAAGAGCACATAAATAATAGTCAGAATAACATTCAAGGAGCAGTCAACACGTATCCCCCATTATCTAGATTCCACTGAATTGAACAACACACAGACACGGTAAAAGAACGATCGTGCAAGACGTTCAGTCCTATGAATTGGAAGAATAAATCTTCCTGATGCAGAGACGGTCGGTAAACGTTCATGCAGTATATAGGATGGCTCTGAATAAACTAATGGCCCGAAAAACTGTAACCACCACCGTGACTCCTGTTACACCAAATCAAATCGCTCACAGCCTCCTGTCTAGTGGAAAGTATTCCAGTCCAGATAAAGCTTTCACACGCACAGTAAACTGCGATCTCAAGTCTTCCTGGAATGCCCCATATGCTGACATCGATCTCTGCTACAACTTTTCGGAGGAAGAAATTTGCAGCGCAATCCACTTCAGTAAAAGCGGAAAAAGCCCAGGACCGGATAACCTCCATCCTGAATTCTACAAAAACCTGACAGATTTATACATCGCATGGCTGACGTCATTTTTCACAACCTGCTTAAAATCTCACAAAATTCCTAAAATCTGGAGAACTGAAAAAGTTATAGCCGTCCTGAAGCCAAATAAACCTCAGGATTCTCCCACCAGCTACAGGCCGATCAGTTTACTTTGCATCGCATTCAAGCTGTTCGAGCGTCTGATCTACAACCGTATCACTCCCATCGTCGAATCTGTTCTTCCTCATGAACAGGTCGGCTTCCGCCCTAACCGCTGTACTACTGATCAAGTTGCCTTGCTAACTGAAGACATTGAAGATGCCTATGAAGAAAACGTTTTTGCTGGTGCTGTTTTTATCGACCTTTCAGCCGCATACGACACAGTATGGCTACGAGGTCTTAACTTGAAGTTATTGAAAACCATTCCCTCTAAGCACATGGTCAAAATGATTATGACACTGGTTAGTCAACGAAGCTTTGTGGTCAATCTCCGTGGGCAGTCATCTCGACGTCGTTTTCTTCGTAATGGCTTACCACAAGGCTCTGTACTTGCACCATTGCTGTTCAACATCTACACTCATGACCTACCTGTTACGACTAGCCATAAGTATATCTACGCTGACGACATAGCCCTACTAACTAAAGGAAACGTTACTACCGAAATCGAGCGGACACTTAGCAATGACCTTGACAAACTGACTTGTTACTTTCATCGATGGAGACTAAGACTAAATGCCGAAAAAACAGTATGCAGTGTTTTTCATCTCAAGAACTGTCAGGCCAACAAACAGTTAAACGTCCATTTACGAGGGAAAGTCATCTCACCTGTTATCTCTCCGAAGTACCTCGGCATAACGCTAGACCGATCACTTACGTACGGGCAACACCTTAAACAAGTCGCAGCCAAGATCAACGCCCGTAATTCAATACTACGCACCCTCGCTAGTTGCCGTTGGGGCGCCGAGTTCTCTGTGCTTCGAACCTCCGCCCTTGCTCTCTGCTACTCCAGCGCGGAGTATTGCTCTCCAATCTGGATGCAGAGTACCCACTCCAAGAAGATAGACTGCGCTCTAAATGACACTATGCGACTAATCTCTGGTTGTATACGCAGTACACCAATTGACATCCTGCCCATTCTGAGTGGCATTGAACCTCCTGACATCCGCCGCGAAAGACTCGCGATACGACTTCACCAAAGAGCTTCGGACAGTGACTACCTGCTGCATAAGAAGCTCTTCGCCAACGACCGACCATCAAGAAGACTTAAGTCACGCAACCCTCTATCCAGACGACACAACGGCCTTATCCCACTATCAACAACCTATTCCAACTCATGGGCTGCAGATGAATGGAGACGAAAATGGACACAGGCGAGTCACGGACTTCGGCGCTTCATATCCGAACCGGCTTACCATCCTCCCGGCTCCGATCTCCCCAGAGGACAGTGGGTCCTCCTGAGTCGCCTCCGATCTGGACACGGCAGATTCGCTGCATTCATGCATAAGATCGGTCTGTCCTCAAGTGATTCCTGCAGATGCGGAGACGTTCAAACTAGTGAACACGTCCTGATGTGTCCTGTAATTGGAATGTGTGGTGACCTGAAGACCGTCGATCGTGATTTACGCACGTGGCTTCGTGAAACTGATCTTTGTGTTTAACTTTCTTTCTCTTTATCACTGTACATTTCATACGAATATATATATATATGGGATGGCAACATTATTTTCTTCAACATGCGGATAGACAGCAATTCACATCTTTCTTGCAATGATGGAAGACAATGATTCATGCAGTTTTCGCCACATAGAACACGATGGAAGCGCCTTTGGAGTATTTCAAGGCGATTGGAGTCAGTAACCGAGATACCGAGGAACAGAGGTGCACAGTACTCAATAACGGTTCTAATCAAAGCGTTGTATACGGTTAGAATTTCACTTTTTGAACACGATTGCTTTAATATGCGAAAATCATATATAATCGACGCGATGAAATGGTTAGCAATTTATCAACATGGTTGGACCATGAGAACTCAGAATTGAACGTGACCGCAAGAATACGGAGGGTGTCAACTGGTGTCACACCTGGTAGCGTGAAGTTCATTTGGATAAAATTTTTCTTTCTGATTATTAGTGATGTGCATTTGTTGTCACTCAATTCAAGGTCAGTTGAAAAGGACCGCTCAATAAGATGCTTGTGTTCATCTCTAATAATCTCTAGATTATTTTCACCCTTAATGGGAAGCAAATATTTGTATCATCGGCATATTGAATGAGGAAGGCTCGATCGGGATAAGTAAAGGAACCCATAGAACCAGAAAAAAGGTAGGGACCTAAGATGGATTCTTGAGGAATTCCTGATGTGACGGAGGAGAGTTCACTGGTATGACATCCAATGCGAACAAACTGCTGCCGATTTTTCAGGTACGATGATATCCATTCGATGAACTCACCGGGAAAAAAACAGTCAATCAGTCTCTGTAAAATATTGCAATGTGGCAATTTATCAAGGGCCTTTTTGTAGTCGTACGAAATAACAAACACACCATAGGTATCTGGTTCATCCAGGAATCTTGAGACTATGTCCTGTAGTCTTAGAAGGGCGCAAGTTGTTGATGATTGTGGACGAAATCCGAACTGTTCATCACCATAATGCTTGATCAGGCTTTCTTTCATTGTTTGAAGAACTACCCTCTCCATGAGCTTGGCAGGGGTAGGCAAAATGCTGATTGGTCTTAAATCCAGCAAAGTAGGATTCCACTGCACACGTTTTCCAAGTATCAGGGACTATTCTCTGCATGAAGGAAAGGTTGAATAGATGGGCCATGGGTTTTGCGATAAGAAAAGCGGATTCTTTGTACAGGATATTAGGAATATCATAGGAAAATACATCACATCTCATATTTCTTAACAGTTGAAATAAAGAGAGCTCATCAGTCCTTAGATCCCAAGTAATGCTCTCAACATCCGGAGTCACAGGATGTTCGGCTCGTCGTCGTTGAAAATTTGAACTCAAACTAGCGTTCATTTGTTCTACAACTTCTTCAGGACCTCTGAATTTGGCAAGGATCTTTCCAATAAGGCTTGCTTCACTTGATTCAATATTCGTTCGAATCGCTGACCACAAATTCTTCTTTAACATTTGCTTAGTCCATTGAGTTTTAGCCCTTTCAATTTCAACTTTAACCTTAACTTTTGAATGGTTGTAAGACGCAAAATCTCCTCTTCGAAAAGCATCCCATCGGCTATAGATTAGGGATTTAACAACGCCAGTCATCCACGGCTTGCCCCATGATGATAGCTTGAAATAGGAAACATGAATATAGGAGTCAACACAATGATGAAGCATACTCTGAAATTGCCTGCATTTGTGATCCAGTGGTATGTCATCATTATAGACATAACTCCAATCCAAAGAATCTACAGCTGACAAGAAGTTATTGACATTTGACTGACGTACATGTAGATCAAGGGTCTTTCGAACAACGCAAGCTTCTTCCAAATGATCATCGAAATAAGTTCTATCCAATAAAGACACATGAATTATGTGAATCATGATTATATTTTCTTTTCACAAAGATTATCGGATAATCACAAAATTCAACTGTGTTCTTCTATTGACATTTCAAAAGTCAATAGAATTATGACAATGAAATGTCAATAGAAGCACACAGTTCAATTTTGCAATTATCCGATAATCTTAGCGAAAACAAAATATAATCCAGCTCTGCACTTCCATATGTTGGTTTATTATTTAGATTGACCAAGTTTAGATGCTGACAAATGGTACGCACGTTAAAACGATTCAAATCGCCGACTATTATGACATCAAATTCGAAGTAGGAATTCAACAGGGAATCGATCTCATCTATAGTGAATGAATTCAACAAATCGCGATCAAGTGTGGCTATTACTGTTAGAATGTACAATGTGAAGAGAATAATCTTGTGTTGAGGAAGCAACATAAGTATGAATTCGACTCCTAGATTTGTAGCAATTTCAATTCTTGAGCACATAATAGTCTCTTAACCAAACGGCTACTCCACCACCAACTCGATTAATTATATCATCCCGGAAGCAGGTAAATCCAGAGACTTGAAGAAGATCATCGTCAACATCTTTATTTTTCACAACATGCAAAAATGTCAATTTTTTACTTAGAAGTGTTGTGCGCAATTCATCTATTTTAGGGAGAATTGAGCGAGTATTCGACATTAAAATATGTGGCAGATTATATATTCTGGCACATAAAAACTTTAGTGAAATTCTGTTGACTAAAGCCTTTAGCTACAATTCTACCTCGATAAATTTTCACATCTTCTCCGCCATCTCTTCTCCTACGTAGCTCTGAACGCAAAGCCTTTTGCTGTTCCAGTTGACATGGTTTAAGGTCCGGATTGATATATGTATTCTTGTATTTCTCCATTGTTCTGAGGTTCTTAGCACGCCTTAGTATTCTTTGTCTAGACGGAATGTCATTCTAGGGCGGCTCAAATATGCAAAATGCATATACAGTGTTGGCCAAAAAGATCCGGACAGTTAATGTTTTTTCATTAATTTTATTATTGCTAACTGTTTTGATGCAGGAAGGTTATGAAAAGTCATTAAATTTGACAATATTAATTTAATTAAATGTTAGATTAAAAACATACTTGGAAACATACTAAAAAACATAACATTGAACGTTACTTCGTACAAAGTCAGTACTTAGTTGTGTGGCCCTTTGCAGCCAAAACTGCTGCAATACGACGTGGCATAGACTCGATTAATGAAGAGCAAAATTCAGGTGTAATACATCGACACCACACATTCATGACTGCGCTTTTTAGGTCAGCTGCTGATGATGGGTTTAAACGCGACACTTCTTTCTTTACTTTCGTCCAACAATTCTCTATCGGATTAAGATCCGGTGATGATCCTGGCCAAGGTCCGAGCACTGACACTTCATGATCAGACAACATTGTCTGACTTTTCTTGCCTGATGGCAAGGGGCACCGTCATGCATAAATGTAGTGCATCGGTGCAACTCCATCCATGAAATTAACTTCTCTCTCATTGAATAGATTGGATAGCAATTGTGAAAAGGCTGATGAAATATTTGACTCACGTGACTTAAAAATACTGCGCGTACGCTGCTTTTGTTTACAGTTTTCATTAGTGATGTCAACCTCAAGCCAACTTCGTGCAAATATCCAGTTGCTTTATGAAGATGGATTTTCTGTGCGCGATATAGCTGCGAGAATCAAAGTACCGAAGTCTACAGTGCATGATATTATTCGTGTCATCAAAGAGACAGGTAATTGTCTACCAGCAACGTCTCCCGGGCGTCCCCGGATCACGAGCATCCAGACTGATCATATGATTCGACGTGCTGCAGTGAAACGACCGGAATATCAAGCGCTGAAATCAAAGTCAATTGCCTGATGGTGTTATCGTTAGCAATCGGACAATCAGAAGGCGTCTTCAATCTGAGGCGGGCTTACGAGCATGTCGACCGGCGATGAAGCCGCGTTTGACCGCCAAGAATATTGCCGATCGCGTTAAATTCTGCGAGCTTCATAAAAACTGGACTGCTGAGCAGTGGCGAAGTGTTATGTTTTCGGATGAAACACAGATACAGCAATTCAAAACAAATAGAAAACTTGTGCGCAGGCCATTGGACAACAACCCGCGTTATGTGAAAACAACTGTGAGATCATGTCCTTCACTAATGATTTGGGGAGCTATAACCTCATCAGGACGGGCTGGTATTTTCCTCGTTCCTCAAGGCTCAACTGTTAACGCAGATTTATACCTTCATATTCTCGAAGAGAAGTTAATTTCATGGATGGAGTTGCACCGATGCACTACATTTATGCATGACGGTGCCCCTTGCCATCAGGCAAGAAAAGTCAGACAATGGTTGTCTGATCATGAAGTGTCAGTGCTCGGACCTTGGCCTGGATCATCACCGGATCTTAATCCGATAGAGAATTGTTGGACGAAAGTAAAGAAAGAAGTGTCGCGTTTAAACCCATCATCAGCAGCTGACCTAAAAAGCGCAGTCATGAATGTGTGGTGTCGATGTATTACACCTGAATTTTGCTCTTCATTAATCGAGTCTATGCCACGTCGTATTGCAGCAGTTTTGGCTGCAAAGGGCCACACAACTAAGTACTGACTTTGTACGAAGTAACGTTCAATGTTATGTTTTTTAGTATGTTTCCAAGTATGTTTTTAATCTAACATTTAATTAAATTAATATTGTCAAATTTAATGACTTTTCATAACCTTCCTGCATCAAAACAGTTAGCAATAATAAAATTAATGAAAAAACATTGACTGTCCGGATCTTTTTGGCCAACACTGTATGTGCATATCAGTGCATGTTTGGCTACATACGAAGAAAATGCATATGTTCAAAATTTCATCGTTATCTTGCATATTCATGCGAAACATCTGTTTAAATTTAATGTCATACAGATATCATGCTGTTTCGGTGACCTTCAGTGTCGTATCTAATGGCGTGGCTCACTGTTAGACTCGAGGCAGTGAATCAGGATGTAACCTTCACTGCGTCATTACCAGAACAAAAAGCGCTGAGCAATGATTGGCCAAGGAATCACGCTGGCAAGGATAGTGTCAGATAAGGTCAAGAACTTTTCCCCAGCATTGTCTTGCTGACTGATCGATGTGCTATTGACAGTGACTCAAGTTTTTTGCCTGAACCAAAGAGCTGTGCATTCAGACTGAAGTTTACGTTTGCCGTATTTTCTGTTTCTTTGTTCGCTCCTCGCAATATTTCGAACCACAATATCAATACGCTCGTATGTCGAAGGTGAATTCCCAGAAACTTCGTCTTAGAAATTACATCAAGGAGTTTGGAACTGACATCTTTACAACAGATGGCGAAGTTATTGTAAAAAGTGTGACAAAAACATCGTCGCTGACCGGAAAAGTCAAAATACACAGCATATTGAGACGAGAATACATCGACAATCCGCTAAACAAAAAAGCTCACCAACCCCACTTTTGACCAATTTCCTCAATGACAATTACTCAACTCGTCAAGAGAATTTCAACAAAGATCTGACCGAAGCCTTCATTGCTGCCGATATTCCACTGGAAAAATTGCAGAACGTTAAACTCCGAAATTTCCTGAAATCGTATATTCCTTCTTGCAATGTTTTCAGCGAATCTACGGCAAGGCGGCTGACGGAGCCCATCTATGACGAGACAATCCAAAATATACGTGATGAAATTGCCGACAATCCTATTTACATAATGGTTGATGAATCGTCAGACTCACTGAATCGGTATATCTGCAACATAATTGTTGGAACTCTAAAGCCTGATATTACGGGTGCGCCTTTCCTCTTACATACAGTCATTCTCGAGACAACGAACAGTGGAAGTCTTGCTCAAGCAATCAACGACGCAGTGATTATCTTGTGGCCTGACGGTGTTCATTATGAGCATGTACTCCTCTTGTTAACCGATGCTGCACCTTACATGAAGAAGATGGGAAAAGCAATGAAGCTTATTTTCCCCAAGATGATCCATTTTACTTGCCTTGCTCATTCTTTGCAGAGTTGGCGAAAATATTAGAGAGGGGTTTCCTAAAGTTAATCAGTTCCTGGCTCTGGTGAAAAAATTTGTCAAATCTACATCATTGCCAATGCCTCCCAATCCAGTGACGAGTCGTTGGGGGACATGGATTGATGCAGTCTCATATTATGCAAAACATTTCGATTCAGTAAAGAAATTTATTTCTGGATTATCACTTGAATCGTCTGCGATTGAATCTGCACAAAGCGCACGTCTCGATGACGCACTTCGCACTGATATTGCTCAGATTTCCATTCACTTCCCCGTCGTTGCATCAAGCATAAAAGAGCTTGAAAAACGAAGCCTTAGATTCACCAGAGCTTTGAAATATTTGAGAAGGTTGAAAGAAGCCTTAAACTTTCCGGGCTACCCGCCAACGACCCTTTGGAGAAACTGCGATCGTCCTTGGAGAAGAACCCAGGTTTAACAACCATGAAGTTCATTCATGACACTCTTTTTGGCGGCTCCTCCAGTTCCATTGCAAGCGCTCTGTCAGTCCATGATATAACATGTTTCAAGTTCGCGCCATTGACAAGCGTCGATGTGGAGAGAAGTTTCAGCGAATTTCGCTCTTTCTTCCGCTTCAATCGCTGTACCTTTTCAGAAGAAGAACTGCGATACCATCTGGTAGTTCATTACAACCTGAAATGACTTTAGATATTTTTCGTTAAACACAGGACACATAATTCTTGTGTATTTTTCCAGCTAATAATTTGGATGTTCATACATTATAAGTGCATGAAATTTTTGTTAGTAAGAATTACTTACTTTCACCCGCTTCGTGTGTTTTGCTCAAATTACGATAAAAACATGGTTCATAAGATAGAAGTAAAACGATACCTACCTGAACATAAAGGAGGCCAAGGAAATTACTCAAAATCTTATTGCATTTTTTTGCATATTCTTAGTATTTTTAGTACATATTTCGCTGCATATTTAACCAAAATTTCGTGCATATTTGAATCGCCCTAGACTCATTGCAAACAATTTTAACAAGGCGAGTCCGATTTCTTTGCTGACCACCAATACGCACAGTGTGATCAATAGATGAGTTATCAATGTCCAGGTCAAGCAGCAGATTTTCAGTAACTCGATAATCGTGTTTTGTTCTTTCGTCGACTGACCCATCCATCTGTCTTTGGTGAAATGATTAAATGACCAGAAATGATCAAATTGTTTCTGCGTAAATATCGGGCCTCAATCTCCTCAAATAATTGAGCGTTTCTCTCAGAAATCAGAAGTATTGATTTCTGCATATCTTTTAGCTCACATTCGTGCTTCTTCTGAGTATCCTTGACAGACGCTAGCGATTTTTCCACAAAATCAAGCTTATCTGCGAGAAGATCTATTCTGAAGATAAGAGCATCCACTTTCTCCGATAATCTTCTTTCTGATTCCAAAATCAGATCTTTAATGTTTGCAGGATCCGTACTGTCTTCAGACAGTGTTCTTGAACCTTTTCTGTTTGATGATCTCACTTCCTTAGGCATTTTGATCTCAGAGATAAGCGAAAATAACAAAACAGTACGCTCTGTCGCCAAATTTGAAACCTGAACCACGTACTGAACCAACAGTCTTAGTCACTACACCACTGAAGCAGGTATGAATTCTGAATGTGCAGTAGCTATATAAGCTGATTGCAGACTTGCAAGGGACGAGATTGACCTTTACAGTCTTTGCAACTCGTCAGAAAACAGACTCAACGCGATGAACACCACTCTCCAGCAAGAAGACGGAAGAACACAACAAATGGAATTTCACGAGAGAACAAGGCGACGAGAGAGCACGATCACAGCACCAGATCACGGAGCATGAGATAACCAATCGAACGATGTAAATTTCCCAAGAAAACGACGCGCAGAAACATAGAAAATCACAGAATATAAAATAGCATTCGGAGAGAGCTGCACACGACCAACCGACCAGCACGGACTTAAGTTGACATTTTTTAATTTGAAAACCTGATGTAGGTAGATAATCTATGAGTAACACGAAAGTTGAATATTGCTGGTCCTAATTGCGTCAACTGATTTTGAGAGTAGTTTAGCAAGTTAATTAAGTCACTGTCAACGACATCGATATTCTGGGCTCCTTAGTGCAGACATGTAGCAGACAGTGTGTTACAATAGCTCAATTTCTAGGTAGTTATTACAAGGCGTCATTTACCATTTTTCATTCATTTGTGTAGGAAGAAGACCGAAACCAGTTGATGTTCATTGTTGCAGGACGATTCTTTATTGCCAGGCCTTTCAGCCAGCACGGCCGGCTATCATCAGGAGAATGCTGGGAGTGAGGAATCAGTCATTTGCCTGACGACAACCGGTCGTTCTGACTGAAAGGCCTCGCAACAAAGAATCGTCTTGCAGCAGTGAAAATCAACTGGTTTTGGGCTTCCTCCCTACACAAATGAATAGAAACTCAGGCTCCATTTTTCCTAGTACCATTTTTCTTTCGCAATCCATTTTTTATTGTAGGCCCTACATAGTCCATTTATCCATCAGTTTCTTGTTGTTTGATAACATTAATTTCCTTTCAATTGCCATGACTATTAATGACCATTGTCCTTTTATATTTCCACATTCGTGCATGAAGCGATTGTGCTAACCGTGTGTATCATTGTGCGGCATCAATATTAGTAAGATAAATGGGCTTTCCATCTTTACGATTTGATGGGCCAAGAGAGTTCTATTTATAATGAGAACTAGCCAAAACTCAGAATTAACCGAACTTTTCCGAACTAACCCAAAGTCTACAAAGCAGTCATACAGATTAGTAGTAAGACATCCTCAATCTTGCATTTATGAGGATTGTTTAGTTGACAATTAAAAATCATGTTTTATATGAAATTGATCTGGAAAAGAAATTTCTCTTCGTCAAAATATTATGTGGTTCGCAGCTTTCCTAACTAGTTCGGAGAAGCAACATTTCGATAATTTTATTAATGCACATTATTACTCTTTTAAATGGTTGGTTCTTAGATTTTGGGCTAGCTCGGCAAAGTTATGGCTGGTTCTGAGTATTTTTGCCAGTTATCATTTCATGGTTTGCAATTCAAAGGTACTTTCAGTTCTTTGAAGAAATGGTCAATCCAATGATCTCGACGACATCGCATTTGTAAATCCATTGATTGTAGATCGTCTTATGACTACTTCAATTAATTATTTAAATTACTTAGAGTAAGAACTATAATATATTGTAATTGAGGGCTAGGATGATTATCACCATCGTATGAGAACTAGTTCTTATTAAATTAGGCAAGGTGCAAATCGCTGATCTGTAATCAAGTCTGGTCCATATGCAGCTATACGTGTAGACCCTCCTGGTTTGCAAGAAGCTCCCTCGCTCGAGATTTTGGGTGTTGCTCTTAACTCAGTTGAATTTTGGATGTCACATATAGTAGATAGCAGCATCAAAGTGTGTTTAGACTATTTTATGCACTTAGAATATTGTGGCCAATTGTTGACAAAAACGATTTGAAGCGTGTATTTAGCAAAAATTCACATCTGCATACAAGCGATACAAAAGTTACAAATAATATAAAACTATGTACAAAATTTTTGGGGACGGTATGGAAGAGTGGGAGCTATGCGGCAGGTATAGAAGGAATCTTTCCAATGTTTTGATTTTGGTGTTTGTTGTTATTGGGTATTGTTTTGGATTAAGGAATTGGGCGACTATCTTTTATCTTCAAATGAAGCGTGTATACTGTTCAGTTGTCCAATCTCTTATGGAACATTTTGGCTCATTATTTGCATCATTCCATCGGCTAATGGGTGGTAAAAAGTGCGACTTGAATTGCCTGACATCTCTTGAAGAACGCCGCGAAGTACTCTGATTTGTGAAATATGTGATATCCCTGAACACTTAGCTGCCTAAAAGATCCGAATCTGGAAGATTCATTATACCCACAAGGCGAAGGAGCAGCTCCTACTGTTGAAAAATGTTCAACCGCCAATTTAAAAGATGATGACTATCTTTTCATCCATTGTGAATGATAGGTGAAAGTCACTACTCCCCCCATACTGGGGGCTTGGACCGCGCTGACATAATGTGGAGCGGTGTGATCTTTTAGTCCAGACGTCTTTCCTGACGACCTCCAAGTACACTATCGGGGCTCGACCTCAGGACCGAAAGATCGCTAGGCCAAGCACTGAACCAGCGTGTCACGGAGACCGCATGTATGTTGCATGTACTCTTTTTTTCTTCCTTTTCAGCCATTCTGACCACTGCTGACCGATAGCCTCCCCAATCTACGCCTTCTGATTCGGTCTTGAGCTAGGCGCATCCAGGTCACTTGGTAATCGCTTCGATATCATCCCTCCATCTTCGCCTCTGATGTCCACGCTTTCTCTTGCCATGACTTGGCATCCATTCTGTGCATTTCATAGCCCATCGGTTGTTTGACATTTTGGCTAGGTGTCCAGCCCACGACCACTTCAAGGGATGTATCTTTCTTGTGATGTCACAGACTGCTGTTTTTGCCCGTATGTTTTCGTCTCTCCATCTGTCTCTTCTCGTGATACCAAGTGTAGATCTTTCCATACCCCTTTGAGCTACGGCTAAGATATCAATCTGTTACTTGGTGAAGGACCAGGTCTCCGCATCATACGTCATGGCAGGCAGTATGATTCCATCCATAATTTTTCTTTTTAAGCAAAGAGGGATTTTCCTGTTTCGCAAAAACTGGTTGTATTGTCCGAACCTTTTCCAACCTTCTGTCGCTCGCCGTTGTGTTGTCCGAACCTTTTCCAACCTTCTGTCGCTCGCCGTTGTGTTGTCCGAACCTTTTCCAACCTTCTGTCGCTCGCCGTTGTGCTTCTGCATGAGTACTGTCAGTTGTGATGAGTTGGCCTAAGCATACATATTGTTCAACTTCCTCCAATCCTTGATCATCCCCCTTCAGCTTTCTATCAGGTTCTGATGTCTGGGCTGTTGAATTTCTCATGATCTTAGTTTTCTTCAAATTCATTTTCATGCCATCTTTTCTCCCTTCTGTATTAAGCGACTCTAGCATCGTTTTCATATCATTCATTGACTCAGCAAATAGAACGATATCATCAGCAAATCTCAGGTTCACCATTTATGTTGAGACCATACTTGTCCATCTCGGTTCTCCTGAAAATTTCCTCCAGGCTTGCTGTGAAAAGATTTGGAGATAGGGCATCGCCTTGTCGCACGCCCTTTAGAATGGGCATGGTGTGGCTTAACATATCCGTCTTGACCTGTGCTGTACTGTTGTAATAGATATTTTTTAATGTGTTGATGTAAGGTGAAGGTATTCTTCAATCACAGTCCTGTGTTTCAAAGAGTCGAATGCCTTTTCGTAATCTACAGACGTCATCACTAATGGAATTTGATATTCATTGCATTTTTCAATAACTTAGTTGACAGTATGGAGATGGTCGATTGTGGAAAAGCCTTTTCGATAAGCTGCTTGCTCGGGTGGTTGCCTGCTATCGAGGAGACCTTTATTCCGGTTCTTAATGATGTTTATGTACAGCTCGAATGTACTACTTGTGTGTGTAAACCCAATGACTTGCCTCCGATTTTCAATCTTTCCTTAACCTATGGTGACCATTGTCCTATTCTATTTCCACTATCAGCATCTGTAGTCGGTACAGTATATTAGACGTCTGTTTTGAACGTGTATACGGCAGTGTTTGGAATCTATGGTATTAGTATATTATCAGCAAGAATGAATAGTATTGCAAGTCTTAAGATTTCCATTTTTAATTCGTTGCCACGAGAAAGCTACATTGAGTTCTTTTAAGAACTGATTAATCCAATGGTTACAGTAACATTGCATTTGTACACTTGCGGATTGGAGAACGCCATCAGTCCTCATGAGGACTACTTTAACTAATAATTCAAATTAGTAAGCATTATATTCTATTACAAATGGCTACTGGGATCACTTTCATCATCGTATGAGAAGGAATAAACTGTATTTATTCTTCTCATTTAAATATTGACTTTTCAGAGCTGAAATGACTGGAGGTCCGTCATCGGCGGAGGAGATTGCTCCGAAGTGGAATGTAGAGATGCAAATCAATTTCTTCCATGCTATGAAAGGTCACAAACCCGTCGGGGTTGATCGACATTTCCAAATGATCTATATCAGTGACAAACTCAACCGTTCCTGTTCAAACGAAATTCCCATCTCAAAGATTTGGGCCTATCTGCGAACTCTGTACAACTTCCAAGTTTTGGTGCGTGTTTCTATCGAGGAGATTTGTTTTTTATATGACATGACTCCCCACAGACACTCATTTGCCTTCGGGTTAATCTTGCGCGGACATAATCCTATCTCAGCCATTGTATTCAATGATGGCAAGCATAATGTAAGCATATAGGTAGGTAGAGTGTCGACTCAAACAAGCATCTGTATACAGTGAAACTTTTTATATGAAAATATTCAGTTTTTGCGGAGATAACGTTCCTTCGGTATAAAAATTTATTAGAGCGGTTTAAAAAAAGACCGTAAAAAGATAATTCCTGTTTTTATGTACTACCGAGATGAAGCCCATTTATAAGTATTATGTAGCAAGTTGGATATCTCAAGGAATGAACATTTGCTAACAAGCATCTGAAGCGGAAATTAAGCTGATTATCAAATGAAATTCATGAGCTGCGTTATAATGCAAGTGTTCATAAAAACAGACGTTCAAACTTGAGTATCTTCTAAAGTTTTAAATATAAAATTTTTGAAGAGAGCCGCTTTAAGTTTACATCACAAACAGGGCATTTGAACGGTCATATTTTCCCCGTTCGTCCGATCCTTCGTTCATTAGACTTACAGACCCGCTCGTTCGTTCACCGCTCAAATGAGTTATCACACCCGTTAGTTCGTTCATGACATAAAACACTCGTTCAATCGCTCGTTTTAAGTCAATGCTCAATTTTGATGAACCCTATATAGTGCTGTCGTTTCTAGCTAACATTGTTTTTCAGAGAACCGTGGAAGCTGCCAATGCAGGATGTTTTCTCATCTGACATCGCGAAATAATATAAGCTCAAATCCTCAAAAATTCCTCAAATATAGCTTAACTAAGAGACATTCCTCAAATGTGACACATTTCAGACTAAATGTATGATAATGTATTGCTTTTTGGCGAATGGCGATGACATGTAAACTTCCAATCAAGAAGCTGAGATAGAATCCTATAACATGTATCCTACATCCTGACTGCTGAGCATGAACAATTACGATTTATAACTTGTTATTGTTTACGCCGTTTTCATTTCTGGAAGATGCATGGCTGCAGATGTTTGGGTTCGTCCGGACTTATTTTGCTATGCAGAGAAGTCTGAAGCTGTTGTCTTTCGAACTCCTTGGTGCAACACTTTCACGTTTTTAATGGGTGAAACACTGCAATCAACCCACAGAAATTGTATATTTGAACACTGTAATCAATTTTTACTTCTAACTTCATAATAATGCTTAGAATTCCAACCATAAAATGCTTATTCAATTATTTTCATTAATTATCTTGACCTGTTTCACAGCCTTCATTATGTTTCTGCGACTATAGGGTTGTCGAATGATTGCCTGTGCTTCTTAAAGAACTTTAGGATATCGATCTTCGATGTCCATTATGTGATAACGTATAGATAGCCTAGCCCACTTGGATTTTAATGCTCTTATCAACTGAAGCTTTTGCTTTACTCATTCTCTTCCATTATATTTCCGCTGAACATGAACACATCCGACTGGGTAAAGCGGATGATCTCTAAATGTAGTGTCTACATGCCTTCTGGTCACTAGTGTGTGGGAGCTAGAAGCTTATGAGACTGTGCTATCCCATGAGTCTGCAGCTACGTTTTCCAGGGTTTGCAGACCGACATCTGAGCACGTGTTGGTGTGAAAGTAATGCACAGATCGTTAATCGTTGTATTCGAACTTGGATTAATGAAGACCTTCAAACCACATATTACTGGGTTGGTAGATTTTCAACCTGGGTCTACTGCAAGATGTGGATGTCAATATCTCTGCGCAACTTCATGCGAATAGAGGTGATAATCTTTCACTCTTTGCTTAGATGAGACCAACAACTTAGCTGGCAGGCCTGTTCCTAACAGTTTTGTGTCGTCTGAGAGAATTCATGTTCATTTGAATGTAGATTGGAGCGATATGATCAAAGGGCTAACAGATAAACAAGAGCAACCAAAACGTATGATGTGGCGTATCCTTCATAATACTGAATTTTTTTAAGCCACAAACAATGCATTCCATCAACGATTTTAATCTTTTTATAGTTATAGGTCACTTTTCTACCAAAATTTGTCTAAAATCTGTGAAAAGTAATCGTCACAATAGCCACAGATGCCTGTATTTAGGATATTTCCTACATTCAAAAAATTGCAGTATACAAATCTGACAAGCATCATTGAATTGGCGACGATAGCGTGAAGCACATCGATATCAGCAGCTTGATCTGACATCCTCTGTTCGACACATTCTAAGCAGATAGTACTTGAGGTCAGCAATATAAATTCGTAACAACGCGGGAAGTGATTATGACCAGGCCAATATCCCTTTGTAATATACACAACTTTAAAAAGTGTGGTGTGGTCAACCCTGGGGTTGCCTTCTTCGACCTTCATGATTTGAAGCTTGTCCCAAAATCTATGCTAAAATTTGGAGTTTTCTTGCAATTACCATGTTAGGCTCTGTTTCCATTCCTCAAATTTTTCAAGGAAAATCCTCAATTTTTCTCATAGGCTAATGACAGGCCTGGTCACACGTCACACACACCTTTTGTATCAAACTAGAGAAAATCAAAATCCATAGAGGAAGTCAAAATCCTTCTCTCATAATGATTAGCCTACAACACGCTATAGCAACATCACACTGCACGAAGTTGCTATAGGTGATGATGGGTCGATATTCACCAATTTGACACTTTGCTTACACAAAGCTCAGAACTTGCCAGCTGGCAGAGGCCTAAGTCTAGCCTTCAGAAATTGTGAATAAAGAATACAATGAGACTAGATTCAATTGCATAATGTGCCTAGCCTACACACATTAGGCCCACGTCATGTACGCCGCCATGAATCCTTACGTGCATATCCACTGACCGGCTATGAATTCGTAGATTAAGCCATTATTGTACATGCCCGTGCCTGCAGGCAAATGACCGCTTCCCGCAAAAAATCGAGATGCCCGTAGCGGGCCCCATCCCAGCTTGTGACTTTAATTGATGCTAAAGCAACACAATACATGCTATTTTTGAAAAGTAAAGGTCAGATTGACACTCACAGTGCAAGTAGGCCTACTTTATTACAGCTTTTGAATTCAGACTGTTCGATGTTTTTGACCAAGTGATGAATTAAATGATAATTTAGTGTGTATCATCTAAATCAAAGACAAGAGGTGGAAGCATTGTGTAATAGCAAGCCTCTTGACATTTTGTGCACGAAATGTCAGTGAACTAAAGTCTTAATACTTAAATACGCAATTTTGAAGAGCATCAATAGATTTTTCTTTTATCGAAATTTCCGAGGTTTCACTATCACGAAAGCACAATGGGTCCTTGGTGACTCATTCACAAATTGGCACTTAGATATTTTCAAATATCAAAATACTACTTTACTAAGTGTGTAAATAAGCAATTTTGGAAAATATCAAGGATTTTTACCATTATTTCTTATACTGGGTTTTCCGGGGTGAAATTACCATTCAATCACGTTCAAGCAAAGGAAAAGGCCGTTCGTTCCGATCACCGTTCATCGGCTTCTCAGACGTACCGTTCGATAATTCGTTAATCCAAAAAATGAAAAAAATGCCGTTCAATCGTTCGTTCAGCCCGTTCGCTGAAATGCGAAAATCAATTGTGTTGCTAGTTCGAATCACATGAGATTATTAATGGCATTCCTAATCGTCAGTGGAACCTGATATTTGGCCAGAAAAAGAACATTGCACAGTAGATCTCATTTCTACAACAAAAGAATTTCGACAATTTTCACTTAAAATCGCTCAAGCTCAGAATGAGAAAGGCCGCTAACTTGTGCATATAAATAGAGAATGCATCTGGAGATTCTTAGAGCTCAGTTCCAAAGAATCTAAATTTCGTTTAATCATCACGATGGGGGTAACTGATCTCCGTATGAATGATCAGGAAATGCATTGGAAAGCAGGCATTGTGGATGAGAAGACTTCAACAGCATTCACAAGATCGTTGAACATTTGTTACCCTCATTCAATTTTATCTTTCTGTAATACTACTTCTTTCAGTTAATCAGTATCCTATCTTATTTGATTTTTATGAGAGAAGGTTAATTGTGTACATATACAGAATGAACTGCTTATTCGGTTATTTTGGTTTATCATACGTCTTGAGTGTGTTATTTGTTTTGAACTGCAGTGCTTGAAGTGACACGCATACACTCACAGTCTCTTCCCTAGCAATGATTTAAAGATAATTACAGTCTGCACTCAAAAAAGTCAGAAAAACAATTTTTGTGACGCACCTTTTGCAGCAATGATTTAAAGAAAATGTATTAGTGATAACACCACAATGTCCTTCGCGGGCGCGAGTCAGTTGCGGTTAGAAAATCAATTGAAAATTTGCGTGTTTTGAATGATAAATACGTATACATGTATTTACGAATGAAATTTATGATTTTGGTTTTAGTTGGTGGCTTTGTTTATAAGCATATGAGTACTCGAATGCCTTAATACTTGGCAGGATGAATGAATGAATGGTTTAACGTCACTACTCCTCCATACTTGGTCTTTGACGGTGCTGGCATAGTTACACTTTAATCTGGAGCGTTATGATCTTTTAGTCCGGATGCCCTTCCTGACGACTGCCAATGACAGTTTTGGGGCTCGACCTCTGCACCTGAAGATCGCTAGGCCGAGCACTTAACCACTGTGCCACGGAGGATAGCACCTTGAATTAATCTTGAAATGTGATAATTCATTATTCAAGCTCAACTTGGGGTACGTGCACACATGTAACTTCATTGCTGACACTTTTAGATCCACGATGAGTGAGAAAAGTGGACAAACAATGGAAGTAGAGACATGCCGTCAATAATCGTGCTTCATGTATCTGCTTCATGCTTCATGTGCTTTTGTGTCTGATGACGCACGAAACACGATTATTGAAGGCATCCCTTTTCTTTCACTGTTTGTCCTTTCAGTTCTGACTCATCATGGATCGAAGAGTGTCAGCAAACAAGTTGCTCGTGTAAACGCACCCGTGCAACCAGAGTTTTTCTATCTTTGAGTCCTTCGACAATAGGCGGTAATTCTTCAAAACATCTACCAATGAAGGTGTCGTAATTACTTTTTAAAAGGCCATATTATGCATGTGCCCATAAATGTAGCTCCACATCTATGTTAGGTTAAGTTCATTTCAATCTATATAGCGTGAGTAAATCAATTGTGGCTAGAGCAACGAAGCTATATGTTTTTCAAAGGTATATATATTGTTTTGTTTTGTTTACAAGTGTTGTTAAACAGTTGATCGTTCATCAATTTATTGCATTTTTGTAAAGTTCTTTCTGTTTTTCTATATAATTGTTTTCCCTTGTGATCTAATACTTTGAAGGCGATGTTAGAATACCATTTTACAATATAATATTGATTATTGGACAACGTTTATATATATTCGTATGAAAAAGGCCATTTCAAAATTTACGTCGTTCAAGAAGTCACAAGTCTTGGATCATTCACATCAGTGAGGGAGCACGGGGTTTCAACAAAGGACATTCCATCATAAATCTGTTAGGGATAAATCTGCATAAATTCCTGCCGAAATCTGCACCGCAAGGACAGCTAGGGGAACTTCTAAGTCCCCAGCGAAACATGTCGGCAGCAAATCTTCCAGCTCCACAGCGAAGCCTGTTTAGTTGGACCCACTGATGGCGAGTAAGGCTTGTCCATTCCGAGATCAAAGCGTTCAGACCCTCGGCCACTGCGGAGGGCTGCTAGTGGCAAGATTCCTCAAATGATGACGAGAGTGGAGTCGTGTAAGATTTGGAGAGCAGTGAAGCATGTGGTGAAGCTGATGGGCTAGATGCACCGCGCTTTTGACTAGATTAATCAGACTCTTGCGACGACGATGCTCAAGAGGTTCGATATCTGCTACCATTGGTAAAAAACTGACTCGAGTACACCGAATACAGTCGCTGATGGTTCGCATTGCTTCGTTGAATGGTATGTTGAGCTTTTGGACGTGGGAACTTTCAGACTAGATGGGTGTACAATATTCGGCAGGGGTCACCACAAGTTATAATGACAATAATCATCTGGATTGGGCTCTAATAACGAATTCCTCTTGGAGAAGCATGCACTTAGATTATCGTAATTAAAGCACTACCCAGATGGTTCTACTTCTGTAATGTTATACTCTTTGTTTTCAGGATGATCTAGAGACCTTTCCGTTTTCTCGTTGGGAGAAAGAATACTCTTTGCCTTCCTTAGAGTACGCAGAAGTGATGAATCAAGACTATCCGAGAGCTCCACGATACATGGCAACTCGCGGAATGTCATCACAAGATGATGGTGAGTCAGCAAGCATCCTTCATTTTTCACTTATAGGAATGACTTTAACCTGTTTTCAAAAGTCTATCCTGGGTGATTTCGTGGCGTGAATTTTTTTCGTGAAGGTCTCGAACTTTAAGACATGCCAATGGTA
Source organism: Prostheceraeus crozeri (assembly GCA_907163375.1). Classification (NCBI taxonomy): domain Eukaryota; kingdom Metazoa; phylum Platyhelminthes; order Polycladida; family Euryleptidae; genus Prostheceraeus; species Prostheceraeus crozeri. The sequence continues at coordinate 115,354 of CAJQUW010006748.1, forward strand.
ATTTACGAAATCTAGCTCATTCGAGGTCCGGAACAATTATATCAACTTTATGTAATATTAAACAATTGCGCTCCTTTACAGGTGAGATCATTTGCAACACTCTTTATTGATTTGATTCATGCTGTATACGTTACTCAATTGCATGAATGCATTATGTAATAAATATTCTGTTCAACACCTCTTAATATTCAGGATTAAACAAATTAACATAAATCATGTTGGTATTCCGTAAAATAATGAAAGTTTTAAGTGATTCATGCCGTTAGTTACTCGATATAATAACCATATTGATATATTCCCAGAATTTGATTCATCTGCGCGCGCTTCGGTTTCCTAGAAAGGAAGGGTTGTATGTAACCTTATATCGAAATGGCACAGAATTAGACAACTTGCTCCTTCTCGAATGGATAATTCGTGTATCACTTGCTACAGAAAATGGCAAACAATAAGCTGTCAGCAGAGGACACCAGAGTCAGTGAGAGATGCGTGCCTGCTGTGATATCACTTCGCACACACCAAAACACACATCCCTGTCTTGGCTTCGATTCAGTGTATGCACTATACAGTGAGCAATGCCGAGGAGAGGATGTGAAATCATCAAGTGAACTAATTTTTGTACGCCTGCTACTTTCTTTAATAATGATCGAAAGGGCCAACATTATGGAGAAAACTTGTGCGCAATGATCTGAATTCTTCGAATCTGAAGGAATTTTGGCAATCGAAGCACTTTTCTGGAACTCACATTAATCCGCAAGCGACGCACGACTTTTTTCCTATCTTTGTAAGGTATTAGGAATTCCTTTTTGCCCACTTAATAGGTTCCTCGATGTGCCGGCGATTTCGTATTAATCACACTTCTAGCAAACCGAAGCAGATAAACAAAATATTTCTGTGGGTATAATACTCCATTGATTCATGATGATATAGTGATTGACTGTCCTCTCCTTCCAGTGTTTTCAATATTTAATGACTATTTATCATTATTCTATCATTTGTAAATATCATTTTGTATCAATGCATCATCGTACCTCATCTTTTCGTTTTTCACTTTTCATTCTATCATTCATCTTTTCACTGTACGTTGTATTACCCCTTAACGTGTATTCTTTAGACAAATATACGTTCCTCTATTCTGCTTTAGTCTTCAGTCTTCACAACCGCATAATAGGACAGATAGTACAACCTGCCGATGATCTTTGGTCGAAAGTGGATTTAACACATTTCTTTGAGTGGGTCCTTACTTTTTCTTGATGTTCTCGTTTCCAGGGGGCTGTGCATTGTGCTGTTGCATCCGTTGACAGATAGCCCACTTGGACCGGTCTGTTGTTAAATTTCAATAGCTTTGTGCCGCTGAAAAATAAGTCGGGCCTTACCAGAACGTTGTATGACCGCGCCAAGAAAATTTGTTCGAATTCTTCTCTTCAAAAGGAAGTAGAATTTTTGTTTGATGTCTTCAAGGCGAACGATTTTCCCTGGAATTTTATCCGTCGTTGACATTCCTGACGTAGCGCCGAAATGTAAAGACGTTTTCTTAAGATTGCCTTTTACTGGAGATTCTCACTGTGGTGTCTCAATGATTCCGGGACAACTGGGCCCAAAAAAAAGTACAAAATGACTCTCCTTTTTTGACATAAATGTGTTGCACAGACTCTGCTGTACACATAAATGCCCATTTTCGATACTACAATGTCCTTGTCTATAAAATAAACTCATTTTTATGCCAAAAATCGCATATTTTTGTGTACTTTTACAAAGGGCCCAAGTGCTTCAAATGAATAAACCTTTTTTCTACATATGAACATGCCATAATAAAGGAAATACATTGTAGTTATCAAGTTAGTACCTTTTTTAGAAGATTTCGACCTACTTACTTTCTGAAAAATTTTTTTTCAATTTTTTCAATTTTTTTCATTGTAGTATCGAAAATGGGCATTTATGTGTCAGAAATGTATATAAAATTATATTAAAGCAGAGTCTGTGCAACACATTTATGTCAAAAAAGGAGATTCATTTTGTACTTTTTTTGGGCCCAGTTGTCCCTATCCCGTCTCAATGTGGTGTACAACCGTATTTATTCTGATGTCAAGCAAGATTTTCCTGCTTCCAAGCGTGTATTTTTTGACACCAAACGTATCATCATCCGCTTCTTAAAAGACCCAATACCATTTGTCAACCGGTCTCATGTAACTTTAATTTTCAATGTGACTGTGGAGCCAGTTACGTAGGCCGGACAGAGAGGAACCTGGGGAATCGTATCAAACAGCATCTGCCACGTCGTAGCCAAACCCGTGGATCGTGTACATCCTCAGTGTGTAAGCATGTGGTTGATTTTGATGACTTTGAAGGTAATTCTTTCCTGACCTATTTTCTATTTTGTGCTCATCCAACATATCTTTGTCTCTGTGAATTCTTGAAGCGTGCCCCGCCCCTCCTTTCTGTATCCAAAAAAGAGTTCTCAATCATGATGATTTATGGACTGTTCACCGAGCCAATATCGAGTGTGTCTTGTTTTATTGTTCTACGCTGTATGGAATTTTGAGGTATAAATGGTCGTACGATAATTGAACGAATATTCAAGCGTGTTAAGAAAATAATTTGTTCACCAATTTGTAGTTGTAGCAATACTTTGATATCTTTTCAACAACGCCGTTGTCGGTTGTACAATAATTTTTATACAAAGTGTCACAATCCTGATCATCCGTTGTATGAAATTACTAATCATCATACCAGTACCAGCAAAGACCGCATTCCTGTAAAATTTTCTGAAACGGAACGCCGAAGAAATTGTTTTACTGTTTTGTCACCGATAATTTGCAAAACTTATGCGAACTTGTGTGATGCAATTGCTTTATGTTACTTTTGATTCTCATTTGGAAAATATAAACTTTATTCTCTCTCTTATTCTGTCTTTCGTGACCTATTTTTCTATTTTGTGGTCATCCAACATATCTTTGTCTCTGCGAATTCTTGAAGCATTGTTTATTTTGAAGCGTGCCACTCCTTTCTGTGTCCAAAAAAGAGTTTATTTATACTATATTGTTACCTTGGTAGTTCCTTCCATTATTGCCTTGATGTCTTGCAGATATCTTCATTTTCTCCAGTGAATACGTCTCATTTTCTCCAGTGAATACGTCTCATTTTCTCCAGTGAATACGTCTCATTTTCTCCAGTGAATACGTCTCATTTTCTCCAGTGAATACGTCTCATTTTCTCCAGTGAATACGTCTCATTTTCTCCAGTGAATACGTCTCATTTTCTCCAGTGAATACGTCTCATTTTCTCCAGTGAATACGTCTCATTTTCTCCAGTGAATACGTCTCATTTTCTCCAGTGAATACGTCTCATTTTCTCCAGTGAGAATACGTCTCATTTTCTCCAGTGAATACGTCTCATTTTCTCCAGTGAATACGTCTCATTTTCTCCAGTGAATACGTCTGATTTTGTCCAGTGAATACGTCTCATTTTCTCCAGTGAATACGTCTCATTTTCTCCAGTGAATACGTCTGATTTTGTACACACAATCATTGTCACTTTACTTCATCATTTCGGCCGTTGTGCGCATGATTAGAGGCCTCGAAAACCCTCGCGTTATCCTTCTCACTAAGGGTAATGCCACATAACGAGCTTTTGAGCTGCGCTGTTGTCGCACTGTGAAAATGTGTTTCAATCGGAGCGGTCACACTAGCAGCTCCAGCTGGGCTGTGGTAGCTTGTCACAGCCAGCTTATAGCTGCGGTAATTCCTCTCTCAATACTAATTCCTAGCTCAAAGTTAGAGCTATGGGATGATCTATTTTTGGAACTAACGTAGCAAACCAACAATTTGGGGGTAATCAAGCTGTACGGCTCATTATGTGGCCACGCAACAAAGCTATGCGTCGCTGCTAGCTTTAAAGCGCGGCTCGTCATGTGGCCTAAGCCTAAGGGTAAAGCAGCGACGTGTAGCTCTGTCAAGCTTTGAGCTGGGAGAGTCACGCAGCCACATATTGAGCCGTACAGATTGATTACCGCTCTCCACTCGTCGGAATTGTTGGTTTTCTGCGCTAATTCTAAAAAGAGATCATCCAATCGCTCCAGCTTTGAGCTGTGATAATTGAGAGAGGAATTACCAAAGCTCAAAGTTAGCTGTCAGAAGCTGCCACAGTGCAGCTGGAGGTACTAGTGTGGCCGCTCCAATTGAAACACATACAAACATCTTCACAGCGCAGCTAACAGCTTGTCATGTGGCCTAAGCCTAATGAAAGTTTCTTGCCGACTACGTGTATTTTCAAGATTTTTAGTCGTTTGCTTGTCATACTGCTATCTTCTGACCGTAATCGAGCAGCCAACTAGAAGCAGTCTTTCTATTACGAACGTCTTTCTTGCAGGCATGTCCGACGCAAGTGGTCATTCATCAGCCGTCACCTCTACTCCAGCCGCGACTGCCACACCGACCTCTAGTCGTGACTCCAGGAACCGTACAAGGCGGTCCAGAGGATCAACGAAACGGCCGACATCGAGCAGCCGTACCAACAGTCCTGCAAGCTCAGTAGAAAGTACACCGACTCCTCGGAAGCGGAGTACCAGACACTGACGTTGCATTTCATGGTCGCTCTTTTTGTACCTAAGCAGAATGTGTGAAATAGAATTTTGTAGCAATTTGATGATTTTATTTCAACACATGTACAAACCAGATCAGCAACTGGATATTTGAAGAGTCTATGCAAAGCGCGATAATGATCGTCGTAGCGATCACTATGAGGAAACCGTGATTGTTGATGTGTCGAAAACATCAAACTTAAAGTTATCTTAGGACCTGCAGTAATTGAATAGCTTGCATGTGACCATAGAAATATTGTCATCTGCGCGCTTCGGTTTCCTAGAAAGGAAGGGTTATATGTAACCTTAATATCGAAATGGCACATCACAGAATTGACAACTTGCTCCTTCTCGAATGGATAATTCGTGTATCACTTGCTATTGGAAATGGCAAATAATAAGCTGTCAGCAGAGGACGTCCTACTCCCCATGCTGACGGCTTGGACGGTGCTAACATAGTCAGACTTTTCTGGAGCGTTGTAGTGCTTTTAGTCCGGATGCCCTTCCTGCCGACTTCCCATGACACCTTCGGGGCTCGACCTCTGGACCAAAAGATCGCTAGGCCAAGCACTTAACCACTGTGTCACGGAACCATTGCTGGCAAATATTATTAATCCGATTGTAGGACAATCCTCTCCTTTTGTGTCCACTGTGAAGAAATGAATTTGAGCAGTAGTCTTTCTTCACGCTGCAAACAGCTTAATTTTCCTGCTTTTAAGTTTTGCGTTGCCCCATGGAATCCCATAGATCCTCAAAGCAGTATCCCTTGACATATCAAAGGCATTCGATCGAGTATAGCACCCGA